>VZRH01001683.1:347893-388636 GCA_013397555.1 Urocynchramus pylzowi | reverse complement strand
CTGCACCTGTCCCTGGCCGACCTGCTCTCGGCCCTCTCCTACTTCTACGGCGTGCTGCGCGACTTCGAGCGCACCTCGTGGGACTGCGTCCTGCAGGGCGCCCTGTCCACCTTCGCCAACACCAGCTCCTTCTTCTGGACCATGGCCATCGCCCTCTACCTGTACCTGACCANCTGGGTGCTGTGTGCTCTGGGTGCAGGGTGCTGGGTGCTGTGTGTTCTGGGTGCAGGGTGCTGGGTGCTGTGTTCTGGGTGCTGGGTGCTGTGGGTGCTCTGGGTGCTGTGGGTGCTGGGTGCTGTGGCTGGGTGCTGGGGTCCCCAGGCACCCCCACCCTGCACTGGGATGGAGGCTCTGGTGTCCTTGAGTCTCTCCGCTTTCCTTCTCCTCTTCTTCCCCTCAGATTCCTTTTAAACAGGGATTTTGCTGTCTTGTCACTAACCGACCCTGCTTGTTCTCCCTTTTCCTTCCCAAGTGAAGAGTTGGAGACGTGGAAAAGTTGAAGTTTTTTTTGTTCAAAGTCACTTAGAAAAATCTCTGGCAAGTTCCAATCACTGGAAATCCTGGCTTCTGCTTTCCCTGCAGTCTGCTGTGATGTTCTAGAAATAATATAACAAACCTTGTGTCTGTGATACCTGCCTGTTGCTGCCTGAGCTTCCTTGTTTGGGATCTGTTTCCACAGGTCCCCAGCTTCCCTGTCAGCCTGGTCCTGATCCTTCCCCTCTGCCCAGGCAGGTTGCTGTAATTCCATACTCGCAGGAAAATGTTCCTCACAAGTGATGAAACTGCTAGAGGAGCACTCTGAAGGTTGTTTTGGCATGTTTGATTGAAAGCAAGACAAACCAGTCCACAGAGTAGCTTTATGTCTCAGTTTCTGCTATTTAGGGCACTGGTTTTCCACATCATGTTTAATAAAAGCTTTCATTATGCAATTGGAGCTTGTGGAATCATGTGCTACATCCACTCTGAGCAAAACAGTGATCCTTTAGTCCCCCGTGTTGCCAAGCTTTTGCAATAAATTATAAGAGCAGCAATGTGGTTTAAAAGGGGGAAAAAAAGCCCTCAGGACAAGTAGAGAATTTTCTTTGGTTTCTTAGTCAAATATTTGACACCTTTTAGTTTCAAACAGCATCCTTTGGCAGATGATTGCAGTAGAGCTGAGCCCAGGTGAGGATGGACCAGAGAGACTCTGAGGCTGTGAGCCAGGGAGGAGCTTCAGTTCCTGCCCTGCTGGAGCTGGTGCTTGGCAGCAGGGGCTGGGAGGAGCTGAGGGGGCTGCAGTGGCCCTGGGCACACCAGGGTGTGCTGGAGCTGGGGAGGATGCACTGGAGGAGTATTTCTGTTATTCCATTCCAGTAAATGGAGAGTTGCACTCTGAGAGCTGTGGTGAGGACAGGGTGCTGGTAAAGAGCAAGGTGTTGCTTAATGGATATCAAACCCAAGTCTGACTCCTTCCTGGGCATTCTGGCTCCATCAGGCACATCAAAGAGCTCAGGCAAATCTGGCCTAGTTGTCATTTTCCCGTCTGCTAATTGCTTGTGTGGCTTTTGTCTGTGCTTCAGTTTCTCCCTCTGGTTTAATGCTCCTCAGCCTTGTCAGCTACCAAGTGAGGAGAGAAACAGAGGCACTGAAACAGTGCTGGCTGCAATCTGTGCACTCTCTAAAAACTGTAAAAATCCTGGGAGAGAGATTGCTCTAAGCCCTGACACGGAGGGAGAGATGCTCACACTGAGCTGCTGCTGGGTGAATTTGTTCGGTTTATTTTCGGTTCTTTACAATAAAAATGAAATGCCATCTTCAGCCCTTGCTATTGATCAGCACCATTTGCTCTATTTAAGGGCTGTTGAGCCCCTGTGATCAGGTTCTGCTTTGTAAATGCCTCCTGTTCTGTGCAGAGCCAGTGCTCAGAGCTGCTTCTGCTTTATGATCTGTCTGAAAAGCCAGAGACAACAAGTGAGGACGTGTTCTCTGCCCATCCCCTCGTGACACATCATCCTGCTTTCCTTCCCTGCACTTCTGTAGTTACCTGAGAAATGAAATTCTGGGCATAGTGCTTGGAGATGGAGCTGACTAAATATATGTTGGAAGTCAGAACCTGGAATTTTCCTGAGGGGAATGAGGGTGTCACAGTGGATCAAACCTGTCAGACAGGTTTGTGCCACAGGGATTCCTGTGGTAACACATCCACCAATTCTAGGCTGGAGAGCTGCAGCCTCTGCTTTGCTTTTAAACCTGTTGAGCTCAGATGAGCTTTGAAAACAAGCCTGCAGCCAGCTTTGGAAACACTTACGTAGCTGCAAAATGTGAGTTCTGGCATCCAGCGTGCAAATGACCAGGCTGCCTCAGTGCTGCTGAATTTCCAAGTGTCAGGTGTCATCTCTTGGAAAACATCACCTGTGTTGTGAGAGAAGTTCATCCAAACTCGGGGTGAGGAATGGACCAGACAGACAGAGCCCACCTTGGGATTGTTCCCTGCTTGGCTTTTGATGCCAATTGCTGACTACATTTTGAAGGGTTTTCATTTCATGATCAGGCTGTGCAGATCATTATAACCATAAATATAGTTACTTTAAAAAAATCTATAACATAGGCATGCTTATATATTAAAATATGTTATATATATACACACATATTTATAACCATGCATATCTATTCATGTTAGATATTAAAATATATGTTTTATATATATATATATATATATATTTATAACCATGCATATCTGCTCATGTCCATGGAGTGCCTGGGGTTCTTTCATGCACTACTGCACTGTTCATCTCACTCCTTCATGGGCTGCCTCCTGCAGAATTGGATTTGGGCAGATTTGGAGTTCTGGCTACCAGGTGTGCTCAGAGCTCCTTCCTGGACCTGTCTGGCATGTCCAGGAGCCTGATTTTCCCCTCCTTACTGAGTAAAAATTCCTGTCCCCAGAAGGAACTGCCTGCAGGCCTGCTGGCAGGATGGCTCCTTGTCTAACCTGTGCAGGCAGGTGACAGCAAATCACCTGCTTGTGAGAGCCTCCAGGGGGGAAGAGCTGTGCAGCATAAATCAAAGTGTGGTTATTGGGCAATCTGACCCCAGAAAACCAGGGCAAGTCGAGCTGAGCACTGCTGCAGCTGAAGGGTCCTCCCCTTGCCTTGCTTTGGTGTGGCTGTGCAAAGATTGCTGGGTTGGATGACTTCTTTATTCAGAGATCACCAGGAGCTGTATTGGAGGAATGAGTGCTGTTGTGGCTGTCTTACAGGTTGGATTTCCTG
The DNA here is from genome assembly GCA_013397555.1 of Urocynchramus pylzowi. NCBI lineage: Eukaryota > Metazoa > Chordata > Aves > Passeriformes > Fringillidae > Urocynchramus > Urocynchramus pylzowi. The sequence continues at coordinate 385,385 of VZRH01001683.1, read as the reverse complement.
CCTTTTTGCAGGAAGGAGAAATCATCTTCCCTTCTCTCCCACACTGTTTGCACCCAGGTGTGCTGTGGAGAGGCCCAGCCTACATAATTGCTCCCTGGGGCTCAGAGGAATATTTCTGCTTCTCTGTTATCTGGGATCCTTTTTATTCCAGTCCTTACACACACCTTGGGTGATGATCTCTCCTGATTCTTCAGTTCCTCCTCTCTCCCAGTTCAGTAAAAGCACTGACATTTGGCAGCCCTCCTGAATCTGTCACTTTGGAGCTCCGAAGAACAACTGAATCACCACTCTCAGTTCTCCTTTCCAGCCTGCTAAAGTGAAACTGAACTTCACAGAAATCTCTGATTCCTTCCTAGGTCCTCTCTCTGATTTCCCTTTGCTGGTAATCCTTTTGCCTGGTGTCTGTGGTAAATATCCATCTGATCCCAGAATGCTATTCCAGTGAAAATTAACTTCCTGTTAATGCAGCAGTTTTGTTCTTCCTTTCACCAGTTATCTCCTGAAGGTTTTTAAGTCCCTTTCTCAGTGCAGAGGTACTTCCTCCTGTGGCCTCTCTGTGTCTGTCCTTACACTGTCCTGTCTTACATCCACACACCATAATTTGACCTGGTTTTATCATCATTCTTTTGCAGTTTCAGCTCACTGATGAGATCATTATTTAGGCAAATTCACTTTTCTTAATTCTTAATTCACTTCCTTTTTCTTGCTGCCTTTGTGCCTTTACATGGTTTCTTTAAGGAAGTGCCATTTCTCTTGAATTCCTTGCCTTAGTGCTCAGTTCTTGCAGGGGTGCTGAGAGTGGAATGTCTTTGCATTTGCAGTTGTTTTCTGAGAAATCGCCAGTTTTACCAAAAGGGCTCCTGAATTGTGTGGAAACTTTCATGGTGGTGGTGACGTTTGGGATGTTTTTAGAAGTCTGCTCTGATAACAGAGTGGGGAGGGCTTCCTGCAGCACAACTGTCCTTAAATAACAGCACTGGCTTGGAATAGCACTGCCTGTTCTGAGCTGAACCCTGAGACAAAATGTTCTAAACGGGCTGGAGGGTTGACTCTAAATTTTTTTGCAGCCTTATATTTATATTTGTTTATTTTGTGAGTAGGTGAATCCAGACATTACTGAAGAGTAGGAAATGGGGTATTTTTGAAATCTGATATCATGGGATTATCTCTGATTCTACAGCTGGGCTATGGAGTTTCTGATAATCTGGTCAAGGCAACTGCTGCTTGCCTACCTAGTCTGGTGTCTGATTTTTTGGGGGCAAGATCCTTCCCACGCTCCCTGCAGCTGCTCCAGGCTGTCAGTTGAAGACTACGAGAGCAAGACAGCCATGGATTTGTTTTCTGTGCACCTGGGGAGGCCGTGGGGAGGGCAGGTGACACATTCAGCAGGGCACTGTTGTGGTGGGAGTTCTGCTTGGGCTGGTGGGATTTCTCTGCTCTTCCCCATGGTTTCTTGTGGGCAGCCCAAGCTGCTGAGTGACTTCATTCAAGTGTGTCACCACAGTTATTTTTCTTCTAAATGCTTCCCTGTATTTGCCTCTGCCATCAAGTGAGAGCTCCAAGTTATGTGGATGTGGCTCCTCTTTGCTTTCTTAGCTTTTTGCTGTTACTACCAGTACTTTTCCCTGGCTCTTTGTCCTTCAGAAATCATACTTTTGCTTCCAAAATACTGACTACATCTCCACTTAAAAGCAAAGCAAACAAACAAACCCCTGGCAGAATGAACTTGTGGATTTCTTTATGTGCAGAGTTTCACTTTGGAAGCAGAAGGTGGGACTTGGCTGCTTGTGCTCCGAATCAGCTGGCTGGGTCCTGCAGGAAAATCACATTTTACAATGCCCTGGCCTTGTGTAATCCTGCACCTCCCTGTGTCCAGGGGGGACAGGAGAGGGGCAGGAGGAGGGATGGGTCCTGCTGCACCCTGAGCGTGCTGTGATGAGGGCCAGCTCCGAGTGCAGCACATCCCTGCCCCTGTGCCCTCAGGGCTGGGGTCACAGTGCCACGGGGGTCCCCAGGAGGGGGATTTGCAGTCCTGGGTCATTCACTGCAAATGCCAGTCACTGCTGCCACTTCCCCTGCCCTGGTGCAGCGGCTCTGGGATGGACACTGGAATCCTGCCTGGGGGAGAGTCCCTGGGTCTGCAGCCATTTCCTGAGGCGTGGGGGGCTCGGCTGGGGCTGTTCCTGGCTTAGCCCCCTTCTCTGTGTCCCCCTCAGCTGGGGTGTGCCCCTGGCCATCACGGTGGCCGCGGTGGCTCTGAAGAAGATCGGCTACGACGCCTCCAATGTTTCTGTGGGCTGGTGCTGGGTCAACCTGGACGCCGAGGATCGGCTCCTGTGGATGCTGCTGACGGGGAAGCTCTGGGAGATCCTGGCCTATGTCACCCTGCCAGTGCTCTACATCCTCATCAAGAAGCACATTAGCAGAGCAGTGAGTATTTCGCTGGGTGAGTCCGTCCCCCCACGCTCTGCATTTCTTGCTCCTTGTTCAGGCAGGGGGTCCTTCACAGCACTGAAATGTGCCCAGCCCTGGGAGAGCAGTGCCCTCAGCCAGCAGCACCATCACACAGTGACTTTGCACAAGCAGAATGTAAAAGCCCTTTGAAAACGAGCAGGGCTTGTGGGATGTTCGTGAGGGAAATGCTACAGTAAGAACTGAAACAGAATGTGAAGGACAAATTCAGCTTTAATCAGTTTACTGCAGTTCCACACGTACCAAGATTGCAATTCTCAAGCCTCAGTCCTTTTAGTGTCTCCAGTGATAGTCTGTGTTTGTGAATATTATTTTGTACTGGCAGCTGAAAGCTCCATTTGGGAGTCCAGGCACTGGATGGCTTTGGGCACCATACAGGAGACTCCCTGTCCTGGCAGGGGTGTGGAATTCAGAGCTTCAGTTGTTCTGTTCCTCGTGAACACACAGAATCCAGGCATCTAGGACAGCATTTGCATTACAGACAAATCCAGATGAGAGTGGCAGAAGGAGCTGCACCCACAGATTCCTTTTTTCTCTGAGCTGGGTATGGGGAAAAAAGTCCCATGTGTGGGTAGAAGTCCTTCTGGAAATTTCTGCCTCTGCTTGTGGTGCAGCTGTGGTGGTGGTGGGGATGAACACAGCCCTGGTTAGGGCAGCATCCTGCAGATGATTGGGAAGAATGAGATGATTCTCAGCAGCCCTGAGTGTCCAGGGAAGGGAAGGGGAGCAGAGCTGGGGAGGGTTGGCTGGTGCCTGTCAGCATCACCTGGCGTGCAGCAGTGCACACAGTGTCCCAGCCTGGGCAGAGATAGCAGCGTGACCTGCTGGAAACCTGACCCGGGCTCCTGCCTCAGGCAGGGCACGCTGCTGTCCCTCCCACTGCTGGCAGCAGCGCTGGGCCGGCTGGCCCTGGCCTCACCTCGCGTTTAGGGCAGCTCAGGGAGCCTCCCGCAGTGTCAGCAATGTCTTTGGCTGCTCCCCAAGAGTGAGTGCTCTTCCCCGCAGCCCTGCTGCCCTCCTGGGGGTTCCTTCGCTCTGGGAAGGGCCCTGGAGCTGCCCCACGTCCGCAGGCTCCCGCCCAGGGCACTGTCCCTGTCCCTGTCCCCCCCAGCACGCTGCTCTCTCCGAGTATCGCCCCATCCTGCCCGGGGCCCCTGCCCTGCAGCCCCGCGCCAGCGTGGCAGACAAGAAGCTGATCCTCATCCCCGTCATCTTCATCTTCCTCCGCATCTGGAGCACGGTGCGCTTCGTGCTGACCCTCTGCGGCTCCCCCGCCGTGCAGAACTCCCTCCTGGTGGTCCTGCACGTGAGTGTTGGCTGGGAATGCATCCGGGGGCTGGGGGCACAGATTTGGTGCTCCCAGAATCGCTTTTTTGGTGGGACGGGGTGTTGTGGGAGCACCTGCTCCCCTCCGTGATGCTGGGCAGCAGCGGGGATGCAGCGGGGACAGAAATGCAGCGGGGACAGAAATGCAGCGGGGTCGGGGATGCCGCGGGGGCTGNCACCTGCTCCCCTCCGTGATGCTGGGCAGCAGCGGGGATGCAGCGGGGACAGAAATGCAGCGGGGACAGAAATGCAGCGGGGACAGAAATGCAGCGGGGTCGGGGATGCAGCAGGGACAGAAATGCAGCGGGGTCGGGGATGCAGCAGGAGCTGTTCAGCAGCATCTAGTGGCTGCAGGGGAAAGCTGCGCGGGCAGGGCTGGTGGGCAGGGCCGGCTCTGCGGGATGTGTTGGGTGTCTGGCCTCCAGCAGGCTCAGCCTGCGCCTGCCCCACACCAGTGCCAGCACACGACAGCCCCCCGGGCTGCTTTTGGGTGCTTTTTGGGGGAAAACCCCTCATTTTTCTGAATTGCTTGTTCTCCAAGTCGGTGGCTGTCAGCACTGCAGCTGCTCTGGCACGGTGTCTGCTCGTCTCTGGGGGTGCCTGTGGAGCAGCCCTGGGTGACTCCTGTGGTGCCTTGCAGGGAGTTGGGAACACGTTCCAAGGAGGAGCCAACTGCATCATGTTCGTGCTGTGCACGCGGGTGGTGCGCGCCCGGCTGCTGGCCCTGCTGTGCTGCAGCCAGCTGGCCTGGCCTGGGCAGGCGTCCCCCAGCTCCCAGCAGCACCCACAGCCCCACAGGGACAGGGACAAGGACAGGGACAAGGACAAGGACGTGCCCGGCCCCGGGCAGACGAAGCCGCTGCTCCCCAGCACCTGAGCTGGCCCTGGCTGCTGCTGGTTCCTTCTCTCATGGTAAAATTCCAGAGTGAGCCTTTCCTGCTGCACCCATGGGAGGGGTGGGAGCAGGGACAGGGGGGTTGTGCTGCTGCTCTGGGGGTTCCCTGTCTGGCTCTGCAGCCCCATCACGCTCCCAAACCATTTACAGAAGTGCTCTGCTCCCTTCCCCCCGAGCTGCTCCTCGAGCCTGTGAAAGGAGGGTGGCAGGAGGAACTGAGCTGCAGGGCTGTCTGGCCCACAGGAGCGGGTCACCAGGCAGAACTGGAGAGGAACTGGTGGCTCTTGTTAAAGTGGGATGCCACGTGCACGCACATCCCGTCGGTGCTGCACGGATCAGATGTTTGGTGCCCCAAGTTCTCCCCACAAGGGGACACCTCTGCCCACAGAGGTGACTCCTGTTCTCTCCTGAAGCCTTGGCATTCACTTTATAATCACATTAGTCTATTGAAACCCTAATGTGCACAGGCTGTGTAAACACTCATCAGCCCCTTGCATGGGGCTGCTGAATGGCTCTGCTCTCCAGCCTCCCTGGAGTCTTTGGAAGGTAGATGGAAGCATCTTATCTGTGCCATAGATGACTTCAACAGGGTTTTTTTTCTCCTTTCAAAAGGCTTTTAGAAATTTCTGAAAGCTAAATAGCAACCTTGATAGTTCAACCTCTTGTGAGTCCCACAAGGCTTGGAAAGAGGAGATGTGTTAAAATTCTTGCAGAAAGGTAGGATAGAAATGTTTAAATTTTATGAGACTTAGTATCATGCTGTGTTCAGTTTTTTTTGGAGCCAGCCCTGAAGAGAGAAAGTAGAATTGTCACCAACTTGGCTTCATGGAAAACAAAACAACAGAAAAAACAACACCAAAAATAATCAAAACAGATTCCATGTCCTCAGTTTGCCTTTTTCCATTACAGAGCTCTGAGAAATGCTTTTGGAGGAATGGGCCAGGGTTTCATTTCCAGCTCCAGGGGTGTGACTGTGCCTCGTTCCTGCAGGTGCAGGGGGCTGGCACAGCCCTGCAGTGACTGTCACTGCTCTGTGCAGGTGCAGGGGGCTGGCACAGCCCTGCAGTGACTGTCACTGCTCTGTGCAGGTGCAGGGGGCTGGCACAGCCCTGCAGTGACTGTCACTGTTCCTGCAGGTGCAGGGGGCTGGCACAGCCCCACAGAGGGAGCTGCAGCCCGGGGAAAGCGGCGCTGGAGAGGCTGAGCCCTGGACAGGTCCCGTTCCTCACTCACCCCGCAGCCTCTGCTCCTCAGCTGTGTCAGGATCCTCTGGAACAGACTGCACTCCAGTTTATCTCCCCTCCTTCCCTCACCCTCCACTGGGAATCTGAACACTTGTTTGGGGTCTGGCTTTTCTGCCTGCCGAGGCTGAGCGTGGTGAGTTCTGAGGCGAACAAAGCCCCGGGCCAGGAAAGCTGCAGGAGCTGCTGGAAGGAGTGTCCTGGGCATGGCCTTCAGTCAGGGTGAGAGTCCCCCTGGGAGCTCCAGCCTGGCTCTGTCCTTCACCTGAGCAGGGACAAAACACTCTTCATTTGGTGGTGCTGGTGGATGGTGCCTCTGGATGTCTATCCTTGCTCCGTGGTGTGTAGGGGCCGTCACCATCAGGGTTTGTGGTGGCAGTGTGGGGGCTCTCCTGAGGGAATCACCAGGCTGCCTCGGTGCTCAGGGATGTGGGGATGTGCCCCAGGCTCCAGCAGGGACAGCCCCTGCCAGCAGCAGGACAGAGCCTGGCTCAGAGCTCAGAGCTCCTGGGCTTTGTGTGTGCCTGGGACTGCTGGATCAGACTGGGGAGGGGATGGGGCTTTGTGTGCCATTTGGAGATAATGTTTTACCTCATTCACAGCTTCTCACTTGCTCGATTTTAAGTATTTTCTCCAACTTTTACAAAATAAAGTTCAGTTTCTTTACCAGGCCACTGCCCAGCGTTGCATTTGTGCAGCACAAATAGGATCTCCTCTGGTTCTTGGTTCCAGAGCCCCAGCTCTGCTGCTGTTCCCTGCAGAGTCCTCCTGGATCCAGCCCTTTCCTGTTGCTGGGCATCTGACTCAAATCTCCCTCTCCTTGTTTGGTTGGAAGCCATTTGGACAGCTGATAAAGCAGGGTCTGTGTATGACTTATTTTCAGGCAGATCATTAATTTCTGAAATCCTTCTTTCACCTAAAGTCCCGTTGCAGCTCAGGGGCCCAGAATATTGAATTAGCCTTGCCTGAGCATGCAGTTCCTTCCAAAATGCAGGTGGGAAGGTGTCACTCGTGGATGTATTCTGTGGGATGTCTCCTCAGGGTGGGCATTGCACTGAGCACCCTGCAGCAGGGCTGGCTGCCAGCTCCTGCTCAAACATCACATTTTAGAGCTCACCAACAATGTTCTCCAGCACATTTACTGTCCTGCAAACTAAGTTTGCCCTCTTAATCATTTTTTCCCCCCCAAAGATGTCAGGGTTTCATAGGATCCAGCCCCGATCATTAGGCTGAGGGTAAATAAATCCCAGCACACGTGCAGGGGAGCTCTCACCAGGAGTTGGGCGAGGGCAGGGGAGACACAGAGTGAGCATCTCCAGGCACACTTGCTCTGGGGTGAAGAGCAGATGTAAAACCTTGGGATGTGCTGCAGCTGGAATGGAAAATGTGCTTGTAGAACGCCTGTAAAGTCAGCTCTCTGCTCCTTCCTGGCTCTGTCCTTTGCCAAGTCCAACAGGGTCCCAGCTGCTGAAGATGTCACACCCCTGCAACTGCTTTGAAAATCCAAGAAGTTGATTTACTATCCTGTCTCCCTTCACCAACCTCTTCCAACATCAGCCCAGTGCCAATTACAACCAGAGAGATGTTGTTGCCACACTCCTGCTGTGTTCAGAAAATATTCCAACTGTTCTGCTGCCATAAGCAAATATTTACTCTGATGAAGGGATTTTGATGACAAACAGATGTGTTCTCTTTGATTCCTGTATGTTTCAAGATTATTTCTTCAAGTTCAGGAACGGAGTTTAAAGACCATGGGAGAGAATTCTCCTTCCCTGTATTTACTGAGTGTCAGAGCAGCTGTTATTCTGCCAAGATCTCCCAGAAGGTGATCCTGCTTTTGAAGGACTGGAATTCCATGATGGAAATTGGTCATCTTTGCAGTTTCCCCAAGTCTGGGGCAGAATTTTCCCTCTTGGCTTAAGATCTGTAAAGGTGGGGACGCCAGGAGCTGCTGAGTGAGCTGTGAGACAGGAGCATGGTCCCATCAGGACACCTGGGAACAGTGTCTTCAGGCTGTTCACCGGAAAGAAATGCCACAAAAGAGAAAAGCCAAGGAGTCTGGGGACTGAATTCCTCCACACTGAGAGCAGCAGGGCTCTGTTCTTCTTCTTCCTCCCTCGGGGCATGCTGCTCCCACGTGGAGGAGGCGATGCTGCAGCCAGCCGGGGAGCGTGTGCAGGACACAGGAGAGGAGGTGTTGCTCAAGAGACGCCTTTTTCTGAACTGGCTGATAAAAATAGCCAGACCAGTAACCAGCAGGTTTTGTTCTAGTTTATCTGTCTGCTGGGGATGCCTATGAACTTTGCATTTCTCTGATAAACCCTGGAGTTGTAGTGGATGATTAACCAGGTCCCGGGCTCTTAAAGCAATCCCACAACAGAGGAGGTTAGCAGAGAGCCAGCAGCACGTGGTGCACCTCTTGCATGGAGAGGGAAAGGATCTCAAGAGCTTTGGGGGAGACACTCACAGGCACAGCTCTGGGAGGATGAGCTCTGAGGACTGCAGGAGTGCCTGAGCCAGCTGCTCCCTGCAAGGTAGGACAAGGAGCAGCGTTTTGGGCGGGGGGCAGGTCTGTGCAGTTTGTCTGCAGGGGGGTTAGTGGGCTTCAGCTGCAGTGCTGTGGCTCAGGGCAAGCACCCTCTGTTGCAGGGCTGCTCCCTGGTTCCCTGTGCCACAACTGCTGGGCAATGCCTCTGCCTGCACCACCCCCAGCTGCAGCTCCACGGACTCTCCTGGTCCATATGGCCTGATATCGGGGGAAATGGGCTCATTTTGCCAACTTTGGTGAAAGTCTGCCCCTTCTCCCTGGAGAGATGAGCCTGTGCCCCCTCTCACTGGGCAGCACCTCTGTTTGAGACAGGATCTGCTAAAAGAACATCTGTCACTGGCAACAGAGTTGGAAGAAAATGAAATTGCAGCCATGGGAGAGACAGGCAGAGGAAGGGGCTGATCAGTCACAGTGCCTTACCCTGTCTGACAGAGCCTGTCACTGATTGGAAGTGTTTGGAAGAGTCACAGAAGGGGTTTTTCTGGGCAGGGCCTTCCCATGCCCCCCGTGGCTGCCGTGACTGGAAGAAGCTGTGCTCAGCATCAGTGACTCCCACACCAGCATGAAGCTGACAGGAGGGAAGCAGGACAGCTCCGAGGGTGCCAGGGGGGTGAGTATGCTGGCTGCCTGCTTCCAGCTCCCACGGGGATACAGGATGAGCCCTGGGCATCTCTGGGTACCTCTAAAGAGAGGAAAAGACCATGATCTTTTGGGCTGAGGTGTTTCTATTCTTGAGCCCAGTTTGTGTCTGTCTGCAGTGCAGTGTTGCAGCGAGTGATTGTCTGCAGCTCTCCCACCCCATGACTTCTGTGTGACTTTCCCCCTTTCTGTGTGACTTTCCCCTTTCTGTGTGACTTTCCCCTTTCTGTGTGACTTTCCCCTTTCTGTGTGACTTTCCCCTTTCTGTGTGACTTTCCCCCTTTCTGTGTGACTTTCCCCTTCTGTGTGACTTTCCCCTTCTGTGTGTGTGTTTTCTTTCCTATTTTCTGATCAGTTTTAGGCTGCAGATGCTTCTGGATGGGGCTGCCTTTCACTGCAGTATTTGGGGAGTCTTGCACAAGGCACTGCTGGGGAATGCCAGAGGTTTTCTTGAAAGTGCTGGATGTCAATAATTAACACCAGCGGCTCTTTTGAGCTCCTGGGATTTGGTTAATGAGAGCAAGGCAGTTGCTTTTCTTCACCAATGAGAGAATGTCAGCAGTCTCCTCCCAGAAAACGGACCTGGAAGCCTGAGCTTCCTTCCAATCCTTAGGCAGAGACAGACTTGAATTTTGATCTCCTGTAACACCTTAAACTTTGCAGATCCCTGGAGCTGAGCTGCCAGAGATTCTGAGGAATAGAAGGAAGCACCAAGCAGCTATTTGGACAAATGTTCAATTAGGGAAATGACCGAGCCCTCATGTGGGACCTGAGCTGAGTGCTGGGATGGAAAACCTCGCAGACATCAAGGCCATTAAGGCTGGTGACGGTGGCAGCAAACGAGATGAAAAGAAAAATGACTTTATTGATGTAGCAGCAGTGAGATGCATTAGTGAGCTATAAAACCCAGCCAAACAAAACCCCAACAACCCAGCTCTGTCAACACAGCCCGGGGGCTGAACTGCAGCTAAGCTGTTGGGAAAAGGAGTTGTTGAGTTGTTCTGGTTGGTTGTGACGCTGGGGAGTGTGTGCCCACTACGGGGTGTTGATCCTGCTCCAGATGGCAATTCCCCTCCTCTGTTCCAGTGCAAAGTGCAGCTCTTGGACCCTCAGCCAAGCCCTCCCTCCGGGGGTTGCCTGGATAGGTTCTAATTGGCTTCAGTGGCAATCAGTTAGATCCATAAATAGCTTTATCCCAAAATGCAGAGGGAGAAAAAACAAACAGGAAAGGGATCTTGCCACTTGATGCAAAAATCACTTCTTTTTAAAGCTTTCCTGTGCCAATATCCTGTGTTATTGCACTGCCCAATTTGCACATTGGAAAAGAATAATTGTATACAACCTTTTTCCCTGCAGGGTGGTGTTTTAAGAATGGTTAACTTAAAAAAAATTAATCATCCAAATGATTCATCAATACCAGGAAAGCAGAGTGAATTACTCTGATGACTGTGGGCATATCCAGCAGAACAAAATGACTTGTAATGGGAACAACCCACTGGGCTTTAATATGCAGCAAAATGAAGGCAAAAACACAGAAAGCAAGACTTTGTGTATTTCTTTGTTTTTACTGAATGTTATTAATGCCTAAGAGCCAGACCCACTTCCAAAGTGAGGTTCATTTTTTTTCTCTCCCTCTGCAGAAAATGACACTTCTCCTGGCCCTGGTAGCTCTGATTTCTGCCTTTGGATCTTCCTTCCAGTACGGCTACAACGTGTCTGTGATCAACTCTCCTGCCCCGGTGAGTGGGGGTGAGAGCAGAGCCAGCAGGTGTGAGATTGTGGAAATTAAATCTGCTCTGTGGGTGTTTGTGGGCACGGGCTGGTCCTCTCTCTGTGCCAGGACAGTCGAGCTCTGGGGTGCCTCCCCCTCTGGGAACCAGGCACACCCTAAAGGGCAGGACAGCCTGGAGGAACAGTTCTCCACCCAGGCTTCTCCATCCCTCTCTTGCATTCATTTCCCAGCTCACCCATTCTGGTTTTTTCTCAGGACAGTTGTTTTATGGCAGAGCTTTATGGCAGCTGTTATCTAACCCTTGCAGCACCGTGCCAAATCTGCTTTGTGTTTCCTTCCAGTACATGCAGGACTTTTACAACAGAACCTACCTGGGCAGGACTGGAGTGCCCATGGACAGGGGCTTCCAGACGCTGCTCTGGTCTCTCACTGTGTCCATGTTCCCTCTGGGTGGCCTCTTTGGGTCACTCATGGTGTGGCCTATGGTCAACAGCTGTGGCAGGTAAGTGGGAGCCGTGTCTGAGGCTCTGCCCTGGCTTTGGGAGCAGGTGACCTTTAGCTCAGGGGGACTCCACCTTGCCCAGCCCTTCAGCAGCCTGAAATTCCCCCCTGTCGGGCTCTGCTCTGCTGGGATGGCCCCAGGTGTTGGTGGAAGCTGCTTTTCCCAGCCCAGCTGTCCAAGAAGGAGTCAGGAGTCTCCTGCTCGTGTTCTCAGGGATGTTTATTGTCTCTTATCTAAAATATTTTCTGTCTGACCCCCGAGCTCTGGCCAGCAGGTCAGTCCAAGGCTCACCCCTCCCACGGGGCTGGTGCTGTCTTTTATACCATGAACTACCTATTAGATATTTACAATTGTGTGCCAGTCCCTAACACCTGTGTTAGACAGTGGCTTTCTACTCTGAACCAATCTAAAAATGCCAGCATCACCTCAAAGATGGATGTTAGGAAGAAGAAAGAAGAAGGACAGGGCACGCCCCAATCCCTCCATCTCAGGGTTTTAAACCCCCCTGTACCAAATCCCAAATTTTTCCTTTCACCCTCTAACTACTGCTACTGTGCTGTCTAAACTTTTGTGACTTGTGACTCCTCATATAAGCTTGGTGATTTGTCCCATGGGCTGAGATCAAAGCCCCAAGTGTTTTTGGGTTCCTGCCAGGGCTGCCCAGACCCCTGTCTGGGGTTCAGGGCACAGAGAGGAATGTCTGGGATTCCAACACCCCCACTCACCTTGAGGCCAGAGCAGGTGGGATGGGGGAGAGCTGCTGGGCTCAGCCACAAGGGTTGTCTCCCCAGTGGGAAGGCATTTATGGGGTTCTGGTATGGCCAAGGCTCTGGGCTGGGCATGGAGCCACTGGGGAAAGGAAGTCCTGGGGTCTCAGATCAGGCCCAGCTGCTGCTGCTCAGGCTTCCTGAGAAACTCCACTTCTTTCTGGAAGCCCTCATTGCCTGCAGGAACAATGTGGCAGTTGCCATTTCCTCCTTGACCAGTGTTTGGCTTGATGATTAATTTGAGTTTTGGACAGTATAACACAGAGGGGATCTTTCTGCAACTTAGGAATGCCCAGCTGAATCTACCTCTCCTCCTGTTACTTTGCAGAAAGGGCACTTTGCTGATAAATAACCTCTTTTCCATCACTGCTGCAATCCTTATGGGAACCTCAGAGCTGGCAAAAACCTTTGAAGTAATCATCCTTTCCCGTGTTGTCATGGGAATATTTGCTGGTAAGTGGATGGTAAAGGGAGAGCAATAAATATTTCTCTGGCTGTGTAAAGGTGTTTCATTCTCCCAAGAGATTTTCACAGCTATCACACTTTGGAATCTGCATGACAAGGCTGTGCTTTAGCCTGGTGCAGAAGTACTAAAGATCTTTGGGAGATAATGGCCCTGGGACTGGAATTTAAGCTGTAGGGAGGAGATGTGTGTCTGTAAATGCAGCAATAAACATCTGCTGGGCACTGCAGCTCCAAACCTGCTGAGGATAATCTGTTTTCCCAGACAACTTAAAGCAGATAGTCTACTTCTTTCCTTTTTAACATGACCAGAATAATCCATCAAAAGCATTGCCAGATCCAATAATCTAGTCCTGGAACTGACTGTTCTTCCTGCAGGAGAAAAGAAATGTTAAAAGGGAGAGCAAAGGGCTCAGAGCCACTGGATTTCCTGCAGAGGTAGAGGGAAGCCAAGGATATCTGTGTGTGCCTGGTGTGAGTATTGGAGCTGCAGGAACAGAACAGAACCATGCTGGGTACCCCAGCACAGCCAGGGCTGTAAGGGTCCTAAGAGCATTTAGGCTCAATTAATTGGCTTTGGGCTGGTGAGACTGGCAACTCCATGGTTTGTTAATGAGCTGGGGTAGCTTGTGAAAACAAATTTCCTGCCTTAGCTCACCAATTGTAATTGCTGAATGTACAGATCAAGTTGCTTTCCCAAGCCAGTTTCTTGTTTTCCATTTTTTTTTTTTAATCCAATGGTTTTACTTTGGCTTTTGACTCCCTTAAACCTGGCAGCTGCTCTCAGCACTGGAGTTTGGAATAAATGCTAAGGGTCTTGTTAAATGTGATCCCTCTCTGCAGTTATTTATAAGCAAGAAGCAAATCCAGCCTGGCTGCCCTGGCTTGTCCTTCTCAGGCTGGCCTGGCCTGAACTGTGGCTGTTGTGCCTGGGGAGGATCTGGGAGGATCCCAGTGAGTGTCACCTTCTGGCACTGGTGGCACTTGTTTCTGTGCCTTTTAGCCCTTTTAGCTTTCAAATACCGGCCTGATCACCTTTGCAACACCCTGCTCCTGAAGCCTAGGGGCTCTAGAAATGTCAGATAGGAGTTCCCTGTGGTCATTTGATCCCAGGAGTTTGGGAGCTGCCAGGATTTACAGCGTAAGCACAGGAGCTGGCAGCTGGCTGGGGTCACTGTGGGCAGCCCTAGAATGCTCCTAAAAATAACCCACGTCCCTGGTGTCCTTATTAGAGCATAAATACCTGTTCCAGCAAGCCACCTGCAAGACATCACAGACCAGCAAAGCTCTCAGCACAGCCTTACTGAGCAGGGAAGTTTTAAAAGCCAACACAAAGTCATTTCCTTCCACTTTCACATCAGCATGTTTGGATACTGATTTCTCTTCTTGTTTTAGGGGAAGCAAAAAGTTCCTCTCTTATATTTGGAGTTTGTTTCCAAACCTGAAGCAGCACAGTTTTCCTTTGTGTGTCTTGTGCTGTTCCTGGCAGAGCCTGCTGGGAGAAAGCTGCATTCAGGAGGATGAACACTGAACACTCAAACCAAGACACCCCCAAATCATCTGCTGGCTCTCTAGGCAAGGCAGGCTCCTGCTAATCCTGTCAGACTCCAAAAGTGCTTTGCTGCCCAGCAGCTGATAACCCAGACACTCAAAGCAGAAGGGTTTGAGTGTGGAGTTTCTGTGCATCCTGTGGTTGATCAGGAATCCCTTTTGTTGCCCATGGGAAATCAGCAGCTTGCTGAAGGCTGAGCTGCATGTCTAACAGTGCTCTCTTAACTTCTAGGTCTGGCTTCCAATGTGGTTCCTATGTTCCTTGGAGAAATGTCCCCCAAAAACCTGAGAGGAGCTATTGGGGTAGTCCCACAGCTCTTCATCACCATTGGCATCCTTGCAGCTCAGATCCTTGGTCTCAGCAGCATCCTTGGGAATGCTAAAGGTAAATCTGGCTCAGGATCTCTCTGTGGGCTCCTCAGGGGAGGGTTCTCTCAGCTGACGTGCTGTGACCTTGCTGCAGGGTGGCCTCTGCTGCTGGGGCTCACTGGGATCCCGTCCCTGGTCCAGCTCCTGACGTTGCCCTTTTTCCCCGAGAGTCCCCGACACCTGCTCATCCAAAAGGGCAGCGAAGAGCAGGCACGGAGAGGTACAGTGCCATCCTGGTGGCAGGGCGGGGGACGGGGTGGGACACGGCTGTGTCCCCTGGCCGTGGGACACGGTGTGCTGCCGGGGGGCGGAATCCCCGGGACGCTGCTCCTCTCCCCGGCTGTGTGGATCCCCAGGTGCCCAGCACAGCACCAGGGCTGCCCTGGTCTGCCACACACTGCTCTGCCCTGCTCTGAAGAGGCCAGACTCTGTAAACCTGGGGCTCACAGCTCCCTGTGCTCTCCCCACCAGCTCTGCAGAGGCTGAGGGGCTGGGAGGACGTGGATGATGAGATACAAGAGATGTACCAGGAGAACCAGTCAGAGAAGGAGGAAGGGCACTTCTCTGTGCTCAGCCTGTTCACCTTCAGGGGCCTGAGGTGGCAGCTCATCTCCATCATCGTCATGATGGCAGGCCAGCAGCTCTCGGGGGTCAATGGGGTGAGTGGGGGGTACAAACAGGGGCTGGAACCCCGGGGGGGGTGGGGGCAGTGCTGGCTCAGGACACACAGCTGGGGGTGCCCCTTCCCCCAGGACACGCCCGGAGCCACTCGGGGTGGGTCAGCCCTGGCCAGTACCAATCCACAGACGAGGTGCAGGGTCAGCTGCCCTGTTAATGATCACTGCAGGGTTTTTAGAGCAAAGTGCTTGTGCCCAGACCCAAACCACTGCCTCCAGAAATGGACAAATTCCATCCTCGGGCTTCTGTGCACCAGTGCCAGGATTTAAAGCGGCCAAAAGAGGGATCCCCATGTTCTGCCTTGGGCCATGCATTAACACAGCTGTGGTTCTGCTGCAGGTCTTCTACTATGCAGACAGGATCTTCGAGTCAGCAGGGGTGCACAGCAGCAGCATCCAGTATGTCACTGTCTCCATAGGTGCCATCAACGTGGTCATGACTCTGCTGGCTGTAAGTTTGTGCTGGGGCTCTCTGAGCTCTCACTTCCCCACTCTCCCCTCCCCTGTGTAAGTCAGGTTGTGCTCATGGAATCCTACAGTCACAGAATGGTTTGGGTTGGAAGGGACCTTAAAGATCATCTCATCCCAAAGGCCTCCCACTAGAGCGTTACTTGCACACTCTGGGAGATGTTTTCCATGATGGATGCCCTGTGGTGTCCCTTGGACAAAAACATTGCAACAACTGCTGAGCCCCTGGTGTCTCCCCCTCTCCCCTCTCCTGTCTCTTCCAGGTTTTCATCGTGGAATCCCTGGGGAGGAGGATCCTTCTCCTGGCTGGCTTCGTGCTGTGCTCTGCCTCCTGTGCAATCTTAACTCTGGCCCTCAACCTCCAGGTATGTAGGAAGGGCTCAGCTGGTCCCTCCTGTGATTTCTGGATTTTCCAGGGAACAGGCCATTGGAATATTTTGAGGATGCTTCTACACCCTGGGGAGGAGGGGACAGCATGAAAGTCTCTGTACTTGCACACCTGCCTTGAAGAAAGGCTGTATCCTGCTGGCCTGAATGCTCCTCCCGGGATGCCGTGTTCCCAGCTCCTGCTGCATCCCTTGGGCAGCAAGGATCCTTCCAGGCTGTGCTTTCTGTGTCTCATTCTGGCACTGAAGGGTGACACTGCCTTTGAATGCCTCCAGATCTTACTGTGAGCAGTGCCTGGAGTGTGCTGCTGATGCTCAGGCAGGAACCACCCCTAACCTGTGACTCAATCCTCACAGACCACTGTGTCCTGGATGTCCTACCTCAGCATCGTCTGTGTCATTGCCTACATCATTGGACACGCCATCGGACCCAGTGAGTGCCCACAGCCCGCCCTGCTCCCCCACCAGCCGGGTAAAGCCAGCTGTTGTCTTCCTTCTCCAACCAAAACCTTTGTGGAGCTCATCCAGGGAGGCTGAATTTCCTCTCTTGTGTGGCCATGCCCTGTGCAAGTCATTTAATTGTCCCGTTTTTTCCTTTAAATTTAATCCTTGTTTGATTTACTGATAGTTGAAACCACTGCCTGCCACTGAAATGAGCAGTCTAATTCGGAATGCAGGGTGAGGGGGTTGCCTGTGGGGTTTCCTCAGCTGCAGCTGCCTTGCAGGTCCCATTCCTGCCGTGATGATCACGGAGATGTTCCTGCAGTCGTCCCGACCCGCCGCGTTCATGGTGGGGGGCTCTGTGCACTGGCTGAGCAACTTCACTGTGGGGCTGGTGTTCCTCTACATGGAGGTAAGAACCCCACCACAGGGCACAACTTGGGCTGCACGTCGGCCTCTTCCCCCCTGTGTTCTTACAGAGAGGCTTTGAGGAGCTGTAAATGCATTTCTTGGTTCCCAAAGCCCGTGTGTGGGATTGTGTTATGGGCAGGAGACTGATGTTCCTCAGCATTTTCTCATCACACCTGGCTGTTGCACAGGCTTTAAAAGAAAGCAGTTTGATTGCCAGGTCTCATCCTGAGCTCAGGAGCTAGGAAAAGATGGCAAATTCCCCATCTTCCACTGCAGGATGTGCCTCGGGGGGACAGTTCTGGGTTCTGAAATCGGGGTGCCTGGTTAAACTGCCCCCAGCAGCAGTGACCCATTAACTGCTGCAGTCCCTGACTTTAGCCCGTGCAGAGGCAGCTGCTGAGATTTGTTTAAGTTGAGAGCAGGCCCTCAGCCTCCTTTCCCAGTGAGTTTCCAATAAACCCGTGGTGCTGGTTTGGGAAGACAGAATCTAAAACCACCCCGGCTTTGAGTCGTTCAGGTTAAAACACGAGCACCTCACCGTGGCAGCATTTTCCACAGCCAGTGCAGGGTGCAGCAGGGCCAGAGCAGGTAACTCCCAGCTGGAATGATGCCCTGACCCCTGCTCTCTCCTGTCACTCCCTAGGCTGGGCTGGGGCCCTACAGCTTCCTCATCTTCTGTGCCATCTGCGTCGCCACCATGCTTTACATCTTCTTTATTGTTCCCGAGACCAAGAATAAAACCTTCATGGAAATCAACAGGATCATGGCCAAGAGGAACAAAGTGGAGGTTCAGGAAAGCAAAGAGCTTAAAGATTCCTACCCCCTGAGCAGGCAGGAAGAGAAGAAATCGCTCTCCAGCAGCGAGATGTGACCCAGCTGTGTTTGGCCTGACAGGATCTGTTCAGCAGGAAAACAAATACAGGGATTCCTCCTTTGATGCTGATCTGACAATCACAGAACTGTTAAGGCTGGAAAAGACATTTAACATCGAATCCAACTGCAAACCTAATGCTGCCAAGTCCTCCTCTTGTTCCAAGGAAAAGGAAACGTCCTCAGCCAGCTCAGTTCTGTGACCAAGTAGCCGATGGCACGAGCTGACGTGTGTCCCTGGTGTCCTGGTGACACATCCAGGGGACACAAGCCAGCCCCTGGGCTGGGTGTGGGGCAGTCGTGTGCCAGGAGTGCACTAAACTCCTCTGAGGAACTGTCACTTGTGTGTTTGAGGCTCCAGCAAGGGGAAATTAAATTCAATTTGGTCTATCAGTGTGCTGCCCTCTGTTTTGAAAAAAGCAGAACTGTTGAGCAGCTTGGCATGGATCTTTTGTAGTAGATGGAGAATCCTTCACATGATTTACTTTAACCTTAGAAAATCAGTTTATATATACAATATATCTGCGCTCAAGTTTGTGATATGTAAGTGTTGGAAAAGGAGCTGTTTCTATGCTCTGTCTCTACATCCACTACAGAAAAGAAGGCAAAGTTGTGCCCCAGGCCAAGGCACAGGGATTGCACAGGACCTGCCCTAGGACCTGCCCTGCCCGGGCTCCACATCTGCTCTCCTGTGGGATACGACTGCAAGGGAAGGGGTGGTGAGTTGGTGGTGACAAACAGAAGGAGAGACAAGCAGGGAAGATGGAGAGAAACTGAGACTGGGTGAGGGTTGGAGAGAAATTTTATTTGACAAAGCAGCTCCTTTGACCAGAGAGCAGCTCTTTGGCATGAAAAACAATCTGTGTATGGGGATCTAAATCAACCCCTTGGGAGGGATGTAACAACCCAGGGTGCTGGACTGGGCCAGATTCTGCAGTTCATTGCTTTTATCTCACAGATGGAGGTTCTGGTCTCTTGGAAAAACACCCTGGAGCACCAGGAGGTGCATAGTGAGCCTACAAAGCAGGAGGAGAAACAAGCAAACGACCTCAGTTTTCCTGAGTTTTCCCAACAAACAGTTGGGACTCCCTGGATGCCTTCAGACAGAAGGCTGTGCTCACTGGCAGCTGGTGTCAGGCTGCAGAAGCACCCCCCCGAGGAGGGCCATGGGGGTTTGTCCCCAGGCTATGACGTCCCCCGCGGGCTGCCCTGCCTTGCACAGCGCCAGCGCCCGGACCTCGGTGGCGCTGAGGACTCGGCTCCACAGGTTCACCTGGCTCATCCACCCTGCAAACCCGTTGGAGAACGTGCCCAGCAGAGCGTCCCTGTCCTTGCCAAGCACCAGTGTCCCCCCAGCCCGGGTCACGTAGCCCTTCTGGAGGCTCTTGGCTTTGCCAGCCGCCCCGTTGAGCCAGAGGCTGGCCGTTCCCTCTGGGGACGCCCAGGTCACGCAGTGGTGCAGCCAGCCCCGTGCCTCGTGCTGCAGGGGGAAGCTGAGGAAGTGGCCTCCCACCCACAGCCCCAGCTCTGTGCCCACGGTCACTGCCAGCTCGTGGTCACTCTCCCCAGTGGAGTAGGACAGGATGGTCTGGCTGCCGACGGGCTGGGCTCTGCTCCAGAAGCACAGGGTGAAGGCTTGCAGGGACACAGCACGCAGGGGGTGAACCTTCACAAAGCTCTCAATGTTTTCCACGGGGAAGTAGAAAGCTGGAAAGGTGCTGGATTTTGTACCTGAAAGAACCCAAAAGCCAGCAGTTACATTTCCTGTAAACAAGCCCAAATTCTGGAGAATAACACCCACAGAGCTGGTAGGGCTGTGCAGTCTGAGTTTCCAGTTGCTGCTGTGTGTTGTGCCAGCAGGGAAGGGGTTTGGAATGATGAAAAGCTGAGCTGAGCTCTCCCTCCCAAATGTTTGGGAAAATCATGGTTTTCCCTCCTTCCTCCTCTCTTTTCATGTTGCATAAAATAGAGGTGATGATTATTTATCCTGGGGGAACTGAGCTGAGCATTTTTACTCTCTGTAAATATGTGTTCCCATGTGGCAGGAGAGAGCTGCAGCTGCTGTGGGAGTAGCTGGCTTAGGGCTGGCCTTGATGATGGAGAAGGATTTCCATCAGCAGGCCCAGATATGGTCCAAAATTCTACCTGTGTGTGCCAGTACCAAAGCTGTCAATGGTTTGGGCCACCAAGCTCATCAGGGCTCTTCATCCTCACAAGGTCAGCTGGACTCAACCTGTGTTTCTTACCTGTGTGGCTCAGTCCGTTCAGCAACTCTCTCTTCATGTCCTGGAGCTGCTTCTGGATTTGATCCAGCCTGAGGGTGAATTCCTCTGGATGGCACTGTGCTGGAGCAATCAGACAGCTGAATTTACAGAGGGCTGGGACCTGCACAAGCTGCATTTTCTAGCTGGAGCAAAAGCTGTGTTTCAAACTGCAGCTCCTCTCCTCTGTGTGGCTGCCCAGCCAGAGCTATTCCCACATGCTCCCTGCACCAGCCACACCTGGGCTGAGGGTCCTGACGTGGTGCCAGGCAGCACCAGCTACCCTGGAGGTGGCTGTGCCACTCAAAAGGCAGGGCTGGCACACACCTTAAACAAGGGGTGCCAGCGGGGAGGCACACGGGACCTCCATCTGAGCAGGGACACTGCCCTCCCAGACAGGGGGTTCCAGCCCGTCCAGCCGCAGGGACTGGCAGTGTCACACCTTCCCCAAGGGTGTTTGTCCCCCCAGGGTCCCCTGGCCCTACCCTGGCCCCGCTGGGCTCGGAAGGAGGCCTCCACCACGCGGCCCTGCAGCGGCTGCGCGTGCCGGTAGTCGTTGCGCAGGGTGCGGTTGTGCCAGTCCAGCAGGGTGTTCTCCAGGAGCTGGACCTGGCACAGGGACAAACACAGGGCACAGGGACGTGGGGACATCACTCAGGGCACGGGGACAGCAGCTCTGCCTGGAGCTGCAGTGCAGAATGGCACAGAGACATCACAGAGGGCACAATGGCATGGGGACATCGCACAGGGCACGGGGACAGCAGCTCTGCCCAGACCTGCAGTGCACATCCTGCAGCTGAGGACTGCACTGAGGATCAGACAGGAATCCTCAGGGTCTCTTGCTGAGCAGCAGCTGGGGAAGGAGCAGGACTGAAGGCCCTTATCAGCTAATTCCTGATAAAGGCATTTTGCCTGGGGCAGTTCTGAGCACCTGCCTGATGACAGCGTGGATGGAGATTTTGCTGCTATTCTGTACCTTTCTCACAAGTGCCTTCTGGCCTTCCCCAGCCAAAAAGAGTATTTCTTTTTCAAAGAGAGCACACTGTGATCCCCCACTACTGTGGTCTCAGTTTTATCTTTTTCTTCTCCTGGAAGAAAATGTTTCTGATGCTTCTTTATTATTTATTAACTTCAAAGCATTACTTTCAGTGTGAGTCTGGACATGGAAAAACCCTGAAATACCTTCTAAAATCTGCCAATTATTCTGTATTTTAATGTTATGATTGGCTCTTTTTTGGTGGAGTTTTTTTGGTTTGGTTTTTTTTTTTCAGGGGGACTCTCTTGCAGTAGTTTTTGCCTTGTTAATTCTCACTGGTCTCTTCCTTTTCCTTTTTTATAGTGCTTCAGGGTGGCTGAGCTTAGCTGAGCAGAGAGTTTTGTTATCAGTCAGCAGACCTCGGGTCACCTGCTCCACATTCTGCCATGCAGAATGACAGCCACCTGTAACTCCCATTGCTCAGGAATCCACCCCAAAAGCTCTGCAGGAGAGGTGCCCTAAGAGCTCTCTGTTCCCAAGGTCCCTGGAGGACAGAAAGGGAAACCTTCAGAGGGAAGAGGAGCTGGTGAGAGGCAGCACTGACCTGAGTGTGTGACAGGACAATTGGGGAGTGGAAGATGGTCCAGACCACGCTCTCGGAGCACGGCGGGGTGGTCAGGGAGCCCTGGTACCTGTAGAAGTGGGAGAGGTTTTCTGGCAGCATGGCTTGGATGTCCAGAGAGCTGAGCGTTGTTGACTGACCTCCAAAGGAAGCAGAGATGGTGCCAGAAGTTAACAGGGAGGGAAGAGAGAGGTGAAGTGCCCTTGGAGCTGGGCTTGGCAAATCCCTCTGCCCAGAGCACTGGCCCATCAGACCTTTGGTGGGACTGGGTGGAGATGGACAGGCATGGAAGGCCCTTTCTGGGTCTGTGGTTTGTCAGTCAGACATGTCTGGGTCCTGGGGGTGCTGGGCAGCTGCTCTCAGTGCTCTGCCAGTCCCTGGGGTGCTCCAGGAGGCATCAGGGGGTGTGCAGGCTGCAGGGAGCTGATATTTGGTGCTGCACAGACCTCCAGGAGTGCATTTATTGCTGCCCTGAGCACCCTCCCCACGGCCCTGGGCTGGAGTTGTGCAGGGCTGAGGATGCTCTGCCAGCACAGCAGCAGCAAAACGTCTGTTCCCAGAGGCAGAGTGTACACACAGGCTGGGAGCACATCAGGGACAGAGAAAGGCATTCCCAACTCTTACCTGCAAACCTGATCCTTGCCAGTTTGGAAATGAATTCACTGTAGTAGGTGTTCTCAAAGTGCCCGTCCTAAACACAGCACAGACACTTGGTCAGAAGGTGTGACCTGCCTGCCCTTGTCACTGCTGAGCACCTGGGGGGGCTAATTCATCAGCTGGGAGAGAAAGAGAACCAAGACCACCACAGGTCTCCTGATGGGCTGGACAATGGTCAGGTTTATACAGCTTGGGCAGAATAGTGAACAGGATTGTTTCTTACTGCTTTTAAATCCACACTGAATCAAGTGTTCCCAGGGGCAAAGCAGAGCAAGGCTTGGAGGCACAGCAGGGAAACCTCACCTGATATTCTTATATATGGGATATATATTTAAAATGCTACTTATGGGGCAGTTTTCTGGGGCTCCCAAGGGCTATTGGCTGGTGTTGTGTGAAGCCCAGATGGCCCAGGGGAAGCAGCACAGCCCCCTAAAGAGGTGCCAGACCCCATCTCTTGGGACAGCTGTGGAAACCTGGCCCGGGCTGCGTGTCTGAGGGAGGCTTTAGCTCCAGCCTGGGGCACACCTACCGTGTACAGGAAGGCCAGCACAGCCAGGCCCTGGGGCTTGTCTCTGGCTTCTTCAAAGCTGGAGTAGTTAGCAGAGTTGTAGTGGACAATGTGCAGCTGCCAGGAGAGAGATGGGGTCATTTAGCAAGAAGTGATGAACGGCTGGTGTTTAGAGGGACACACTGAAGGGACAGTCAGCACCCCAGTTTGTGCTGTTTGTGCCTCGCAGCAGGCCACAGGTCCTCTGGTTTAACAGGTTCATGGTGACTGGGGGGGAACAGCTCCACCTCTGAAGGTGAGTGCTCTTGCCATGGCTTTTCTTGGAGCCTTCTGTGCCAGCACTGTCAGGCTCAGCCCTCCCCTTGCCCTGCTTTCCCCCCTGCCTCCCTGCAGGCTGGGTGGGGTGCAGCCCCCTCTCCCAGAGCCCCCCTGCAGCCCTGAGCGCACTGACCTCGGCGAAGTAGCGCATGCCGTCGATGGTGTGCTCCGAGCCACTGCTCTCCAGGTCCAGCCCACCCCAGTGCAGGTGCATCTGGACAGCTGTGTAGACACCTGGGAGCCCTCTGGAGATGTTCATGGTGGGTGGCAAATCGATCTGAACTGAAAAATGACAGGGCTGGAGGCAGCAGGGGGTGCAGCCCTGCCCATCCCTGTGGGGGCTCCTGCAGTGCTGGTGGCACCTCCGGAAGGAGCAGGCACAGTCACCACCCCGGTGTGGGAGGGAAAACTGAGCTTTAAAAAGGCAGCTTTAAAGCTGGGTGTGCTTGAAACCTTTCCTGGGCTCAGCACACCAGGCACAAGCAGGACTGGGCAGTCCCCAGCTGTGCCTGCAGACCCCTTCTCCCCTGAGAGCTCCGGCAGTAGGCATTCATGAAAGCTTTAATGCCCAGCTCTCACATCTGGCACAGGTCTGTTAACCACTTCCTTTCCAAGGCAGAAAAGGGGAATAGGAATCAACACAGCAGTGGCCTCATCTGTTATGACAATTCCCAGTGAAGCCATTCTGGGAACGCCCTGCAGGTTTGAAAAGGCTGTGTCATTGCTGAAGGATTCCTGGAGACAAACCTCTTTTCTTCTCCTTACCAAGAAGAAGTCACAAACCCTTTGTCTTCCTGCTAACTCACTGCCAGAAATCATAGATTATGTTAACAAATCTAGGAGGGGAAGTGGAGAATTGCCTCATCTAAATGAAAGCCCCCAGCATGTTATAAAAACCAGCAACTATCCTTGCAAAATGCAGCACAACATATTATTAATTAGTCATAGTTCGGGTTTCTGAGGAGTTTCTTTTGTTTGTGAACTGTTTACAGACAGACAAGACGAAAGCATGTTTCCTTTTAATATCCCAAAGGCTCTAGAGTGGGAGGGATAACATAATCTACCTTTTTCATAAGTTCCCTGCTGACTGCCTTCCATAATGAGAGTTATTTACTTCAAGTACCTCACCAGGGTTTCTACTTTCTACAAAACACAGCCAGGGAATTGTGTTGTGAGTTTGTAACAAGCTTGAGGCTCCTCTAAGATATTCTAGGCAAATATTTGCTGCAAGCACAAGGTAGGGAGTAGCCTGGTGTGCTTCTGCTTTTCTGCCACGTGGAGTGTGAGTGGGGAGTGTGTCTGCTCCAGCTGGCAGTGCCTGGCTCCTGCTTTGCCCTGGCTCTGCCAGGCGGTGGAGAATCAGCTGGGCTGAGCAGGGTGAGTGCAGCTGAGCCTTGCCCAGCACTCCTGCTCTGCAGCTTGGCCATCCCTGCCTGCAGGGACAGCAGGCACGGCCAGCCTGGCTGCCCAGCGCTGGCCCCTGGGGAGTTAATGGGGCACTCTGGAGACCTCCGTGAAATCTGCTCCTGGAGGAAGATTCACACATGGATGACATTTTAATTTTGCTTGTCCTCACTACCAGCTGGAGGATCAACCCTCTTTAAAACGAAGTGCAAATAGACAAGGCTTTGTTAACCCCAGGCTGTCTGTGTGAGCGCTCACACCACAGCAAACAGGCATTTTCAGGTGGGATTTAGCCTGGTGTTAACACTCCTCCAGAAAAAATGAACCTGGTTTCCTGGGTGAGACACTGGGGGTTTGGTTCTGAGAGCCTGTAAGGAAATACCTGCTGATAAATCCCTCTCCTGTCCCTTTCAGATCTGCTGAGTGCTTTCCCTGAGAGATTGTGCTGCCCTGTCCCATCTCACTGAAGCCAGTAGAAAAGCCCAGCCTGACTCACAGGAGCTGTGAATAGGGACAGTCGTTTGTCTTTGTGCTTTAGGAAACTGCCCCACATCAGAAAATCATTGTTGGGAAGTTAACAAAAGAATGGACAAATACACACATGCAGTCAAAAAAGCTAAACCTGCAAGAATTAATGTCTAGGCAGGCAGGGCAGTAGTGCTGACAGAGAGCTGAACGCTGGGTTGGTGTGGGCCACACAAAAGGAGCTCCAATTTTCAGGAACACAATCACAGCAGTCTTCCTCTGCTGGCACTTTGTCCTGTCACTCTGCTGCCCTGCCCTCACACCGGATCTCTCTCTCTCTTTGTTGCAGGCAGGAAGAAAGAGCTGCTGGGCAGGACTCAGGGGCTGACAGCTTTATGTTCCCAACACCTTCCCAAACCGCTCATCCTCTCTCCCCTGCAGCCATTAGAAAAGTCTCTCATTGCTCATCTGTAGTCCAAAGGCGTTATCCCAGCAGTACCAGCTGATGAATTATTTAGGCAATGAATTACAGATTGCAGCTGGGGAATCTGGGATCTCCTAAATTATCAGCATTGCCCTGAAACTGTGTAGCCAAAGGCCGGGCTTTTAACATGTGCTGTGCTTCGGTTTCCTTTCCTGAGCCCCAAAATACTCCTCCTCTGGTGAGGGAGGGATCCTCCTCTGTCTTGTACTTAGGGTGACCTACATCCAACCAAACCTGGGATGCAAAGGCTCCATTCCTGTCACTTCTGATTAATGCACAGGCCAAAAGATGCATTTTTCTGAATGCAGAGCAGTCAGTGTGCCCCAAATACCACTCACTGCTGCACTCCTGTTGTCTTGCAGCACATTAAAGGAAAGGATCAATCTGGAATTCTCCAGCTGCATTTTATCCCCTTTTCATGTCCAACAGAGAAAACACCTTGCAGAAACCTAACTGCCTTCTATTTGTCTGATTAATTTATGTATTTCTGGAGAGCTCTCCTGGGTGACTGAGGAAAACAGCAAACCTAAGGGAGCAGAATGGAGTGAGATGGCAAAGTAAGGTGAGTTCAAAACAAGGGCATTGTCTGGGAATGCATTTCCACAGAGAGCTGAAACCAGAGATCTGTTCCTGCAGTGCCCTGAGCCTTACCAGAGTGGCCGTTGTTGGTCATCCTGAGCTGCCCCTGCAGGGGCCCATCGTAGCCGCCGAGCTCCAGCTGCAGCAGGGGGTTGTACCTCACTTTCCTCCTCTGGATGTCAATCGGGGATTGCTGCTTGCCAGCGCAGTCTGGGAAGTGCTGTCCCCAGTGCTCCTCATCCAGCTCTCCTTCTCCTGGAGGGGAGGCAAGGCAGGTGACAGGGATGTGCTGTTAGTCAGCAGCCAGAGCACTCTCCTCTTTTGCCAGCAGGAAATGCCCCTCGAATTATTGGAACGCCAGGAGCTGCAGCCATAACAGGTTGCTTTGCCTTCCCCAGAGTGAAAATGCACATTATTGTGTCTGCAGGACAACTGTGCTGCAAAGTAAGAGAACTGCATTGCAGCAGGGGCTGGGTGATTGCTGGAGGCTGAGCCTCCACCAAAAGAGGAGCAGTGTTTACATGGAAATGGGGATTTAAATGGGTCCCAGCTGCCAGAGGTGTGGAATTGGCTTCTTAACCAGTGAGTGAATAGGATCAGGGCAATAGGAAGGAAGGCTCAGCTTGGGATCAGGAATTGACAGCAATTAGCTATTTTTAACTAGGGAGAGAGCAATTGCAATATTGCAACTCTTCAACAATATCCTTTGTTTTAACTTAGCCCACTGAAGATCATAAAAGGATTAACACTTACTTCAGTGATCCCTGCAAACAACCCCCTGACACAAATGAAATTTAGATACAATTTCACAAAAAAATTATAAATACCTAAACAAGTACTTCTTAGTGCTCTGTACCGCCTGGGATATGACAATAAAATAAGAAGCAGGCAGTATTTAAAGCTTTTCCTTGCAGGATCATCCAAAGGGCAGCTTTTCTTCGAACACATTCTAAAGATTTCCCCCATTGTTTGAACCTCGTTGTGCTGCCAACCCTGACAATGTGTCCTAACCACACAAAGGAGTAAAAAGAGGTGACATTGAGGAGAATCACTTTCAAGATGGAGGCATCAGTGAAGTGGAATGAATTAGCTGCTCTGATGTCTCGCTGAGGGACAGGCAGGCCGCTCCTGCAGCCCAGAAGGGAAGGCAGCCTGTTGAGCAGCAGCAGCAGCAGCCCAAAGCAGCCCCGTTTTTACCTTGGTACGTCCAGGGCACCTCGCGGCAGTGGCTGAGGGGCGCCAGGAGCAGGTGGAGCAGGAGCGCTGCCATCAGCATGTCTGCGTTGTACCTGCAGCACAGCCGAGGGAGGGACTGCTTTAGAAACCCTCAGAAACCCCAAATATGCTGATTTTCTCCAGGCCTGGCCTTCCCAGCAGCCCTCCTGCCCCTCTCCTCACCCAGCCCGAGCAGCAGCAGCAAACAATGCCGTGTGGATAATGGGTTTGGCCAGTCAGCTCTGCTGGCCCTTGTGGCTAAGCTGTCCCCGCAGAGGGGACAGGTCCCCCCGATGGCCAGAGCTGATGGCCTCGGGTCGCTGTCTGACCCCTGCACAGCTCTGCCCACTCTTCCTGTCCATTCATTCCTGATGAATGGGTTGGAAAGCTTCTCGCTGCAAGTAGGGGTACAGCAGAGCTTTGTAAGCAGAAATAGCCAGCCCAGACCTCAGAGCTGCTTCCCTTACACAGAGCGAGGACCGAGGCACAAGGCTTTCAGAGGACTGCGTTTCAAAAGTGCACAGCACTCACAATCCTACTAGAAATCAAAACTGTAGACACTTAGCTCCTCTGAAAATCGGAGACTGGGTTTAAAGGCACTCCACACCCCTGAGCCTTAGCATTCAAAGCATTTTGCTTTCAACACCTTCCCTCATCACTGAAAATCTAGTTTTGAATGGGAGAGATTTGAAACCTTTGAAAAATTCAGAGCTCTCAAAAACTACTTAGACTTGAAAGGTGTAGGCACCATACCAGAGACTGAAATCCTGATCGCTTTTCAGAAAACATGCAGGAATTCAAATAAAAACTAGCAGGTGACAGGTGTCTAAATGCTCTTGTGGACTTCTGTGTCTCTTCAGACACTTGATTTCCTTAAAAATGTGTCCCAAGCAAATACTTGTCTATGGTCCAGTAAAAGTCATTTGGCAGAACAGGGAACAGACCATGGATTCCCTCCCTGCCTTTTTGTATCCTGTCACCAGGCAAATGCCATTCCCTTTGAAAATCCTCCTCCTCCTCCCTCAGGAATGACACACTGCTGGCAGCCCTTTCTTCCCAGCTGTGGCCCCCAGCTCCTAGACCCGTGGTTTCAAAACAAAAGGGGAGCAGAAATCTCCCCAGGAATGGAATTTTTACCTTCTATGGAAAAGATCTAGAGATTCCAACAAAAGCAGCATAGCTGGGCTGTTGATTTTAGGTGACGGGCAGCAATATTAAACACGAGGCAAGAAAACTCAGATCAGTGAAATCTCAGCACTTCTGTTCCCAGCGTCCCTTCCACCTGTGGTAAAATTGGCTATTATTTTCAGGAACAAGGTGATTTGCAGCCACTCAAAGAGATGGCAGCAGCTGAGGTGAGTCTGGGGGTGCGGGTCAGGCTGAGCTGCACAGAAGGCAAGACCCGGTGTGGCAGTTTGGGTGGCAGTTTGGGTGGCAGTTTGGGTGGCAGTTTGGGGTGGTTTGGGTGGCAGTTTGGGCAGGACAGGCCCCAGGATGCTGCAGCACAGGCAGTCTTGCTCATTCTGTGATTCTATGAATAATAACAGCAATTCAACAGTAAGAGGCACAGGTGAGCTTCAGGTGCCATGGGAACTCAGGTTTCTGTGCTGAAGAACAGAAGCAGGTATTTTACTCAAAATCTTAATCTTTGCAAGTGAATTGTTAATGTAAAAAGGCCTTTCCTGGGTTGCTGGTTTGTGCAGTGCGTATTTAATCTTTGGGAACTGCTGTAGTATTGAGCTGATTAACCAAATGTGTTTTTTCCCTTTCTCCTCTGAAGAAGTCATTTATTCTGACGGTTGCACTGAACTGTGTAAGGACCAAACTAAGCAAACCTGCCCTGCAATGCACTTCCTAATCCTTGTGTATCCAGTTGTATAAATAGGCTTTGAAATTAGCTGAGGGTGAAATTTTGGGGGTTTATACCTCTTTGCACTTCAGGATTCCACACAGGAGGGTGTGAAGAAGAGTCAGGCACAGGGGATCACCTCTCCACTCGAGAGGTGCACTGGAATTAATTTTTAATGGAACTTTTGCAACATTTGTGACATTTCACTTGACATCAGCAGGGGCTGTGGGTGCTCAGCACACCCAAAACCCACATCTGTGTTAGCTCAAATCTAACCCAAACGATTCTGTGATTCTATGAAGACACAGCAATCCGTGGAAAGGATTTACTAAGGGCACAAAGCATGAATTTGTTTTGGGGCAAGGACAGAATAATGTCAATTAAGTTCTTTAAATGTATTTGTATATTGAGCTTCTAACTAGGAGCTGAATGTTATGGAAGTCCTCCTGTATAAAGTATTGCCCACATCAACCACTGGTTACTGGTTCTTGCAGCTTTTTTAGTTTATGTGGTATTAAACCTGGCTGGCCTGAGGCTTGTCTGGGTCAGCCCTTTCGCTACCTGGACATAATTTCTGGAGAGAAGAATGGACATAGTGCCTGGGAACTGCAGGTAGCACAGCAGCACGTGCCTGAGGTAAGCTGGGGTTCACAGGTGGAGACTGGAACAGGACTCATGTCTGCACCGAGATTCAGCCAGTGAGAAAATCTGATGTTGTGTGTGTCAGCCATGAATATTCTTGGCATGATTTCTTCCCAGAGGCAGGGAACTTTCACACAGACCTCAGCCTTCCCCTCCCGCCTCGGCTGCAGTAGGAAATAAGCCTTTTAT
This sequence comes from Urocynchramus pylzowi, assembly GCA_013397555.1. Lineage (NCBI taxonomy): Eukaryota > Metazoa > Chordata > Aves > Passeriformes > Fringillidae > Urocynchramus > Urocynchramus pylzowi. The sequence goes on along the minus strand of VZRH01001683.1, from coordinate 355,459 downwards.
CCCACATCGTTGGCTTCCATGCACTTCCCTTTTATCTCTACAGTTTCCCCTGACTCTTTGCCATCTTTTAAATCCTGCTTCTCCCCGGCTATTCTCTCTGTCCTCGCTGGCCTAAAGCTCAGCTCAAGTCTGACATTCTGAGTATTGGTGGCCACATTAAAACCTTGATGTGGCATTGAAGTAGCTGGCTCAAACCTCAGTGCTCCTTTGACCCAGAACTTGAAAGGGTTAACTCCTCTGCCTCTGAATCAGCAGGAATTCCATCAGGGCTTGCAGTAAGAGCTGCATCACTCCCCAGCCCAGAAAACGTTTGACCAGGAACAGGCTGTTTGAAGCGAGATGGACAGAGTGCCTTCAATCAGGCCATTCAGGTTTTTCTGAGTGAGTCTAAAACCTCTTCAAACAGAGCTCTCTCTGCTGAGGTTGTGCTGGATGAGTGAAGGCATCCAGAGCCTACACAAGTTTTATGAAAGGCAAAGATCAGCCAGTGCTGGCAGGCCCAGACCCATGAGGAAAGCTGACAATAGCTGTGCGGATTGAAACACGAGATTCTTTTATTCAACAATTCCTGTAATGTTTCTACATCTTATTTCCAAAACTGGCCCTCTTTACTTTGATATTTTGCCCAGGCTCTTTTTTTTTCTTCCCTTTTTGCCCCTGGTTTTCAAGTACATACAGAGATCACAGAGTAGAAAAGCGCTGGAATTCATTTCTCCAGTTCACACAATCTCTTTAGACCTCCTTCATCTTATACAATATTTTGATGTATTTGACTAAATCTAATCACAGAATCAGAATGGTTTGGTTTGGAAGGGACCTTAAAGAATATCTAGTCCAACCCTCTGCCATGGGCAGGGACACCTTCTTACCTTCTTCTGATATAAATTCAGACACCTTTATGATTCTGCTGAAGCTTTGTGGAAGAAATGGGCTTTGAGGCAGTCAGAGGCAGACACCAGAGATCTACACCAGTGCTCCTAAAGGCAGGATTTGCCCATTTGAAAGCAGAGAGGTTTCCTCTGCGAATTCCATTTCACGGTCCAACAGATCTCAGCATTAGCTACCTGCACTTCATTGTCAGCCTAAATTTTCTTTTGCTCAGTTTCAGCCAATTACTCTTAGTTATAGCTGTAACCCTTGGATTATCTTAAAATAGATTTCCCTTTTTAATGTTCACATCACTTCTGGGGTGGTTATCACCTCGCTGCACCATGGGCAGGAGCAGCCTTTCACTGCCATTTCCCCAAGGTGGAGAAAAGGACAATGTGATGCTATAAAAAGGAGAGAACATGGTCAAATAATCCCTCTTCATTTTCATTCCAGGAAATGTCATTACAGCTCTTGTAATGTCTCTTTAGGGCTGCTCTACAGACTTTGCTGAAAGGGGATTTCATCTTATGGATCTCTGCTTGAGACTTTGGAAGAAAGCAAAGCGTGAAGGCAGGATTAGGAAGGGGGAGGCCAAACTTGCCACTCATTGTGTGTGAGGAGCACTGGAATGTGGTCTGAGTGTGGGGATGGAAGGAGCTGCGTTGAGAGAGCCTTGGAGAAACGTTTCCATCATCCCAGGGCTCTGTGCTGTGCACTGGATGGGACAGAGAAGGAATAACTCGGTGACAAGGCAGCCTGGCAGCATGTGCCAATGCCTGTTCACGGTGTAATTAGTGCTTTATACCTATCTGCACTGCTCCCCTAAAAATGTTCCATTGGCTCCTCATCTCCCAGTGTTGTGGCAGGCAGGGGAAGCACAACTGCGGCTCCATCTCTCTGAAAATGGACATTAGCAGTGCACAAACAAAGGAGAAGACCCCAAGGCCCTTAACAAACAAACAAACACAGTGCTCAGAACAAGTAAGGGCTCTGGAAAGTGCTGCTGCTCATTGCTGGGTAAGCACTTTTCCTTTCTGCATTGTGTGTTGAGCAGCTGTGACATCCAGTGGCCAAACACAATACGGTTGGGTCTGGTGCAGACCTCTTCACACGTGGTAACAATAACAGAGCCCTTCCACGGCACTTTTCATCTTCAAAAAGCTGTATAAGCACGAATTCATTAACCCCTGCGCAGCTCAGCAGGGCAGAGCAATGCAGCGATCCCAAAAGTACACACAGGAGGGGACAGCACTCTCCAAAGGCATGGCAATCAGCTCCCCAGGCACGTGGAGAACCTGCTGCAGGACCAGAGTGCAGGACCTTCAGCCCCAAGGCAAGGAGCTGAGAGATAAGGGATCAGAAAGGTGCAGCTCATTCAGCACCTGATGAAGAGGCCACACCTGAGGGATGAGTTGGGCTTGTTTTCCCAAGAGCAAAAAAGTCCATGGAGAAAGAGGGGAAAAGATGGGGAAAGCTGAGAGATCCCAGCAGGACCAGAGCTGCTTTGGAAGAGATCCTTTGTCAGAGGCCTGGCCTGAGGAAAAAGCTTCAACAGAGAACTTCTGGAAACATCAGAGGACATTGCTGATAGATGTGGAAGGTAGGGAAGGCAGCACAGATGTGGATTTGGATAAAGAAATGCAGTGCTGGAATGGAAGAAATGTGACTACAAGGAGATGCCACCTTAAACTTCCTTTCCAGCCTTGACAGAGATGCTGTGTTTTACATGGGTATGTCAGGTGCCAATGCAGACATGCCTGCTCCTTTTGATGACAAAAGCAGACTTCAATGAGATGCACTCAGAGATCCAAACTGGGGACAGATGCACCCAGTTTCAGTGACCAAGGGACCAGTCCCCGCTTTCCCGAGGCTGTCAGTGCCCAGTGTTTGCTTGCTCAGCTCTGCAGTGGTTTTTTCTGCAGGCAAGGTCATTGCAGGGACCTTCAGAAGGAACAAAGTGCCCACAGTCCCTCCTCTCCCAGCAGCTCATCACCACTGCACTCTGAGGAGCTAAAAGTGATGATGGGAGCTGAAAGTGTTTCCCATGAGAATGAGGTTGATTTTTAAGGCAGGAAGACAACATGAAGGAAATTTAAATCCTACTGTCTGTGTTGTACCTGTTCTGTGGCAAAAGGATCCTGCTTGATAACTCTTGTGCTTTACATAACTATTTTGCACCCATTTAGGAAACAAATTAGTTGTTATTGGACTACTTTTTTTTTTTTTCAGGTTATCATTCAAAAACCCCCCAATCTTAAACACCAAATACAATTTCTTAATGGCTAATCAATTCCTAGCTTTCCTTCCCCTTTATAGTGGAATACATTTCAAAGAGAGGGGGAAGGCCCTGCTCAGCAAGGAGCCTCAGACACCCTGAGAGGCAGTGCAGGACTTGCACTCTGGCCTCCACAGAGAGGATTACTGCATGCTTTCAGCATGGTTGTAACAAGCAGCTATGGCCTTTGGATCCACAACTCCTGGCAATTAATATCCAGCTGGTTCAGAAGCTTTCAGTCTCCCTACAAATCACCATATCAGATCATCAGCTCCTAGGAAATGTGCTCTTTGGTATCAGCACTCTGATTCATGCATTGGTTCCCTTCCAAATGACCATTCCCCGTGCCCTGAGAATGGATGTGGTAGTTGTAAATGTAGGTTAGCATTCCCAGCAGTAAAGAATATCCTGCCTGGTACCCCAGTGTATCACACAGCCCTCGTGTACTCAGGGAGCCTGGTGATGGAGCCACACTACACAGATCCACACTAACCAGTATGGACTAACCAGCCCTTCCCTAAAGCCCTGGAGAAGACAGGATAATGAAGACTGGAAGTTAAGAGCATTAAGAAAGCTGGAAGTGCTGGGAGTTAAGAGCATTAAGAAAGCCATGAGGTCTGTCACCTCCAGCCATTTCACTATTCATGTGCCTAAAGGTGCCTCACTGCAGGGTGAAGCTGTGAAACAAAGGCATGGCAGAAAATGGGATAAAAAGTGAGGGAGAAGGATGTAAAGTCAAAGGAGGTTCTGAATGCCTGGAAGAAAACATCTTGAACAGTCATTCCACAATTTAATAGATACCCAGAAAGAACATCAATCAGACTCTGCCATTACCTTTCCAATGAATGTTCCTTAAAACCACCAGGATCTGCAGGATCGATGAAGAGCAGAAATCTGAGTGACAGAGTGCTCACGTCTGCATCCAGTGGCTTCCCTCTGGAGATCCCAGCTGGACTGAAGCGAGGTGCAAAGAAGCACCTGGCTCCCTGGGATGCAGAGCTGCCCTCCCAAAGGAACCTGCTCGGAGCACAAACAGGCTGGCACTTGCTGAAGTGTCGGATGGGTGAGGGAGGTGCTCACGCAGCCACCCAGGCACATCTTCAGGTGTTCTGGGAGCCACTGGGGGGAAAGAGAAGTCCCTGAGCATGCAGGAAGTGCTTTCAAGGTGCTCTGAAAGCTCACGCCCTGGAATGTGCCCTGCACTGCTAATGGTTATTAGCACTTGAATGCATCGCAAACAAGTCCTGATCTGTGGTGGTTCTGCTCTGCCTTGGCACCCTCAGCTGCCTGAACCAGTGATTTCACACTCTGCAGAGCTCAGAAGGCTCCTGCCCAACTGCTCTAAACAGGGGAGGGAAAGACGGGCCTGGTTGGCTTCTGTGCTCATCAGCCTGTTGCAAGCAACCAAAAATGTACATTTATCACACTTCCAATTTTACCTGTAAAGCACAAGGAATGCGAGGCCTTGCAGTGGAGGGATTTTGCTCCTGAGGGTCGTTCTCCATTTCTGGCTGGTGGATGCCTGTGAGGCAGGTCTCTGCTGGTGGTTTTTCCCCCCTGCTCCATCAGCAGCTCCTCTGCTGTGTTAGTGTTCCTGCGTGGGCTGTCGAATGGGAACAGTGTGTCCATTTTATGTTTATGTGTCCCCAAACTCTCTGTCCCCAAACTCTCTGTCCCCAAACTCTCTGTCCCCAGTGTCCACCCCATTAGCCATACAGGCCCCTTCCAAACCGTGAAATATTTTAAGAGTGTACTGAGTATTTGATAAACTGGTAACAAGCTTGGATTCCCGGAGAAACTCCTGCTTCCTAGAAATCTCATAGCCTTGGGGATGCTCTTTAAAGCAAGACAAAAAGAAAAACCAGGCAGGATACACGACTGAGCAGCAGCACTTTTAATATCAGCTCTGAGTTTAATTTTAACATGTATGGCACAGTGCAAGTTTAAATCTGCTGATCCAGGAAAAAATTATACCAACACCTGAACAGTGCCAGCCTTGTGCTCATGGGTGCCTGAGCACTGCTGCCTGCAGCCCCAGTGTCCCCAGCTGTGCCTCCTCGGGGACAGGGGCCAGCGTGGCTCCTGGCACGGTGTGGGTGGCCAGGGGTCCTGCTGGGATGGGGAATGCAGGCTCCAGCTGAGGAGATGTGCTTTGTGCTGCCCCCGTGCCCACAAGGGAAGCAGGGTGAGGCAGGGGACAAGTCCTAAACTCTCCTGACAAGTTCTGAGCTCTTCCTCACAAGGAGGTGTTTAGGCTGGTCTTCCACAGCCACTTCTCCCTCACAGCTCTGGTTTGGTTGAATGGGAATAGGGTAAGAGCTCAGTGCTCTGGGCAGGGGGGTTTGCTTTAAACCCCACTTCTGCCCCCCACCAGGCTAATTATGACCTTTCAGAAAACGTTTTTTCCCCAAAGAGCACCCTGCTGTACTTCAGCATCAGCCTTTGCTGGCTACTACAATGTTTAATTTCCCTCAGCCTCAGGCTTTCTTGTGTTCCATTTTCTTTCGCTCATTATAAGACTCAACACCTCTGTGTGATTTTCCTGCATGGCAATAAAAGCACTTTTACGAAGTGCAAAGATAGTGAAGCATCTCTGATCCAGCAATTAACCAGCATAAAAATGCAGCTTTAGGATTTCCAGCATCTGGAATGTGTTTTTTACAGGGAATGTTCCCCTCTCCTTCCCTCACATCAGGAAGGGTGAGGCTGCAGGATAAGCCAGTGCTGCCAAGGATGTAGCTATAAGGGTACAATGTGCATTTTTGGGGGGGCTGGCACTTCAAAGAATTATCTACCTGTGACAGTTTAATTCCAAGGGCTTTTCCTGCCCAATGGAGCCTTATCTCAGCTGGGTAGGACCCAGCAGCATTCTGACCCGATTCATGGCCGTGCAGTCACACGGATGTGCAGGGAAGGCACAAACCCCACACACAGTGGGCACGGGGGACACAGGGCACTGTCACAAACCAGCCTGGCTGGCACAGGGCTTGTCCCTCTGGGGAGGCTGCTGTCCCAGCCTAGGTCACAGCGGGTCTGAGGGCACTCTGCAATGCCTCGGGAAGGTCAGTCCAGCAGACTTCCTTTGCTCTTTATTAGACTTTAAGCTTGCCTCGAGGGGATGTTCTCAGGAAGGAAAGAAAAATGTGCCCAGAAGGTACATCAGGCACAGGCTGGCAGGACAGGGCGAGGCAGGGCTGGAGGAGCACAAACTTCACTGATCTGTGAGCAATAAAACAGCTTTGTTGGTGTAGTCAGGGTGAACTGGGCACTGCCACATCCTCACAGATAGAACACAGAATGGTTCGGCTTTGCTGGGACCTTAAAGCTCAACCCATCCCAGCCCTGCCATGGGCAGGGACACCTTCCACTACCCCAGAACACTTGGGAAAGTTTGTGTTCCTGCTGGCACACTGGTGTGAGGTGTCACAGCCCAGCTTTTCCACACTCGGCAAAGTTTGTGTTCCTGCTGGCACACTGGTGTGAGGTGTCACAGCCCAGCTTTTCCACACTCGGCAAAGTTTGTGTTCCTGCTGGCACACTGGTGTGAGGTGTCACAGCCACCACGTTAGCGCTCCTTCTCTCACCCCCCAGGAAGTGTGATGGTTATTCACTTCAAAATCAGAGTGAATATTTATTGTGTTTGTGATTAACCTTTCCCTGGAACTATTACAAACACGCACATCCGTTCCAGCCTTTCTCCTTCCAGGTTTACTCGTTATTCCCACACCCTCTCAGTCTCCTTGGGACTACCCCGGCCCAGCCCAGCTCTCTCCTCGTCAGGGGGATGCTCCAGGCCCCAGCCCTGTGGCCTCCTCTGGCCCCTCTCCAGTAGCTCCTCGCCTTTCTTGCAGTGAAGAGCCCAGAGCTGGACACACTTGTGAGGAAAGGCTGAGGGAATTGGGATTGTTCTGCCTGGAGAGAAGCTCTGGGGCAGCCTCGTTGTGGCCTTGCAGTACCTGAGGGAACTTAGAGGAGAGGTGGGGAGGGACTGCCTACAAGGGCGAGTAGTGACAGGACAAGGGGAATGGGTTCAAACTGACAGAGGGCAGGTTTAGATTGGAGATTAGGAACAAATTCCCTGTCAGGGTGGTGAGGCTCTGGCACAGGGTGTCCATGGCACTCTGGATGGAGGATAACTCTGAAAGCGCCCAAGGCCAGGACGGACGGGGCTTGGGGCAAGCTGGGGCAGTGGCAGATGTGGCAGCCCAGGGCAGGGCTTTGGAACCGGCTGATGCCCAGTGTCGCTCCCCAGCCAGGCCGCCCCTCACGCCATGCCTGTCCCTCACGGCTCCCCCCGCGCTCCGCTCCCCATGGTCCCGCCCGCTCCCCCCGCCCGCATGCGCCGCGCCGGCCCCGCCCCCTCGCACGGGGATTTTCCACGAGGCCGCGGCCCGGCCGCACGTAGCACACGCACACGAACC
>VZRH01001683.1:325335-347804 GCA_013397555.1 Urocynchramus pylzowi | reverse complement strand
GGTCAAGGTGGGGGCAGAATCAGGGGGATGTGGTGGGTCAAGGTGGGGGCAGAATCAGGGGGATGTGGTGGGTCAAGGCATCCTCAAACGCAGAGTTTAACCTCTTTCTTTTAATCATTAACAGTCGCTCTCGGATTGCGTGTGGTGATTTGGACCTTCCCCTCTTTAGTGGATGTCCTTCAGCTTCCCGTCTCAAATATTTAATGTTTGCTAGCACTCTGTCTGTGCCTGAGGTCTCCTATTGGGTATTTAAGTGCTGGTTATCCCAAGGCAGCGTTGGTGGGGAGAAGCACCTGGGTGTGCAGGTGTGGATAAAGAGCTGCCTGTTAACCATCTTGCCTCGTGCAGGGCTGCCAGAGAGGCTCCTGGGCTTTCTCCTGCTCCGTTACTCGCCTGCTGAGTCACAGGGTAGGGCCACGGCTCGCCGAGCCTGGCAGGAAGTGCTGAAGTTGGTCATCCAAACCCACAGGCTGAGCCAACGCAGTTTCAGGCCTCCATCTTACTAAACACAGAGAGAGAAAGTGGCTGAACGTGTCTGTGATTTGCTCCCTGGCAGGCATCCTTTAGAACCCGTTGGATCGTGTTGTAGAGGTGGATTAATAGCCCGTGGAGTGCAGAGGAGCAGGGTTGGAATGTGCACATTTGTCCAGTTTCTAGGAGTGCTTTGGCAGGGGAATGAATACGTTGGGATCTGATAGAGTGCACTCAAAGGTCTGAGCTTTTTTCAGAGCCCTGGTGGTATGAGAGTTACGGTCATAAGGACCTTTAAGTGTCAAAGAGGCTTCCACTGATAAATGTGGCAGGCCTGTAATAAGACACTCACTAGGGCAGTTATTTCTATGGCTAAACTTTAGTGTTGCTTTTTAAATCTCCATTCAGATGCTTGCAGTGCTCAGCCTTAACCTTGTATTGATTTTAGAGAAGAGTGGCTGCAAGATAGCTCACAAGGACAGGTTTTGGTGGTAGGGTTACCTATTAAAAAAAAAATCTGGAAATAATTTTCAATTGGAGTCATCTCCAATGGAGACTACTGCATTCCCTGTGCAGGGCCAGATGAGGAATAAGAGGTGATTTCTTAGACTTGAGGTGGTGGTGAAGAAGGCCCTCAGAGCTGGCAGGGGTTGGCACTTACCCTTGGAGTAGGTGCTCCTGGGCAGGCCAGGCAAGCTGGAGTGTGTGGCTTCCCCTGAAGGGAGACAGTGACCTTGTCAGCAGATTATGCTGCAGAAAAAGGTTTAAGGCAGTGTGCTCGTTAAATACCACCGGGGTGTTTGCATGTTTGGCAGAGGACAAAGGTCTGAGCAGACAGGGCTGCTGTGACCTCTGCCTTCAGTCAGCATTTCTGTGGTTAAACCTGGGCACACAAGGGCTGACCCCTGTGTTCCAGATGAGTTGACTGATTCAATTGAGGCAGAATACATCGTGGTGAGCTAAACAGCATCAGTTTTACCCTATAGCTCAAAGGGAGAGTTGTTTCTTGAGCACAGGAGTGGGGAGTTTACAAAAGGAGCATCAAGGATTTCTGGGGTAATGCAGTGCTATGAAATGCCTCTTTCTGCAGAGAAGGGAGGGACTTGTGGTCCTTTGTCAAGGATGCTCGAGTAATGTGTGACCTGGCAGACATTCCCAGTGGAAGCTCTTGCAGTGTGTCTTCCTGAAGTGCCTCCTTTGTGAAGGTCAGCAAACAGCTGTAGCACTGCACTGAGAGGTCCTGGGAGCTGGCTGTGCTTTCAAAGAATGAGCCACCTCAAGTTCCGTGGCAAAGCCTAGGTTCTAAAAGTGAAAGTAAGGTTTAGCAGGTGCCGGGCTGATAAACTCTGAAAGCCCTTTTTGGATAAGTGGGCATTCTTCCTGTTAGCCATTGCTCGGTGCATCTGCAGAGAGCTGAGTGCTCGTGTGGGTGGGACTGATAAGCAGAGACTTGCAGGGATTTATTTCTAGCTTGTGTGGTCACTGATTGAAGCTAGGTAGTGGCAGCATGAAGGTCATGAAGAAGCTGTCTTGTTTCATATTTTAGTCATATCGTGTGTCAGTGTGGGGTCTGACTGAAATCTTAGACAGCATGCAGGGGCAGGACAGCTGGAAGGGACACAGGAAAGCCAAGGCTGCCTGTGCTTTTGACCTGGGGAGGGCAGAGTTTGCTGTGGGGGAGGAAGGAGCGTGTGCAGCTACCCCCTCACAGACTGTGAACCAGCAGCCGCATTTCTAAGGTCATGTTTTTTTAACTTTGCGGGAACTGTGGAAGGATTCATGACCATTTCTGTAAACAGGGTTGCCACCCACATTGGCTTGCCAAAAAACCAGCTTCCAGATAGTTCTGCTTCTGAGGCTGAGCTTTCTTCTGTGCAGATGGGCTGGGTTTGGTGCCAGTTGATGGCTTACAGGCATGTGTATGACTTGATTTTTAAATTGAAGCTGGGCTTACATAAGAATTCCCTTACTGCAGTTTCCTGAAGTGGATGAATGTGAGAAGGGAAAAAGGAAGTATTCAAAAGATGTGGGGGATTTTTATTCCTTTTAAGATGAGAAGTTAAGAGGAAAAACTATTCCTGTAAATGCTCAACAGGGTGTAACTATTAATGCAAGTTTTTAATGAGAGCTGTGGCTGCCTCTCTTTCGTCATTGGTTCGTTTGGCTCTGAGCAGCTGCTGTGCATGCTAAGAGCACTCTGTGCATACTGAGAGCTATTGCACTCTGGTCTCTTATCAAAAAGAACTCTTAACTGATAGCAGAGAGTTGCTGTTTGGGGAGCTCTTAGCTGCTCTGACATGGTGAGGTGATGTTCCTTTAGATTTGTCATCTGCTCCTGCTGCTCTGTCTAGAGTCTGCTGCAGTTCAAGTCATTTGGAAACATCAAGAGATTGTCCCTTGCACATAAGGAAGTGATTTTTTTTTTTTAATAACCAAAGTCATGGGACACTGGAAGAGCTTGCCCAGAGAAGCTGTGGCTGCCCCATCCCTGCGAATGTTCCAGGCCAGGCTGGATGAGGCTCACCCAGCAACCTGGCGTGGTGGCAAGCGTCACTGCTCATGGCAGGGTGTGGGATGGGTTGAGCTTTATGGTCTCTTCCAACCCAAACCATTCAATGACTAATTGTAAGCTCCTTTTTTCAGGTACTAAAGATGTCTATCACCAAGATCCATGCCCGTGAAATCTTTGACTCCCGTGGCAATCCCACTGTTGAGGTAGACCTCTACACCAACAAAGGTGAGTCCTCAGCTGCAGGTGCTCATCCCTGGCTTAGAGCTGATAGAACTCGAGGCAGGCAGAAGTATACAACCAGTTCTGTTCTAGCAGTGGAACTGTGCTGACTTCTTCCTCCACACATAAAACTTGTTGGAACTTGCTGTGAGTCTTGCAGAAAAAGCCTCTGTCTCATTCTGTTGGATGAGTTTGCTGAGCTCGAGTTCCTGGCCTGGGCAGTGCAGGGTTTTTGGGAGGGTGCTGCTTCTTACAGTCTAAACTGTGGGAGAGCTGTTCCAAACCTGCCCTCCTTCCCTTGCCCCAGCATAAACTGGGATAGCACCTGGAAACTCTGTTCTTGAGCAGCTGCTAATGGCCCTGGCTGTCAGTGCTCCCCACACTCTGTATGTGTACACTTGAAGTTTAATTCTTAATTTGTCTGCAGTGGCTTTCTGTAATGACACAATCTTCTGCTGCACAGTTGAATTTTGGGCAATGGTTTCTCCTCTGCCTAAGTACTCGGGCATGACTAAAGAACATGCCTAATTGGGCTTTCACATGTAACATCTTATATTTTTAATTATTGTAGGACTTTCCCTTGGTTTGTTGGTTGTTCATCCCACATCTGATAGGATCTGACAAAAGCTTTGTGCAAACTCATACCAATGTGATTTGGTGGAATGAGCAAACACAATGGCTGTAATACACTGACTAAAGAGCTGATCTTTCTGCCTCAAAAGATTAATGCAGTCATTTAATGAGACTGCCCCCACTAAGCTCTGTGATTTAGTGGGATAAGGGAAGGACTGGAGGCTGAAGTTGGCATCTTGAACCCCAGGCAGAGCAGGCTCCAGTGTGCAGATTTGCTCCAAGTTCAGCATCCTTGGCTGAAGGAGTGGGCTGTCTGGGTGGCTCTGCTGTTGTCAGAAGAGCTCAGAACTCCTGTTAACAAAATAGGTCTCCTAATTGTCCCTTTTATGTCATATTCTAGAAGAATTTAAGAGCTTGCCTTGCCTGAGCTCAAAAGCAGATCCAGTGAATGAAGCTGTCCTTTTTGGAAGGGGAATGGCTGCCTTCCTTAACTCTTGAAATGCACAGTGGAAGAGGAGGAGTCAGTTTGCTGTTGACCAGTGTGAGGGAGATGCTGATAAATTGGTGATGCTGTAAATGAGCAGAAAGCCCTTGTGGGATCACTGTGTATGTGAGCAGAGGTGTGGTTTGGAGAGCCCCTCTCCCAGCTGCAGGGCTGCAAGCGTGTGGCAGGCTGGGATGGTGTCTGGCTGGGGGTGTTTGGAGGGTTTGAGTGTGCCAAGGTGTTTTTTCCTGTTGTGAACAGGTCTGTTCAGAGCTGCTGTTCCCAGCGGTGCCTCGACTGGAATCTACGAGGCTCTGGAGCTCCGTGACAATGACAAGACACGCTACATGGGCAAAGGTAAGCCTGGGCCTGGGCCCCCACGGTGCCCTGGGGTGGGCCATGTCACTGCTGGGCTCCTGTCCCACTGTCTGTGTCCTGCACAAGGCCTGGCAGCTGAGCAGGGGCAGGCAGGGACTGACAGCAGCGCCTGTCAGGCGTGGGCTGTGAGCTGGCCAGAGGCAAAGCTGAGGTGGCTGGCTTGGTTTCCTGGGCATGACCTGCAGGGTGGCTGCCTGCAGCAGTGCAGCTGCCTCGTGCTGCAGGGCAGGGCACACCCAGCCAGGTGACAGTGTCTCTGATACGAGGTGTCCAGGTGTACTTTGTTACCCTGCTCCTCTTGCACTGTGTGATGGTGCGTGGCAGAGTACAGAGTGCTTTACAGTGTTGTAAGGGCATCTAAACTGCCCAGAAGCTCCAAAAGCCTCCTGCAGTTAGTCACAAGGTCTTTTCATAGACCCAGTTTTCCCAGAGCCCTTAAATCTGTCAGCTCTGACACTGCAGACTCCTTAGATCCCAGCATGTTAAATCCTGAACCTGAGGTTTTCTGCCAGCTCTGTCCACTGTGAATGTGCAGCTCTGCACTGCTAGTCCTGGAAGGTGCCTCTATTTCAGACCCCACAATGGCTACAGCCACTCTGGCTTTTTGTCTGCCATTACAGGTAGCCAGGATACTTAAGTTTGTGTTAGTGGTGTAATATTTTACATGTCTGGAGACTGGCTGTGCATTCTGAAAAGAGCCTAAACCCAGCAGTCACCAGGCTGGCTTGGGAACAAGTATGGGTGAGAAGGAATAGCTGCAAACAAGATGTCATTACCTAATTAACATCCCAGTAGTGCTTCTTGGGATTATTCTGAGACCTTGGACAGTCAGGGCTCCTTCTTAACTTGCTGCTTTAAAAGCATTGGTGATGCCTCTGAAGTGTGAGCAATCATCTTGACTTTTGGCTGGAAGAGAGAATTATTTTCAAACTTTCCTGCCAGGCAGGTGAAAAGCAGCTGAAATATTTTTTGCCTATTAAGAAGGAACAATTAAAGTGGATAGCTGAATTGCACTTGGAGAGCCTTGTCTTAGAAGATTCATGGCTGTTAATACCTTAACAGAGAATAAATGCCTGGATGACTGAATGTCCCAAAAACCTGAGGCTCTTATGCTGTTTACCCAGGGCACTTTTTCTTGCAAAGAGCAAATGTGTATTTACCTCACTGTGCTAAATGTGTGTGCTTAGACCTGTTAAGTCTGATCCTATGGGCAGTTCTTAATGGCATTTAATTAGACTGTGGTTAACAGGCTGTAGCTGAAGGGCTTTGTCAGCTGGGAAATAACACGAGTTATGAAAAAAGAATCATCAAATGGGAAGAGTTGCAGATAGCTGGTAGGCCTTTTGTAATAGAGGTCTGCAGAGTTAGAGCATTTGGAAAAGCAATTAGTATTGTTTAGGATGCAGTCAAGTAGCATTCATCATTCTGAAGCTTGGGTTTTTGGAAGTCTTTAAACACTGCACAGTAAGTAAGGTGATGCTATAGCAGAGTTACAAAATAGCATCAAGTAGAGAAGTGCCTGAGCTGCTGTGTGTGTGACTTCTGGGGAAACCTTTTCCCTCCCCTTACTCCTGGATTCTGTGAGTTGTTAGGAGAGCCCACCCTAAAACCTTCCCTAAATGCTGTTGTTCAGGCCCTTGAGGTTTGGGCTGGCAGTGGTGATGGCAGAGTTAGAGACCTGGGTGGAGAGCCCAAACAGAGCCTTGCACAGCTTCCTCTGCTCTTTGAGCCCTTTGTCTCTAGTGCACTGCTCAGTAGCAGACTCCTGCTCCCAGTTTGTGTCCTCTGCTGCATTCCTGTGGGGTTGGCTGTGAGTCTTCACCTGTGCCTTGACTGCGGTGTCCGTTTCGCTTCTGTCAGGTGTCTCCAGAGCTGTTAAATATGTTAACGAGTTCCTGGCCACGGCACTGTGCACACAGGTAAAGGATGTGCTCCCAGTGCAGCCCTGGCACTCGGATCAGCCTCTCCAGTGCATGGCCTGGCAGACTAACCTGGCACTCCTGGACAAGTCCTAGCCAATGCATCCTTCATGCGCCTCCCAGTCCAGCCAGGGCCTCTGTGTTCCCACCTGGCCGTAAGCTCAGCTTGGACTGGGGCTGGGGTAGCATGAGGTGGTTTTCCTGGGTGTTCCTGACATCCCCTACTAATCCCTGCATAACCTGTGTGTTGACCAGTGTCTGATTTGCTTGTTCCTTCCAGGTGTCTCAAAAGCTGTTGAGCACGTCAATAAAACGATTGCACCTGCACTGATTAGCAAGGTAGGAGCAATCTGTCTTCTCTTAACATCTCCTACAGCCAGGCAGTGTCCAAACCATCCTCTGGTGGGGTGTCACCTGGGGGGTGTCAGCCTGTGCGTTGGAGTGCATGTGAACAAACTGACCACAGCAATGGTTTTACTTAATTTACTTAATGAGTGCACATCTAACATGTAATGAAACCTCCAGCAGCCTGGTGTTGTAGTGTGCAGGAGCACTTCAGCCCCTGGGAGCTGCAGTGGTGCAGCTAGGATACAAGCTGATCTATGCTTCAAAGAGTGGCTGAATGATGAGGAGGGGCTGGATTTTATCCAGGCAGGGTAGTTTGAAGGGAATCTGAGAGGATCTAGACAAGTCTGCTTGAATGAGATTCCTTTGTGCTTTATGGGCACTAAGCCCAGCCTGCATTGGTTGGTACAGAGCTAAGTGAGTGATAGTGGGTAAGGTGATGGCACATCCAGCTCAGCTGTCAGCCTTGGGCTGCTGCTGTGTGATAGTGACAGGAATTGGTCTGGTCAGCTCCTGGTAGCTGCCCTTGAGCAAGTGTTGGTGCCTGCCAGGGGTGTCAGTGCTGTGGTGGGTAGGTGAGGCTTTGTGGGCCTGTGCTTGGTGTCAAATAACATTTTGGTTGTGTCCCTCTGCAGAATGTGAACGTTGTGGAACAAGAAAAGATTGACAAGCTGATGCTGGAAATGGATGGGACAGAGAACAAATGTGAGTGGGCTTTGTGTTGCACTGAGGGGGTGAAAAGATAAAGATGGCTCAATAGAATTGTGTTTACCAGGACCAACAGCCAGTGTATGGCCTTGTGCTGTGCACTGCCATAATTCAGACCATGGGCTGGTATTGCCCAGTCTCTTTTTATAGAGACACTTCTCTAATCAATTTCTTCCTATTTCAGCCAAATTTGGTGCTAATGCCATCCTGGGTGTGTCTCTGGCTGTGTGCAAAGCTGGTGCTGCTGAGAAGGGTGTTCCCCTGTACCGCCACATCGCCGACCTTGCTGGAAATCCAGAAGTCATTCTCCCAGTCCCCGTGAGTCCCTGGGTGGGGCAGGCCAAGGCCTTGCTTTGACTTTAGCCTGGTGCTCTTGGATCAGCTCTAGAGCACGGGGAGTGTGAGTGGAAGGGCTGTTCCCACGTTCCAACCTGGCTTTTCCTGGTTCCTCCAAGGCTTTCAACGTGATCAACGGGGGCTCCCACGCTGGCAACAAGCTGGCCATGCAGGAGTTCATGATCCTGCCCGTGGGGGCAGAGAGCTTCAAGGACGCCATGCGCGTCGGGGCAGAGGTCTACCACAACCTCAAGAACGTCATCAAGGAGAAGTATGGCAAGGATGCCACCAACGTGGGGGATGAGGGTGGCTTTGCCCCCAACATCCTGGAAAACAAAGAAGGTGAGAGTGAGCCAAGTGTGGGAGGAGGTGTAACTGATAGCTGGAGAATGAACTGACAGCCTGCCCAATATGATGACAAGCAGCATCAGTAGGATCAAAGGTGTAGAACTTTGTCTGTACTCTGTTCCTTACCCTGGCAGACATCCTAAG
Source organism: Urocynchramus pylzowi (assembly GCA_013397555.1). NCBI lineage: Eukaryota > Metazoa > Chordata > Aves > Passeriformes > Fringillidae > Urocynchramus > Urocynchramus pylzowi. The sequence goes on along the minus strand of VZRH01001683.1, from coordinate 339,367 downwards.
ATGCTCTACTGATGTGGTCAGGTATTCCCTTGGATATCAGTTTATGCAGTTGGACAGGATGGTTTTTACTTCAGTGCCTCATTACTCTCATTCCTGTAGCAGCTTAAGGGAACCTTGTGCCCTTCCAGTTGAAAAGTGATGTGGGAACTTCTGTGCACTGCAGGTGTTCCAGAAGTCAACAGTCAGAGATCAGTGGAGTTGTTTTTCTGCAGACAAAGAGGGAAAACAGTTTGTGCTCTGCCTGGCTGTGTGTGGGAGGGCACAAAGGCTTGCCTGGGAAGCTGAGGCAGTTGCTGCTTCCATGGCCAAACAGTTCTGTTCAGGAACCTGTGGGAGAGGCAATTTGTCTGTGGGAAGCACAATATCTGTTCCTGCAAAAACTGTACCAGAGGAGCTTTCTCTGCCTCTGCAGGAGTGGAGCTGCTCACAAGGCAGGAGGACACGAGCTCGGCTCAGTTGCTTTTTACTTTACAGCTGTTTATGTTATTGTGGAGGGGACTGGTGACCTGCACTGCCTTTTTTGAAGATACTGAGGCAGCACCAGCAGTTGTGCTGTTTGAGTCCCAGTGTCACATGCAGCTTTGCTGGGTCTGTACCCTTGCAGACATCAGTGGAGATGACCTTGAATGACAATTACATTCCAAGGAATTTTTGTTGCTGGCAGCAGCTGCTTTTGCAGTTTGTGCTACATTAGCATCTTACAAAACACAACCAAACCCACACAAAAAGAACCCAAACAAAAAGCCAACCCAACAACAAAAGAAAACACTTGATCTAAGCTTCCTGCTGCAAACAGAGCCCAGCTGCTCCCCTGCTACTCGGGGTCTTTGGGACTCTGCCAAACTGTAGCACAGTGGGAAGTATCCAGAGACTTCTGCTGAGTGGTTCTGTGCCCTCTTGTGCAGGTAAATGTGCACGTGGAGAGCAGGTAGATGCCAAGAGGGGTCTCCTGTGCAGAGGCAGGCTCTATCTCCCTGCTGTCAGGGTTTGGACACTCACCACTTCCATGGTCCACACCTGCTCTGGAGCTAAAAGGGATTAGAGTGCAGGCACTGCTTCCTGCCCACATGCATAAAGTTGAAAGAGGATGTGGTATCATCTAGTATTAAGCTTTCTGGGCTGACATGTAGTCCTGCCTGAAGAGATTAGGAATCCCATAATGGTGTCTCAAGGGTATTACAAGCTAAAAGCAGTATTAAAGTAGTATCTTGTTCCAGTCAGTTCAGAAGTGGGAATTTAAGAACCTTTTCCTTTGAGCTTTCTGAAGGGGTGAGGGAGGTTCTTTGCCAAGTGGGTGTGCTGCTGTTGGGCTCTGAGGAGCTTTGGGGTTAGGATGCCTGCAGCACTCAGCAGCTCCCGTGTGTGTTGCAGCTCTGGAGCTGCTGAAGACGGCCATCGCCAAGGCTGGCTACACCGACAAGGTGGTCATCGGCATGGACGTGGCTGCCTCCGAGTTCTACCGTGACGGCAAGTACGACCTGGACTTCAAATCCCCTGATGATCCCAGCAGATACATCTCTCCTGACCAGCTGGCTGACCTGTACAAGGGCTTTGTCAAGAACTACCCCGGTAAGTTGCTCATCAGTGAGAAGCACGGGAGTAGTGGTGAGTCAGGGTTGCTTGCTGAAGGAGGGAGTTGGTGTGCAGCCCCTCTTACAGGAGAGATTGAGAGCCCCTGCCTTACTCAGCCTCTTGGGGTCTCAGGAATGTTCTGGGCAGTGGGTAGCACTTTGGTACTGCTCATCCAAACCAGACCTTTGTGCTGGTACTGTGCTAAAGCTGCTGTGTCCCTCCGCAGTGGTGTCCATCGAAGACCCCTTTGACCAGGATGACTGGGGTGCCTGGAAGAAGTTCACTGGCAGTGTCAACATCCAGGTGGTTGGTGATGATCTGACTGTGACCAACCCAAAGAGAATTGCCAAGGCTGTGGAGGAGAAGGCCTGCAACTGCCTCCTCCTCAAGGTCAACCAGATTGGCTCCGTGACAGAGTCCCTGCAGGCGTAAGTTCTGCCCTCTGGGCTGGGCCAGGGTGGGGCTGGTTTTAACTGGGGGAGATGTACAGAGCAGAGTCCTGTGCTGCCCCTTGGCATTGTCCCTGGAGCAAAGGCTGCTGGGCACAGGGCATGGTGTGAGCTGCTTCTCTCGATCCCTTGCAGCTGCAAGCTGGCCCAGTCCAACGGCTGGGGTGTGATGGTGAGCCACCGCTCTGGAGAGACAGAAGACACCTTCATTGCTGACCTGGTAGTGGGTCTCTGCACTGGCCAGGTTGGTATCTGCAGCTGCTGCAGTTTGGCTGTTTGCTTGATGGGATAACTGGGGGGTGAAGCCAAAGCCATGGTGCACTGCACTGCCTCCAGGGGTGCAGATTTGCTGTGCCTGTTTGCAGGGAGCCAATTTGTTAATGGAGTGTGACAAGGGAACACCTTATCTTTTGCAAACTCACCTTTAACCAGCAATGTCAAAGGTCTTAGCTCCAGTGGCTGTACTGGGGTTTCCTGGTCCTGCAGCTGATAGCCAATGCACAACCTCTATTGCTGCCAAGACCTGTTGTGTTTGGAAGTGTGGATAGTGAGCCTGATGCCCAGGCAGAGCCTGTGATGATGCTCTTTACTCTGAGCAAGATTTGTGTTGGCACTTAGAGTTCTTCACTAACTTTGTGATTTCCCTCAGATCAAAACCGGTGCCCCGTGCCGATCCGAGCGTCTGGCCAAGTACAACCAGCTGCTGAGGTGAGCCTGGGGCTGGGGAAGGGCACTCATTCTGCTGCTGTGCTGGGCACAGCTTGGGCTTGGCCCCTCAAACACCTGCAGCACATGGCAGAGGTGCTCGTGGGTGCAGGTGGCTGTAGGCTAAGGAGGAGCTGGGTGGGTGAGGTCCAGAACAGATCACAGCAAGCATCCTGTGATGCTGGACTGAGACATTGTCCTCTGTGCACGAGGCAGTTCTTGTGGCAAGCATCTCAAGCATTTGGGCTGAGTTGTGTCAGATGTGTGGCCCTGCCCCACTGTGCAGGGGCTTGGTGGGAGCTGCCTTGTCAGTGTAGGACCTCCAGGACCAGGTGGGTCAGGTGTTTCAGTGCCACATGGATCAGGTGTTTCAGGAGCAGGTGGGCCAGGTGTTCAGTGTGAGGCCTGTGCTAGTGCAGGGGTTCTCTGCTGGCTGCTGACACCCGGTGCTCTCTGTCCTTCATCAGAATTGAGGAGGAGCTCGGCAGCAAGGCTCGCTTTGCTGGGAGGAACTTCAGGAACCCTCGTGTCAACTAAGTGTGGAAGAGTCCCCTCTGTTCTGGTTCAGCACTAGATATTGACTTAGATCACAATTACCTGTACTAGAAAGATAAGGGCAGCTGAAGGAAAAGACCAGTCTGCAGGTCCTCTTATCCCCTAGATGATCCCTTCACCCAGTGTTTTCACCAACTCTGGTCTGTTAATTGTAATGCTCTGCTGCTTCTGTAGAACAGTCCCTGGGGGTGTTCTGTGTATTTAACACCCTCAGGGGTCATGACATTGTGATTCTGGGCATAAACACTTTAGTTCCCTTCTCTGCCTGTCTCATCTTCAACGTTTGGAGCCGTGTGATTTGCAGTGCAGCAAGAGGTACCTGCAGAGAGACAGTAGTGTTTTTACATGTGATAAATAAAAGCATCAAACAACCCAACAACGTGTGTGGCTTGGAAGTACTTGGAGGAGTCCGGGGAGCAGGGATTCCCACCTTTGCATCATGGATTCGTGGAATGGTTTATGTTGGAAGGGACCTTAGGGCAAGATGAGCCCTTTTTCCTGAGATTTGGCAGGAGTTTTTGCAGTGTCTCTGTCCCCAAGGTGGTTCTGTTACTGTGTGGGCGCTGTCACAGGGAGCAGAGTTGTGACCTCAGTCCATTCCCAGATAGGAAAAAACAAATTATCACACAGCTGAGCGAGAGGATGTCTGAGCCAGTTCTTGCTGCTTTTTTCCGTAGTGGCAGATGAGTGAGGGAATGATGAATTTCCGCTTCTGTTAATGACTCTGGGGCCTGGGCCCGCGCTGGGCGCAGCGCTGCCCCCCGGTGGGCGCGCCCGGCCTTGCAGCGCTCGCGCGGCCCGGTTTCGTGCCTGAGCCTTTTCGATCCTCACCGTGCGATGCCACAGCCGGCGGTGCCTACAGCTGCCCTGAAGAATATTCCCAGTTCTCGTGTGGGAATAACAAGGAAACGGCCTTCCCTGGGCACTGGCAACTCTGTTTCCTTAGGAGGTTTATCTCCTTTGTCAGACTGTTCTTAAGAAGAGCTTTGCTATAAATACCAAATTTACCAGCCCCACCTCAGCGCTGGGCCAGGGCCTCCTCTCTCCATTTGTCCTTTCCCCAGGCCGTGCTCTGAGCTGGTTGCACTCTGGCAGATTTGAAGCCCACTGCACTTTTCACACTTAGCTGATCTCTGAATTAGACCTGTTAAATGAATAAACCAGCTAATTACACACAAATCCTATCAAGGGATTTTTCTTCTCTCAAAGAGGCAGCTTCTACTATCTGCAGAATGGTTTAGGAAGCTTTTTAGCAGAGCTGTGTTCACCTGGCACTTCAGTAAGTGAAGTCCAAATGCTGAACCCCCTTACCTGGGCCTCTGTTTCCACCTGGTGCTTTTCTTTTCCTTTAATAAGCATCAGGAAGCAAAAGGAGCTGGAAAATCAGGTCAGTGATTGCCATAAATCGACCAAAGCCCGAAGGGCAGTGAGGCTGTGATGAAAGGAGTGACATGAGCAGGGCCTGGCAGCTGGGCTGCTGCGCTTGTGTGCAGCCCCATCATCGTGGGGAAAGCCAGGAGCAGTCCTGCTCTGAGGGGAAGAGCTCAGCCCCAGCCCTGCCAAAGCCCCTCCCTCGTGTGCTGGTTAACGCTGCAAATGGAGCCGGGCATGAATTCATTATCGTTCGCACCTTGTCAGAGCAAGGTGGAGAGAACAGTTACAGGTCAATTACCAGGTGTGTGGTGCCTTAAAATAACCAGGAAATGGCGGGGTTGGAACATTGCTTGGGCTGTACAGCCCGAAGCTGGAGTCAGCTGCCATTGAACTGTGTGTGCCTCCTGCACTGTGAATCAATCCTGCCGTGTCAGATGCTGTGCTCACCTGTCCCATCAAACCCTCACAGAAAGCTTTCAAGTTCAAGCTCAGAGAGTATTTGGGCCAGATCAGCAAGGTGCTTCCAGCTGCAGCGGATTCAGGCTCTCCCTAATGAGGCTGCAGCGTTGAAAGGAGTCACTTGCAAAGGAAGAAAAGAGCCCCGAGTGGGGAAGTGCTGGAGCGTGGGGCTGGGGTTTGTAGATAAGGATTTTAAGCGTGTTAGAGAAAAGTGAATGATTGGTAACGCTGTGTGTGTTTGGAGTGAGGGGAATAAGTGAATAGGGAACAAGATTTGATTGCTGAAAATCAAGACCTAAGCCTGCAGTGCTGGAGAGGGGGGGAGCTGTGTCTGCTCCTTAATCAGGGCTCAGCTCCTGCTGCACAGCTCCTCACCTTTCCCTGCCGTCCCCACGGAGTTGGACTCGAAAGGCTGTGCTTTATAACAGAGAGCAAATGTGGCACAGCCAGTGCCTTTATTACTGCAATAATTTGCAGGGATGGCACTCCTTGGAGCAGAGGAGGCATCAGCTTAGCAAACACGAGCTGGGAGGCTGCTCTGAGAATAGCAGCCAGGCTTAAAAGCAGAGCTGTGGTGACTGATGGGCAGAGGGGAGAGGCAGGAGGTGCTTTGGGAGCTGTTAACAGGATTTATAATGGGGTGCTGCAAAGGAGTGCAGTGGGAAAGCTCTCCCATTAGCCCTGGCTGTTTGTAGGTGTGTAGGGCTGGCTTTTCTGCCTTGTAGCCCAGCCTGCTCTTAGCACTGACTTCCTCACGTTGGTTTCGAGGTCTGGTCCAGGCCCTGTCCCAGTGAGTTTGCTCTGGACAGGAAGGAATGTTGCCATCCCTCGGTGATCTTGAGAAACCAGCTGATTCAGCATTTGGCTTTCCTGCCAGGCACGAGCCCCTGGGGTGGGAGTGAGGACATCACTCCTGACCTTCCCTCAGCAGCTGAGGCTGGGGCTGGGCCCTGCCAGGACACTGAGGGTGGCCGTGCCACTGGGACAGGGCTCGGAGCCAGCCCTGCCTGCCCCCAGCAGCTCTGGGGCTGTGGCAGCTCTGAAGGAGCTGGGCCAGGCACCAGCTCAGGCCCAGCACTCCCTTGGAAAGCTTTCCTTGCTGTTCATCTGTGTGTTGCAGGGTGGAATGATTTCCCTGCAGATAGGAGCTGTGGGTGGGTGTGAGAACGCAGGAGCCCGGCTCCTCTGAGCACGTGGGAACCTGGCCTCTCCCTGCAGCTGCTCCTGGGTCACCAGGCTGGAGCTGGAGCTGGAGCTGGAGCTGTCCCAGCCCGGGGAACCCAGGTCTGGCCCTTTCTGCAGGGAGAAGGCCCCAGAGGGAAGCAGGTGCCATCAGGTCTGGTGCACTTTGTGCTCACGGGTAGACGCTCTCAGAGACTGGAAGTGCAGGGTGTGGAGAAGGGGAACAAGGAGAAGAAATAAGGCCAAACCAGCTGCAGACCTCAGTTCTGCTAGGAAAGCCTGGAGGTAAAAAAAAAGAAGGAGGAAAAAACCCCACAAAAAACCCCAAAAAACCAAGGAAGAGAACTGAGGAATGGAGGAAGAAAAGGGGTTGAATAAAGAACTCAGATGATAAAAATGACAGATACAAAATAAACTATGAGGAAGAAAATAATCACAATACCCGGATGACTTCCTTGTGCCACACTTGAAGCGTGTGGTGAAATCTCAGGCCTGAAGCACGAGGCACAGAGACAGCTCTGTCTGGAACCAAACAGGTTTAATCATCCAGGTGCCAGTTACAGGCTTAAGTTACAGGAGAGAGGAGGAATACGGGCTAATTCTGCAAAATAAACCCCTTGGACAAAGGCCAGGCAAGCTGACACCGTGCTGACAGCAGTGTCTGCAGGAGCATCCCAGGGCCAGCCCCGGGGCAGTGTCCCCTGCTGACACTGGGGGACTGGGGGTGCCAGTGTGGCACAGGGTGTCGGGTTCCCCTGAAAACGAGCCAGGAAAGCACCTGGGCTGGAGCAGCCCCAGAGCAGGGTTCGTGCTCCCAAGGAGATCCCAAGGACAGATGTCTCCAGCTGAGGCTGTCCTCAGCCCCAGGCAGGAGAGGAGGCTGGCTCTAGCGAGGCAGGCAGGTCTCTGTGCTGCTGAGCAAACCCTGGATGCTCCTGCCCAGCTGCTCGGGGTGGAGGGTGGTGAGAACAAGGCTCTCCAGTGGAGAGGGGCCCCACGGGGAGCTGCAGGTGTGAGCCCTGCTCAGCCCCGGAGACCTCGGCTCTGCTGTGTCATTTCCCTGCTGCTCACTGTCTCACCTGTCCCCAGGGATGGGTGACACTTCCCAGGGCGCTGGGGAGGATTCCTCAGTCGGTTTTGTACAGTGCTTTGAAGGTAACAAGTGCTGAGGGGGAAAAAGAGATGGTGCTTGAAATGGAAATGTCCCCATTGGCGGCTCTGTTTTCTCTCCCTTCAGAAAAGTCCATTCAGAGGTGCCATCAAAGGCAGCAGTGTTGCAACAGCAGGGAAAGAGCAGCTACAAGGGGGAGGTGGGAGCCAGGCACCTCCTCCTGGAGGAGCAATTTGCAGTGGGAAGGACAGAAATGCAAATCTGAAATCAATCCATCTCTCCCTTGAATGCTTTGGTCATTTATAACAGCTCAGGGCGAAGTCGGTCACTCAGGACAGGAAGGGAAGCCTGTAAATGCATTTACTGCTTCCTGCACTGGAGCAGCAGTGGTGCATTTACCGGGGCATGCACAAAGTGCCCAGCTGAGGAGCCCCACGCTAGCAGGAGAGGGCGGCTCAGCAGCGTCAGAGCAAACCTTGGAACGCCCAGGGAGCACCAGGCCAGCCCTGGCAAACAGCCCCTGGTCGGGGCTCCTCTTCCCTCCCCTGGGTGTCAGATTGAGCTGCTTTGACATCTGCTGCTATTGTGAGGGCTCAGTCGATAATTGATTATGAGCAATCAATTGATATTAACTGTAAGGAAAGTAGGAATGAGCCAGCTCTGTGCTGTGCTTGCTGCTGGCAGTGAACTCCCTTCAGCAGAGCCCAGAGTTTAGAAGTCATTGAAAACAGCCCCTCTTTGAGCTGTGTGGGTCCCACTGGATCTGCAGCAGGCACCTTGTCCTTGGGCATGGCCTGATGGAAAACTGCTCAAATCCTCGAGATTTGGGGTGTGTGGCCATCGAGCTGGATGGGAATGTGCATGAGCTCAGTGTCCAGTGGCTGCTCAGACACGAGCCTGGGAGGCTGGAAGGTGGAAAGGTACCAAAAAACACAACAAAAACTCACCCCGGTGCTTGGATCCCTTTTCCATCTCCCTGCTTCAAAGGGCTGCTGCCAGTTTGTGATGTTGGTACAATCCAGCAGCTGGTTGGGGTTGAAAGCAAGTTAGTTCTATTTAATTTGTTTGCAGGTTTTATCTGGTATGTAAACCCCAGAATGGGTTCCTGTGCCTGTCCCTAGGTGTAAGCAGGACCCAGCGCTGAGCATCAAGGGGTGATGCAATTAATCCCACTCCTGAGGAAAGACTCATTAGTCATTTGCAGCTTCAGCACTGGTGCCTTTCAAGGTGCACAAATCTCTCGTTAGACACGTTTCATGTTCTGCAGATGCCATTTTGTCCCCTCTCCACATGCACTGGAACATGCCCAAGTTTACAGAAATGAGAGGAGCGATTGTTAGGGCTGAAATTTTTTTGTTCCCTTTCAATGGGATTTTTTTCCCTTTGCACGGTGCACATCCTGGGCTTTGATAAATGAGTCTCACCAGACACTGTGGTAAGCCAACCTCTGCTAATATTCATTATGCAGAACCCACTAGGAAATGGTCTGAGTCAGGGAAATTGAAAACCTTTAAAAGATAAAAAGGTTTTAAATTTTTTTTTAATTTAATGAGGAAACTAATTTATAACATTTTACATTTCTGGGATTTAAAATATTCAAAATATTAAACCCAGAAATTTTGTGTTTGTATGTGCTGTGTGTTAGAAACCTGAGAATGGTCACACAGGAAATAGAGCTTCCCCCCAAATTCCTGAGCTGTTTGGGAGGTGTGTAGGGACAGGGTTTGGTGGTGCACTGGGCAGGGTTAATGGTTGGACTGGGTGATGTCAGAGGCTTTTCCACCTTAATGGTTCTGTGGCCCATGCTTTCAAAACTTCCTGGCAGAAGAGAAGGACTGAGCCAGTACAGAGAGTTCGAGGTGGCAGGAAATGCATTAGCAGGGGGTGAGGATGGTCAAGGATCTGCAGGGAGCCCCCGAGGTGGGGCTGGCTGGGAACGGGTCCCCCGGGCTCCCTGATCTCCTTCCCAGCCCCTGGCAATCCCCAGGAGCTTCTCCCTCTCCCAGAGGGAGGGACAGCAGGAGTGGCTGTGCCATGGTCACCTGCCAGCTCAGCCCCTCCTGCTGGGAGTTTGTTCCTCCAGCCTGGAGAAGTTGCATCAGCCCAGGGAAGAGCACTGGGCTTTTTCACGGGCTCTGCTCAGCCCCTGGCACTTGCTGCTCCCTCCAACGGGTGTGAATATGCCCAGACTGATTTAAATCTCATTTCCATGACTTTTGCTTTCATTGCAACCCGTACAGCCACTTCTAGACAGAGATCTCCGTGTCCAGGAGAGTTCACACATGTCCAGAGCACTGGCCTCCAAGTGGGATGAGCCTTCCAAAAATTCCCTGGTAATATCTGTGGAAATGAGATTTTAAATTCCTGAGATTTCTACAGTAAACACAACAAAGCAGAAAACCCCCCAAAGCAAACAGTTTTCAGCTAAAGGGCTGGTATTCAGCTATGACAAAGGGAAAGAAAGAATATAATCCTTTTTTGTGAGTGGAGTTAGGTCATCTGTAAAAGCCTCTCAGAATATTATCTCCCGAGCTAATCGCTGTATTGACATTTGCCTGTTTCATTAGAGCTGAGTTTTTACTGCATTGCTGAGGTTACAACCTGACTCATCTGTCATGGTCAAGGACTGGTTTGTAATTTCATGACTGGAGAATTTTAAAAAAACCTCAAAAAATCCTCCATTATTTTAACTAGTTGGGCTAAAATGGTGTTCACAAAATTCTCAATATTGGTGTGTTTTGACTTCATAGTTCCTAGTCAGATTTTTTTCTCATAGATTTTTGTTTCAATCCGTTGGCAAAATGTCAGTTATTAAAAAAAGAGCCATGTTAAAACAGATTTGTGAAGAGATAATTTTAAAAAGTTAAATACACCACATACACTGCCATATGGATGTCAAATAAAATAGGTGCAAGGGTTGGCAAAGGGGGAAAGAACCATCCAGTGGAATTTTGCCACTGTTTGGTTTTGTTCCCCTGAAATGAAGGAGATGGAATGGTAACAGGTGAAACCTGGTGTGATTTTTCCGTGACAGCACCACCACCACCACAATAACAGTAATAACATGAAGCTCCTGATGTTTCCTTGCCTCAGTGGATCTGGGGGTGCCCCGAGGAGCTGAACCCCGTGGCTGAGGGCCCCCAAGGCCAAAGCCCTGGGAGGGTGTGGGAGGTGGGGAAGCGAGCAAGGGCAGGGGCAGGACGGGGAGCCAGGAGCGCTCCAGAGCCAGACACTCAGCAGAAACTCTGCTGCTCAGATCCTCACAAATATCCAGGGGTAAGGAGCAGGAATGCGAGGATTAACATTCTGTGTGGGTAGCCCTGTGGCACGCTGGAATTTAGGTGTCTCTGTGGATTTGGCCAATTAGGCTTTCTCTGTGTCAGCAGTTCCCACCTCCCGGGAGCGCTGGGAGACAGAGGCACAAACACCCAGAGAGCCCCACTGTGCCTCGCCAGAGCCGGCCAGGGTCCCACGGGGACCAGCAATGAGCATCAGACCTTTCACACATAGGGCACAGAACTGCCCAGCCACCTCTCTGCACTTGGGTGTGAACCACGGAAATCTGCGGGACCACACAGAGGAACAGAGGTCTCCCTCAGCAGCATTTGGGGGTTCCTTGGTCTTCCTTGTGTTAACTAAACCCCGTGGCTTTAGCTGGGAGATGATTATGGGACAAGCTCTGTGGCTTTGTTTATTATTGTCCACAGGGAGAGCTGCATCTTTGCCAAAAAAAAAAAAAAAGACAACCCAAAAAAAGCAGCAGCTTCAAGTGCTATTCCTGCAGCAATCCCCTGGCTAAGAACCAAACTCATAATTGGATCACTTGTTCGTGGTGTGAGGATGTGGCTCTGCCTGCTAGGACTGGCTGGGAATCATTTTGGGGGTACACAGATGTTTATTACACAACAGAGCCCCAGAATCCCAGACTGGCTTGGGTTGGAAAGCGCCTCAAAGCCCATCCAGTGCCACCCTGCCATGGCAGAGACACCTTCCACTGTCCCAGGCTGGCCTTGGGCACTGCCAGGGATCCAGGGGCATCCACAGCTGCTCTGGGCACCCTGTGCCAGGGCCTGCCCACCCTGCCAGGGAACAATTCCTGCCCAAAATCCCATCTAACCCTGCCCTCTGTCCCTCTAGCCCTCAAAAATCCTCTCTCTCCGTCTTCTCTGCAGCTCCTTCAGGTCCTGGAAGGCCACAGAGGTCACCCCGGAGCTTCTCTTTTCCAGGGTGAACAGCCCCAGTTCTCTCAGCCTTTCCTTGTGCCCCATCCCTCTGATCAAGGGGGTGGCCTCCTCTGCACTAGGATACACACATTATACATATATTGGAGAGGCTATTCCCCCCAAGAGTGCTTGGGTTTGTTTAACAACAAAATCTGGCATCAAAATGTTGTGAGTAAACGTTTCTAATCCTTGTGTGGCCACTCCATCACCAGGGCAGAGGAGAGGAAAGGGGAAGAGAAAGGGAGAGAGGCTGCTGTGGAGAATTTCCCCATCACAGAGAGAGCGACTGGGAAAAGCTGAAGGCAAACCTGCCACCGTGGCAATTCATGGAGATTTTAATGCAGACATCCAGAGGCCAAGGAACATGAAATTGTAATTAGTGCAGAAAATAGGAGAGATGGAATCGGGCTCTATCAAGGACAGCCTAAGTGCAGCTCCGAGATGGCTGTGTCAGACACTGAACTGATGTGCATTTCCAGACCCTTATCTAAATTAGTTATTAGAACACAGTCAGCTCTGTGTCTCACCCTCTGGTGGTGATGCCCCCGAAGTTATGCTGGGGATAAATTTGTCCTGTATGTTCAGGGCAGAGAACTGAATTCCTCTGATGTGCCGAGCTCAGATCTCCTTGTGTGTTCCCTTCTCTTCAGTGAGAACAGTTCCCACTTCCCCCTGCTGAAGGCAATAACAGCCTCAAACTTATCTCTGCAGCACCACTGGAATCGACCACGGAGACAGTTTACAGAGACAGCAAACAGTTGGGGTTACACGGGTGTAATTGAGGGCAAAATCTGCCCTGACATATCCGAGTGCCTTTTCAGAAGGAAGATATAATTCCACATGAAAATGCTCAGATGCCCGGGAAGAATGTGTGACTTTCTTTACAGCCATGTGATTTATTTTGCTGGCCTGTGGAGGAGAGGTGAGGTTAATGTTAAATAACAAGTTTGCTCTATTTTCAGCTCTGGTACCTTCATGTTATCTTGTCTAAATATGTGATAGCTCAGAGATGAAGAAGCTTAAAAAATCTCCTAAATGACCAAGTATTTTATTAATTGCTACTCAGTAATTTGGAATTCTGCTGTTGTGTCAACTTCCTCGCTGCACAGAGCAGCAAGAAGCAGCATCAGCTGTTTATCCAGCAAAGCACTTATGCATAATCTGAACATTCAGTGCAGGGCCAGCAACAGCAGCTTAATGTGACTGATCCAGAGTGTGAACCTTAGAGGGCTGATGGGCTGGAGCTTCTGACACAGCCATAAAATTCTGTACCTCGCCTCCCATTGAAGACACTTCACACACATTTGCTCCTAAGGCTGATGGCTGTTCACTAATTCATGAGAACGAGCCAGCTCGGGCCAAACAGTGCACGTCGGACACGTCCAGGACAGAGGGACACGAGCACAGCAGGGCTGCTCAGCCGGGGCCACCAGGGTCACCTCACCGGGCTGGCCATCCCTGAGGGTGTCCTGGGCCACTGGGGTCACCGGGGTCCCCTGACAAGGCTGGCCATCCCTGAGGGTGTCCTGGGCCACTGGGGTCACCGGGGTCCCCTGACAAGGCTGGCCATCCCTGAGGGTGTCCTGGGCCACTGGGGTCACCGGGGTCCCCTGACAAGGCTGGCCATCCCTGAGGGTGTCCTGGGCCACTGGGGTCACCGGGGTCCCCTGACCGGGCTGGCCATCTCTGAGTGTGTCCTGGGCCAACCTGGGCCACCAGGGTCACCTCACCGGGCTGGCCATCCCTGAGGGTGTCCTGGGCCAACCTGGGCCACCGGGGTCCCCTGACAAGGCTGGCCATCCCTGAGTGTGTCCTGGAACAGCCTGGGGCAGTGAGGTCCCCTGACCGGGCTGGCCATCCCTGAGGGTGTCCTGGGCCACCGGGGTCCCCTGACCGGGCTGGCCATCCCTCAGAGTGTCCCGGGATAGGGGAAGCTGTGGGTTGGGTGGGCTGTAAGATCCCTCCAAGGCACACCATGCAGCGGCTCTGTCCATTTTCCCCTTTTGATACTCTGTCCATTTCTCCCCTGCACCAGGGAAGGCTCAGGTGGGACCTGTGGAAGGTCTGTGCGGTCAGGCTGGACCTTCGGACATTCCGGATTTCCTCACGCTAAGGGTGGTCAGACACGGGCAGGGGCTGCCCAGGGGGTTCGGAGTCCCCATGGCCGGAGGTGCCCGAGGAGGTGGCACTCGGTGCTCTGGGTGGGGACAAGATGTGCATGGGCCGTGGGCTGGACTCGATGGTCCCGAGGTCCTTTCTAACCTCACCGATGTCGTGATTCCACACGATACCTGGGCTGGGAGCGGCGGGGGACAAAGACACCTCAGAACAACCCCCGTGCCGCTCGGGACCGCAGAACCAGGGGAAGGAAGGGAAGGAAGGAAGGAGGGGAAGGAAGGAAG
>VZRH01001683.1:307528-324930 GCA_013397555.1 Urocynchramus pylzowi | reverse complement strand
CGGGGCTGGGCTCCGCGCGGCTGGGGGTTATTTGTTTGTTTTATCCGCGTTTCTTTATTTATTTCTTCATTTTACTGCTCGTCTGTCGTGTCTGCCTGATGCTCCGTAGGAATAATGTGCTCAGGGAAAGGCTTAACTTGTTAGCCATCCAAATAAAGGGGGTGTATGACTTATATATGATTTAAATGCACGCACACGGGTGAACGACTTAGCTGTTTAAAAGGCACACTTTGCTTTCATGTGTGTAGGTATGGAATCCTGAAATGAAGATTTTATGCAAATTGATTTAATCATAACATTTTCGGTAGCATAGGAAGGGGTGGGGTTTTCTCTTTCTTATTCTTTTTTTTTTTTTTTTTTTTTCCCTTTCGTTTGTTTTGTTTTGTTCCCATTTCTTTTTCTAAAGCGTGAAAAGAAGATGCCCAGAATCAGGAAAGTAGTAGGAGGTAGACAACATTGGAGGTTTCATTGCTGAAACTGACTGCTCAAGAAATTGCTGGGAAGAAAACAATATGATTCATTGTTGAGGTGTCTCTGCCCTTAGATTTATTTTTACAGGCTGCTTGCAGTTATTTTGGTTTGCTGAGTTCTTATGCTGAGTTTTTCCTCGAAGCAGCAGCGTTCTTGGAGATGAGGAGCTCAGAGGGTTTTTATGCAGTCAGCAGGCTGCTGTCTGATGGCTGTTTACTCCTGGCTTACATTGGCCAATTATTGAAATCAAAGGTGTTATTTCGCCTGTGCACCCGTGCAGCTGAATTGAGGAGCCTCATGCACTAGTTCATCCTGTTTGAATTCAGTAAAAATGCCTTCTCAGAACAGATCTGAAGTGACAATTCAGGTGGTGTGCCTGTTCTAAAATGTGGGGTTTAACCAGACATAAATGAACACTGTGTCAAAAGAAGTAGTTCTTGGTCGTGAAAGGCACATGCCAAATTTTTGAATAACGTGCAACGTACAACATATTTTTTGTTGTTCTGGTATTACCAGGCAAACATTATGGGGTTTTCTTTCTTTCTTTTTTTTTTTTTTTTTTTTTCCTTTTGATACCCAGCTCCCTTAGAATTGAGAAATCCATGGTGGTTTAGAGGCGTGGAAACGTTTCTATGATAATAAAAGCACTTCTGCTAAAGACGTCTGCTCCTGGTTTTCCTGCTGGAGTTCGCCCCCCGGCTGCCGGGGGGTTGCTGTCCGTGCCCGGCGCGGCCCAGGGCCGGCTCCGGGTGTTCGCGCTGGGGATGGGGAGCAGGAGGAGGCTGCACACAATGCCCGGGCTGCGAGCTCATTGTTCTTGCGCGCCCGCCGCCGCCGGGACTGCGCTCCCTGCACGGCGCCTCTTGCCGCGGAGCGGGGGCTCGCAGGGCCCCGGCAGCGCTCCCGCCCTTCCCCGCTCCCCCAGCACGGCCTTTGGGTGCCCGGAGGAGGAAAGGGCCGAGGAGCGGCGGCGGGGCGCGCAGAGCCCGCGTGTGCGCTGTGCTGGAGCGGGAGCACGCCAGGTGAGCCTGGGAAGTGCAGTGCACTCCATTGAACTTTCCTTCCTTCCTCCTTTCCTTCCTCCTTTCCTTCCTCCTTTCCTTCCTCCTTTCCTTCCTCCTTTCCTTCCTCCTTTCCTTCCTCCTTTCCTTCCTCCTTTCCTTCCTCCTTTCCTTCCTCCTTTCCTTCCTCCTTTCCTNCCTTCATCCTTTCCTTCCTCCCTTCCTCCCTCGGGCACCCCCCCACCAGGAGCGGGCACTGCCACTCCTCACATGCCCTGCTGCCCCTGGGCTCGCTCCGGAGCCGTGCGTGCAGGGGGAACTGCTGCCAGGGGAGGACACGTCACAGAAAAGCCTCGGGATGACAAAAGCAAGAGGAAGTGCAGAGGTTGACTTCGGTGTACACACGGTTTCCCTTCCTGGTGATTGTTTCAGGCTTTTGTTTTGCCAGCAGTGTCTGTGAGAGGCCCAGAGCAGCTGTAGAATTGTAGGATGTCTGGAGCTGGGGTGCACCCCCGGGATCACTGAGAGCAGCCCCTTCCTCCTCGCAGGGCTGGGCTGGTGCTGAGCGTGTAAAGGAGCAACTGCTGCACAAGGGCTTGAGGTTTTGGGTGGTTAGGCTGGTGAGGTATGCTAAAATCTCAGTTGGCTAGCTGGTGAGGCTGAGGTGTACAGAAGGGAGTGAAAAATAATGTGGTTGTTGAGCAAAAGTTGCCAGTGTGCTGGATCCTTTGGAAAACAGGAAACAGTGACTGTCATAGTTTAATCATGAGGTCTCCGAGTTTTAGTTTTGACTCTTTAGCTGACTTCAGCGTGTAATTGGGGTAAATGACTTCATTTTCCTCACCTGAATAAAATGTGGTGGTTGCCTTTGGCTTGAGGACACTTTCTGGGTTTCTTTCTCCCACTCCCAGCTTTGGTGTGGCCAGAGACTGTGGCTATTGTCTGCATGAATGCCGAGCTGTGAGGTCAGAGAGGTGCAGTGGAGCACTTGTGCTGCCTCTCTGTGGCTCTGGGGTTCCTGTGCCCTGTGAATTTGTACTCTGCAGAGACTGGGATGGGTGACTGCCCCTGGACAAAGCCCCCGATGCTCCTGTGCAAAATAGGGAGCATTTCCTGGGCAGAAAAGGTGAGTGGGACCAGGAGAGACAGCCCTGCCCTCACCAGTCATTCCTGGGGGCTTAGCAAGCAGTGATTTCCCTGCATCCAGGGATTTGTTTTACCTTGGTGGGAGTTGTTTGCATGCAGAGTGCCTCCTGTGGAGTTGTGGGTGCAGATTCAGGGCTGCCACACAAATGTGAGTGAGTGACAACATTCGTGGGTTTGAAGAGATGTGTGTGTGATTTTTGAAGCTGTGAACTTCCAAAGCTGTGCCAGGGGAGGGGCAGGTTGGATTTCAGGGAAAGGCTCTTCTCCCAGAGGGTGCTGGGCACTGCCCAGGCTCCCCAGGGAATGGGCACAGCCCCGAGGGCCAGAGCTCCAGGAGCTCTCAGGGGTGCACAGGGTGGGATTTTGGGGGGTCTGGGCAGGGCTGAGAGCTGGACTCTGATCCTTGTGGGTCCCTTCCAGCTCAGGAGATTCTGTGATCCTGTAATTGTTAACACTGGTTGCAGCTTAGGTGAGAAAAAGGGCATTTTGATGTTGTGGTTTAATAGCTGACTTTTAAAAATAACACTCAGTCTGTGAATTTATTCTCACAGCTCCAAACTGCAGCTTTCTGTTGAAGCCATGCCGGGTGGTTGTTTCACCCATAGAGAACTTGTTTCACTTTTGGGAGAGGGAGTGGCACAGGTGTGCCAGGAGCACTGGGAATTCAGAGTGAGTGTTGGAGGAGGGGAATGGCCCCGCAGAAGGTGCTGTGTCCTCCCGGCAGGGCTGGGCTCAGCCTGCACGGCCCGAGGGGGCTCTGACTTCATTCCCAGCTCTCTGAAGGACCCTGTGAGCCTCAGTGCCAGGTTACACTCTGCTCTTGGTGTGTGAACAGTGCCCGGATTGTGCTTCATTTCTAGTTGGAAAAATAATGACAATTGGAAAACAATTAGTTATTATGTGATCCTGAAACGAGATGAGGGAGCAAGGACATAAATTAAAAAGGGGTGGCTGGGGTTGGAGTTAACCATTAAAAAACCCAAACAGACTCAAAACAAGCAACTCTAAGTTTCTAATGAACTGGTAGTTGGGGTTTTTTTAAAGTGGCATCCTGGCTAGACTAACTATTTTTAATGTTCAGCTATTTTTCACTCTGGTTTTACTATATGGTGCAGTTGTCTCAGTTGCATGAAGTCTAAACAAATCGTCCTGCTTCACTTAAAGGGATGCATACTCTCTGATTTTAGCTCAGAGCTTAAATTTAAATCAATAGGTTTAAAATGTGGCATAATTTTAAGTGAAACCTATCTTTGAACCATAACAGAACAAGCCCCCTATTGATTGGAAACCTGTTTATTTAATGTGCTTTTTTTCAAGCTGCCTGAATGGAGTTTGCAGGTTGCTGCTGGGGAGGTGGCTGGTTGGGCCAGGGCGATGGGGAGGTGGGCGAGGCGGGCACTGGGGGAGGTGAGTGTGACCAGCTCTCTTTGGGAATGGCTTTTCCAGCCAGCTGCTGGGGAGAAGACCCGTGCCCTCCTCGGAGCGATGGAGGTGCAGGGGAGCAGGATCCACAAGGCAGCTTTGTGCTCCGGCTGTGGCTTTGCCAGCAGCGTTTTCCACAGGCTTTGCTAATGTTGGTGGCTGTGCCCAAGTGCTCCTTTCAGAGAGGCTGATGGGGGAACAAAGGAGCAAACAAGATATGAATGCTGCACTGGCTCCCGCTGCCTTCGCAGCCCACGGGGGCAAGGGCTGCCTGCAAGGGACTGAAAAGCACGAGCAGATCGAAATATTGGCCTGGCTGGGCCTGCCTCAATAGGTGTTGTGTGCTTGGGCCTCGGGTTTGTTTTTTAATGCAAATGTTTGTTAGTTCACTGAGCACCCAGAATTGTACACTGACCTAGAGAAAAGTGAAACTAGCGAGGATACAAACATCACTTTTCCCTCTGTGCCCAGCGGGGGGAATGGTCACCGTTTTGTGTTTTGGTTTTTGTTTTTTTTTTTTTCTCTCCTTTGGAATTCTTAGAAACGTGTGTTTGGAATGCACTGTGTGTGAGGTGCTGGTGTTTCCCTGGAGTCCAGAGAGAAAGGGTTCTATTTGCATTTGGCATCTTAATCATGTTAGAAGTGCAGTTCTGAAAATGTGATCACTTTAGATATCGCATAAATTCCATAGATTAAAAAGTAAGTTTTGATGATTGAGTTAGTGAAAAATGGGCTATTCTCTGACTGTGTAGGTTGTCTTTTGTTCTTCCTACAGAACACAAATGAGAGGCCAGTTCACGTTGTGAGATTCGGGATAAGTGGAAGAAAATGAGTGCTCGTTAATTTTGAGGTCTTAGTTAATCTATGTATTTAATCTACTTGTCTGTAATAAAAAAAAGTTACCGTGGTATTATTAATCCTTGACTGAGAGTCAATTTTGGCCTGTTTCAAATATGTAACAGGATTTCTCTTTTATGATGATGGGTGTTCTGTGGTCTTTTCTAGTACAGGCAGTGAGGGCTGGAGTGTAAATTTATTTTCCTGATCAGCAGAACTAATGAAGGTTCTGTTTTAGTGTTTCTGCTGAGGAGACAGGAGCTGATAAGTCCTGAAGTTTGCTCCCTCCATCCCTGTTGCCAGTGAAATCCTCTTTTTTCCACTGTCCTTCCTAGCAGTTGAGTGGGCAATAACATGGCTGTGCCTACGGGCTCCTGGCTGCCAAGCAAAACCCCAAATGCTGCTTTCTGTCTGGCCATGCCTTACTGGGGATGTAATTAATTAGAGAGTTTTTTCCTATCCATCTGCTGGCTTGCACAAAACTTTCAGGAATGTTGGTTATTGCTGAGATGACTGTCGTGGCAGGCTGGTTGGAAATTCATTATGCACTACAAGTTACTGGCATGAAATAAGAGAAGGAGGGAATTGGGGAGGGGGAAGGGGGAACTGAGGTGAATTAGGGAAGTTTGTTTTCTCTGAGGAAAGAGGATAAAGAAAGAGAAAGGAAGTTGTGTCATCCAGTGCTAATAAATATTTCTGTCTGGGTGATGAGCAGTGTCTCCTTTATGTTGGTTCTTTTCATGTGGCCAACTGGTTTGGGGTGGAAGCAGACAAATTATTGGGCACTGGGCCCATCTTCCTGCAGATTTTCCTTCTTTTTTTTGGAGCTCTTTGGAAACACTGTGGTGTCAGCTGGTCTGGGAGCAGGCATCTCCTACAACTGTTGGTAAAATACATAGGGGAAGCATTCTTGTCGTGTACTAAAAGTGAATAAAACCAGTAAGGAGCAGAATTTCTTACTGGTGAGAAGTCACTGTTAAAACTTGTAGAGAGCCCAGCTTTTTCTTTGGTTTGCTTTTTCTTTTGTTTTCTGTGTGTGTGTGTTTATAGCATTTTCCCCACAAATGCCAGTGTTAGACATGCAGCAGGTGTTCCCTGCCGTGGCAGCACGAGGAAGGTGCCAGCTTTCCTCCCCTGAAGGACAGGTGGCTTCCAGCAGCCCTTTTGTGGCTGTGCTTCAGGAAGTGGCTCTGGCTCCTGGGATCTCAGCCCTGCACTCAGAGCTTGGCTCAGCAGACTTTGAGCACTGCCTGTTCCATAACCACCCATGTATTGCACAAACTGACACATGGTCTCATTTTAGCTAATGTCTTTAAAATTTTAACAGAAACTAGCCAGAGAGGCCTTTTCTCTGTTGCTGCTGAGGTCACAGTGGTCTGGAGGGAGCTGGTAGGACTGCACCATGTTTTAAACCTGAGCACCTACAGTAATTACGTGGTTGCATTGCAAAGTAGAGCAGGATGATCTAGACTTGAGTGTTTTGGTGTGGTGAAATAGAGAATTAATCCAGAATATGGTGGTTTCTGTCAAAGCTTACTGTTTTGGCAACCAGTTTATTCCCTGGTTTAAAGAAGATGGCAAATTCAGTTAGTAATTAACTATGCATTATAGGGTGTTAGGGGATCAGCAGCTTTGTGCTAAATATCAAAGCTATTAAATATATGTGTTTAAGGATTATGAATCTTCTTAAACAAGTGCATGTATGGCAGTAGTCTGCTGGTGCCAGCATCCACAAGGGACTGGAATACGTTTCCATGAAAAGTGTCATGAATGTGAAAGAACAAAGTGCTGTAGAACATGGAATTCTACTGCTTTAAGGGCTGTATTTCCCTGAGAAATACCCAGTAAAAAATGGTGGTGTCAGACAACTGGGACCTTCAGGTGGGCTTTGAATGAAGAAAGAACACAGGTTCATCAGAGCAGTTGCCCCCTGCTTTAGGTGAAGGAAACCCAATTTAGCAATGGCTGTGTGTGTCCTTTGGTGCCTGGTACTGCTGTGCCAGGGCTGCAGCCTGGGTAAGAAGGAATGCAGTGTCTCCATTACAGATCTTCTAATGAGGTCGGTGCAGGAGACTTAAACACTTAATCCTCATTTCTACAAACTGGGACTGAGATGCAGGAAATCTAATTTATGTCTCTAAGGTCATTCATTTTCATGAAACTTAATAGACCTGGCTCTGACTGCTCCTTAAACCACTGAATTATGTTACTTGCCTTCCAACATGAACCCTTCAGATGAGAACCTTTACTCAATGATTCAACAAACCTATTTACCTGTACACTTAAAGATTGCTGTGTGTCAAATGCCCAGCTAATAACTCCCCAGGAAATAACTGGCTTACCCCCTTGATTTGCCCCTCCTGTCTGTGGTTGATCAGGGAAACCTTGCTCTTGGAAGAAAACTGAGGCAGAATCCAGGTTCTCTTCTGCTCTGCTGGAACAGTCCTGGCTGCTGTTTGAATGCTTCATCAGAGTTCTGAGCTATTGGAGGGCAGTAGGTGAAAAGACAGTGGTGCACACAGTCTGGTAACCTGAAGGTTGTTTTTTAATTGTTCTAATTCATAGGGAGGTTCTGGATCTATCAGTGACACGTTCCTGTATCTCACACGTCCTTTAGCAGGTCACCAGAAATGTATGGGACTTGTAACATGGTTATTTTGTACCTCTGCTTAGGTGTTTTTCGTAATTCTGCCCATTTCCCTACTGTAGACTTTGAGATTCTCCCTGTTCTGCTTTTTGGTGATTAATGTGATTGTTTGAGGATGTTTCTTTTTCCCTGAGTCTCAGTCCCTGTGACAGCTCACCTTCCAGGGCTGGCTTTGTTAAACAGCCTGTAAACAGCATATCTGCTCATTCTTCTGGCTGGAAAAAGTCATTTGATTCTTATTTCCTGCTTGTCTTCATGCTGAATAGCCTCAGTCCTTCATTGTTGGGTTTTATTGTGTAACCGCTTCTCTTTGGAGCGTGAGCAGCGGAGCTGCTGCTCGGTTCTCTGGGTCCTCCTGCTCTCTGCAGCCCTGCCTCAATTAACGCGCTCTTCCCTGCGCTAATTAGCCAGCAAATAACTCCTTCCACGGCTTTTGTCCCAAAGTACGAGTTGGCGAGATGTGGAATGTAATTACTTTTGTGTGTGTTTAGTCAAGTCTTCAGCGTCCCCAGAAGTTCCCTTCACGCTTGTCCGTGCTGTCCTGTTCTGAGGAACATCTGGGCTGTTCCTGGAGAGGAGCGAAGGCCGGGAGGGATTCCTGCTCCATCCCTGGGTCAGGATTCTCTTTGAACCTGAACACGTGTCCTGTATTAGATCCCAGGCATGTTACACTTAGGCAATATCTTTAATTCCTGGAGATGATAAAGGGTCAGGGTATAAGCAGGCAACGAGTGAGGCTGGGAAGATTCCAGGTTGTTAATTCCTAACAAGAATTTAGATGTTGGTACCACGACGTTCGGGTTGTGCTCCAGACGCTTAAAAACTCGACAAACTCATTGCATGACCTGGAGGCAAGTAACTCATTGCAGTTGTGTTCTTCTGCTTACGAGAGAGATGTGAGGGTACTTTGTTATCTGGGAGTTTTATAGCTGTTGGGCAATAAGAAAGTGCCGATTTGCTGTGTTTGTTTACTCTGCTAATCTAAAGATGTGTTTAACTTAGTTAAACACAATGTTTCCTTTTCACAGTGATCGTGAAACAGGTAGTTAATGAATGAAAAACATAAATATATAAAAATATACATATATAATGGTATGTTTGCATCAGAACATCGCTGAGCTCTGTTCCATGTCGCTGCAGATCACCACGTTCTCACTGTACCTTTGAGTTTAAGACGTTTGCTCTTCTTTTTCTTAAAGGCCTCATTCTGATGGCAACTGTATGTTGTATCTTTGCATTTGTTATTTTGTGTCCCAATGTATCTAGTTGGTATTACTGGTCCATAGCAAACTAGTTTAGGATTTTAGCATACCAGCAGCTGTAGAGAATATCTAATTCCTTGGTATTGAATGGTAATTATTCTTATTGTTTTTTAAATGCCTCTTCTGTTAGAGGCCAAATTTGAGCTACATTAATTTTTCTTTTCCTTAAAAGTTTTAGAATAAATTTCTGGTTTGCTGTTTTCCGTGGTTTTCAGAACTCTTTTATGTCTTGTCCTGGATCAAGTTTGCCTTTAAAATAAGCTTGGTAGGAATAATCTGCCCTTGGTTTAGGTATTTGTGCATTCAGTGGAGCAGAAAGAGGAGGCAGGACAGCTCTGGGCGCTCCTGGGGCTGAGTCCTGCCCTTGGTGTCCCTCCTGTTCCTTCCCAATCAACACTGGAGGTGCTCCCTGAGGAACCTTCTCTGCCCCCTGAAACTGCAGGGGCTGGGATTTCACTTTCAGGTGTGCAAAGGTGAAGTTCTGAATGCTGAATGAGCCTTCCAGGATGGAAGGAGGTGGAGTCCCCCCACTGGGGGCTGAGGGAAGGCCAGGGGGATATTTCCTATGTACATGTTTGGTTTTCATAAAAATATGTTCTGTAGAATCCAGTTGAGTAGGAACATAATTTGTGCCTCATTTAAATAAGGTTCTTTAAATCAGTCTGTGGTCCAGTGGGTGTATGAAGAATCAAATCTGTGTTCTCTCTTCCCCGGGGAGAGGAAGGGCGGGCTCCGGGGAGGAAAATGAGGCAGAAGAGATTAATACTTGCAGTGCAGGAAACACTGATCCCTCTGTGATCTGAAGTTTCTGTTTGAAGTCCAACCAGGTCTATTCTCTGTGTGCCTGGATGTGTTTTTGAGCTGCTGTGGCCTTTCTGTCTGGGCTGTGATTAGAGAAGAGGTGGTGGCTGTAGTCAGCTGGTGTCACAAGTAAAACCAAAATAGTCCTTAAACTCTAAAATAAAACTCATACAATTATCAGGGAGAATGGCTGGGGCAGGAGGATTTCCTTCTCTTGTGAGTGTACTTAGGCATGTGCATGAGTCTGCCTCATTTCTTGAATGTGACTTATTTTTTTCCTCTCTAGTGGTTTTTTTTTTTTTTTTTTGAGGTCCACTGTGCTCATTTTCCACTTTATGTTGATACAGAAAGACACCAGACTTAAAAGGTACCTTAAAAGTACCTCTTGGCAGCAGCAAAGCCCTTGTCTTCAGTGCTCAGGCAAACGCCTCAAAAAATACATTCAATTTTGAGCTGAGTGGATTTTTGTGTGGGCAGAACCTATTTGGGNTAGTGGTTTTTTTTTTTTTTTTTTTTTTGAGGTCCACTGTGCTCATTTTCCACTTTATGTTGATACAGAAAGACACCAGACTTAAAAGGTACCTTAAAAGTACCTCTTGGCAGCAGCAAAGCCCTTGTCTTCAGTGCTCAGGCAAACGCCTCAAAAAATACATTCAATTTTGAGCTGAGTGGATTTTTGTGTGGGCAGAACCTATTTGGGTAGCATCCTTAAGCATCCCTGGGAGATTGCTGCCTGCTTAGTTCCTTGATGTTCCCAGTTCTCAGGTCATCAGTTCCTACTTGCAGAAATAGGACTTCAGGGGCCAGCCATCCATAGCACAGTTTGACTTCTGCAGCTGTGGAAAAATGTCTGGTGTTTCAGAAGGCTGCAGATGTTAAGTGTTTGTCAGGAGGAGCTGCCGAGCGTGGCACGTGCCTGATGTGCTTGCTCTGGTGACTTGATTAGCTCTGGGTTTGGACTGCAGATAAATTGGCTGTCAGGAAGGGCTGTGAGTGTTGTCTCTATAGCAAAGCACAATTTTTAGGTGTTTTGGTTTGGTTTTGTTTTTTAAGCCACTGGTATCAAAACAAACCTTGAGTGCTCTGGGGACTGAGCACTGCCTGAATTGGAAGCTTTCACGTTAGTGAGAAACTGAGCTGAAGGGAGCCCTGGGAGGCTGGCATTTGGGGGAGCCCTGGGTACTGAAATGCATCAAATCCTTTAAGAGGAGGGAGCTGCTAAACGCTGTCAGAGTGCAGCATCTGAAGGGGGTGCCTTGCACATGTGGAAGCCCTTCCTCTGAGCCACAGCACCCTCCCAGATCCCTGCAGGAGCTGGGAATCCACGGGAATTGCATCTGCCTGCTGCCATTAGTGGAGTGTGTTCCTGAGAGGACAAAGCCTTTGTGTAGTCTGGCTTTTTTGATGATCCCGAGCTTGAGGAAACCCGCGTTTCTCTGTAGTGGTAACTCATTCAGCTGTGTCTAAAATTTGATTCTCTCTTGTAGGAGGCAAAAATATTTGCTATGCCTTTAGTTCTCAGTGAAGTGTCAGAGCTGAAACACGTTTAAAGGAATCTGTGTTAGATCACAAGGTTTAATTTTGCTTGCTTGTGCACTTTTTTTCTCCAGCATGGGATTTCTTGCTAATTTCTTGGTGTGAAAAAGAGCCCTTCCAGTGCTTTTCACCATGGCACAGCCCCATCCAAAAGGAAAGTGTAAAAAAAAATGTGGAAAACTGAAGGGTTTGGGAAATATGCTTCTCAAAAAGAATGTGACAGCTCACCTACACATCACTTCATTCTGTGTGTGTCAGGAGAGTTCATCAGAGATGTATTTGCTCATCTGTGTTAAAGAGAATTCCTTCTGTGACTCTGAGCAACTGTAAAGCTCAGAGTTACACAGCTGGTGCTTGAGGTGAGAAAGTGATTCAGGTTTGGGCCACAGGTAGGTGCCACCTCTGTGTTTGTGACAGTTGGATTGTTAGCACCACATGGTAGGGTGAGATTTTGGATTTCATTATTCCCTGAGCAGTGAGGAGTTGGACACACCCGTGACCACTGACCGTCCCTGGAGTGGCCAGCGTGGGCCTGCCTGGACTGGTTGTTGCTTGCCACACGTTTGAGGCAGTGACTGTGGTCAGAGCAAGCAGAAAAAGCTTTCTGGAGGCTCCCAGGCAGCTGGAAATATTTCTGACTGGGTTTAGGAGAAGGGGAAAGAGCTGTGCAGATGATTATTAGGGGAGCTTGGGAGTGCAAACTGTATTTATTGGAAAGAAGCCAACTCTTAAACAGAACTGTAAAGACCCGTGCTCTGATCAGCTTTTGAATGTGGAAAGAGCTCCCCGGTCTGAATTACAGGGCTCTGGTTAAATGATTACATGAGGTATGTTTAAAAATAGCAAATGTCTTTTATGTCCAGTCAAATAAGGTTCTTGGCAGTCAAACGAAATCTATGTTGACTTCCATCTGACAGCCAAGTGACTCAAATTCTATGTTTCCTAAAGGAAAATGGCTTTTTTATTTTTAGTTTCCGATTAATTCCATTGTAGCCTGTAACAATAAATAATCTTGTACTGGATTTTCTTTATAAAAGTAGGATCCCTAACTCTGCAAGCAAGCTTTAGTTCAGCTGTTTAAAACAGGGGGAGTTTAAATGCTGTGCTAAGGCAAGTTAGAATTTGTGAGGGCTCTTTTTTCAGTGGGAAATGGTCTGTTGAATGCTTCTCTAGCATGTTCCTTTGCACTTCAGTTTGCCAGATTAACGGAGCTATTAGTAATAGCCACTCCTGCTCCTTCAGCCTGAAAGAGTTGGTAAGCATGGAGCTATATGTAGTTTGTATTTTTAATTAAACTTGTACTGGGATTATCTTGTATTACCAGCTACCTTCTAGAAGATTATGTTCATAAAAGGTTCATGAGTTGTTAAGTGGAAGAGATTAAAGTGATTGTTGGCGTGTTAGTAGAATTATTTGTTGCCTACGCAGCATTTGTTCATAGCTTTAATTTGCCAGTAATGGAAGACAAGTAAAATGCAAGCATCTGACTTTTAAAATCTACACTAGCTGACAAAATGAGGCCGTATTTCAGAGTGATTGTCTTTTGTATTATTATTCTTTTAATGTGATGTTTGGTTGTTTAGAAATATTGAGTGGAAGAATATTGTTTTCGGTGCTCTTACATTCTGGTGATACTCTTAATGGCGTGACCAGAAATGTATTTTATTAAAAAATGGAAAACCACTTAAAGCGTGGAGGGGATAAAGGAGCACAAAGAACTGATGAGCAGATGCTGGAGGAGATGGTTTCTATTATAGTGGACTTGTAAATCCTTGCTGTGTTGGTCATTTAATCAATGCGGGAGAGGTGTTGGAGGGATCCTGTGCTCAGGGAGATAATGTCTTTAAATGCAGTGCTTAGGATGATTTTATGCATCCAGATCTGTTTAGAATGAACTGTGAAATAGGTCGGGCAGTGAGGAAGAATACAGCGGGTGTCTCTGCTGTTATCAAAGCCCATTAGCGAGTTGTGCCGTGGCTGAAAGGCTCCCTTTGTGGGGCTGGGACCCGGCCCGGAGCAGGGAGTGCCTGGCCTGGCCGGGCCATGAACGGTGCCTGTGTGCTGCAGCCACAATCGGGCACAGTGTGAATAAACATCTGCTCCCTTTAATAATGGATGCCAGGCGGCCTGGGCAGCTCCAGGCTGCACTTGCCTGTGTTTCAGACCCAGCAAGTTAAAACAAACGGGGCAAACTTGGGTTGTGTGATTCTGCACAGAAACGCTGAGGAAACGTGAGTTATTACTTGGAGGGATGCTCTGTGGGATGAATTTTTGTGTGCAGAGTGTTAATGGGTAGAGTAAACCCAGTTTCCAGTGCCTTCAGTGGTGCTGCAGGAATGTGTTGCACTGCTCTGGATGTGGTGTAAAAAAGGATATTTCCCCTCTCCTTTTTACCAAGAAGCTGCCCTGCAGTTGTTTGGGTTGGCTGGGGACAGGAGCGGGCTGGGCTGGTGCCCCTTGGCAGGGCTGTGCCAGAGCTGCAGTCCCAGCTCCACAGCAGCCCTGGCTCTGCCCAGGCTGGTGCCCAGCTCTCCAGCGTGGGGATGCTCGAGATGATTAAGGATTCTGATGGTAATTGCTCTTTGGTTGCCAGAAATGTATTCTGTTAACAATATGTCCAATTTCTGTCGCTGCAGCTCTGCCTGTGCCCGGGGTGAGGCTGCTCTGTGCTGGCACTGCCAACGTGTGCCTGCCTGGTGTTAGGGGCTGGTCAGGGGCCGTGTCCTGGGTCTGGGTTTAACTGGAAAGCAGCACTGACCGTTCCCAGGCTGCTCTTTGGAACCGGGAAAACACAGCTCCTGTCTGAAGCAACCTGCAACCCCAGATTTTCATGGCCAGGCTTGTGGGAAGTGCATCACTGTGTTTCCAGACACAGCTCCTTGGTTTCTTAGTGCTCCTCCAGCCAGGCAGTATCTTCAGGGGAGCTTCCAGTGTACAGGCCACTCACCACATGGTGGCAATTTTCTCAGGAAAGGAATCTGTGTGGATAGAAAGCCTGAACTTCCCTTGCTCAGATATGAAGAATGCAAGTGTGCTTTAAGTTAGGATGTGAACTACATGGATGGCTCTGTTTTGCAGATGTGGTGAGTTTGAGAGGGTCCACAGATCACAGGAGACTATAGAGAAATTAACATTAGCTCTGCCCTTGAATTTAGTATTTCATGCATGTCTAGCTGGTAAAATGCTAAATGCAATTTTTTCAATTATAAAGGCTTAGCAAGGCTTAGAGATGATTTTCTGAGATTCTAAAATATGTACTATTTAATACATAATGCAAAAGGAAAAGCTGGTTTCTTAATGTAAGAACATGAAAATGGAACCAGCTGCAACGTTATGCCACCTTGATGCAGCTTTGATGCTACACTTTTAGCAGTGGATTAAATATTGATGCCTCTTTCTGCCCCCTCACCTCCCAGTACACTTAAAGCTTTTGCAGTTGTTTTTAAGTGTTTATAGAAGAGCTGGTCAAGTTTCTGTAGTTTATCCCACTAGATTCTTGTGAAGTATTAAGAGTTTATGTTTGTAGTTTAGGGGGAGGAATGTATGAGCAATTCTCTTCCATAAATACACGGATCTGTTGGTGAGCAGGAGAACTGCAGGACTTGGTGAGCTCCACGTTTATATGGGTAAGGAGGAGCATGCTGTCCCTTGGCTGCAGAGAGATCAGACCCCAGATCAAGTAAACACTATATGAAATTAAACTATAAAATGGAAAATAAATGTGTGATTATGTCACAAATGAAAGACAGATGTGAGGAACCCAGGGAATACACGGGCTGGTATGAAAACCATGCAACAATCTGATGCTTGTTTGAACCCTATATTAGCTCTCAAGTGTGAGTTATACCCCCCTGAAACTGTTCAGGATGCTGGGGAAAGTTCCTGTGCTGATGGAGATTAGGAAAGTGGGGAGGTTAAGAGGAGATTTGTAAGGCTGTTGGAATATTCTGCTAGGAGTGGAAACTCTGAGTTCAGCTGGACAAGGAGCTGCCTGGCAGGGTTACAGTCAGGGCCAGTTCTCACTGTGTCACTGGTGCCTCTGAGGCTGAGCAGCTCCCTGTGGCCCTTGGGCTTAGCTTAGTCCATCCCCAAACATCTCGACATCCATAAGCTAACTTGTATTTCTGACACAGATTCACTGAAGGATCTTTCCCTGCTGTCAGAGAAGCTGGAATTTCCCCATAGTTAATAGAATCATCTTAGTGAGCTAAAGATGGCTGCAGCATTTTAACTGGAGTTGGATCAGGATCACTGAAAATGTTTCTAGGTCCTACTGTAAGCTCTCTGTAAAATACTTGGTGTGCTAAATTCTGATGTCTTTATTTTGTCCTTACTGTGGTGAAAATGAAGTCAGTGGCAGATGTTGCAGGACTGGTCCATACTGACCCAAATATCAGCAAGCTAAATTTATTCTTTTTTTCAATTTCTGTACATTGCATTGCCTTGCCTTTTTCTACACTGGAAATGGAAATTGTGCCTGACTTCCCTTGCAGGATCACATCATTGACATTCCAGGGACAGAACGCAGTCGATATTCCCTGGTCCTAATAAAATGTGGCAGCTTTGCAGTGACAGCCCAGGATCAGCCTGGAGACTCTCACATTTACAGCACTGCCAGAAATAAGCCTTCTGACCTTGTTTTTCTGAAGAACCAGAGCACTGGTGTGATGCTGTGGGTGATTCCTGTAAGACAGGTGGTTCCTCTCCACCTGGCTCCCAGACTCCTGGAAGTTCCTGCTGGAATAGTGGGAAGCAGTCAGTGCAGGGAGTTTGGGTGTTCCCCACAGTCTGGCTGCTTCTTTGCATTAACTCTCCTGTGTGTTGGGGTGTGTGAAGTAGATTTATCTGTGCCTTGCCTGCTGAAAGCTCTGCTGGGATGGAGAGGGGTGGTGCTGTGAGAAACCACTGCTCCAGAGCTGCTGAGGGAGACAGGCAAGGCAATAAAAGTGCAGCTCCACGGCAGAATGCTCTGTTCTGAAAAGCAGCATGAGGAGAGAACAGTCATATTCTGTGACAGCAGAATCAATAGGGCCTCTGTGGAAACAAATGAGAGTTTTATCTCTCCAGGCTATTGTTGAGGGCAGACTGAGGCAAATGTCTAATGGGTTCATGCTTTTGAAATCATTCTGTAACTGTAAGGGAGAGGAACATGCTTTTAAAAATGGAGTGAGCAATTATGAAAAGGAGGTTACTGTGCACTCTGGAAATGGTGTTTTGTCGGGGCTGGGTGTTGGGTGTTTGAAGCAGCTCTGGGCAGGCAGCAGTCAGAGCTGCCCCGGTGGCTCTGTGTGTTTACACTTGTGTGGGCGGATTGGTGCGCCTGTGAAAGCTCGGAGAGCTGAGCCTGTGTGGAGAGCAGAAGCCCTGCTTTCCCAGGGAATACCTCTGCAATTATAACCTCAGAGAAACGGGGTGATTTGGCAGCATCCCTGTCATCCCTGAGTGCTGGCATTTAGCTTGTCCCCCAGGATGGCTCTGACGAGTGGGATTCTCAGGGTGCTGCTCAGCTCTGAACATGCTGTTCTGCAATCAAGAGCCCATTAGTGACTGCAGAGGTGTCCATAAATGCTTGGGAACAGGAATGGGAGCATGGATTAATCACAGGAACGCTGTGCTACATGGGAGCAGGGAGGAATGGGCTGTTCTGAGCGTTTCCTGCTGCAAAGCAGATGAGAGGAACAAATGAGTTGAGAATACAGCACTGACCCGCACAAAGTGTTACCATAAGCTGCACTTGGATATGGGAAAGTTGTGATGCTTCTGCCAGCTCATGAAGTTCTTGGGTTGTGGGGTTTTTGATTGAAAACCTGGGAATGTGGGGATGCTCTGTGTTTGGTTTTGATAAAATAACTGAATAATGTGGTGTTTTGGCCGGGCACGCAGCTCTCTTTGACTTCGGAAGGAAGAGTGAGAAATTCCAGCTGGAATTTCTTGTGTATACAACACATGTGCTGAGGCTCTTGCCTCTTCCTTACGTGTGTGTGTGTATATGTATGTATATATAGCTGTGGTGCTGATTATGCAAACAAGGAGAGATGAGCACTCGCTGGATTGCCAGGGTTGTTTGAGCTTCAGCAATTTATTCAAACTTAGTAATTTCATGTGAGATGGGAGATGTTTGCTTTGGCCGCTTGCCAAGTTTGTAACTTACTTGTTTTGTTTTTAAAACACTTGGAGTGCCAAAAGCCTTTGTTACATCCTCACTTCTGTTACTGGAGTGGGAACCAGGAAAGAAAGATGCCTTTTTTTTTTTTTTTTTTTTTTTTAATAAAAAATAAC
>VZRH01001683.1:285640-306489 GCA_013397555.1 Urocynchramus pylzowi | reverse complement strand
GGGGGACACAGGAAAAAAAGAGTGCTTTTTTTTTTTTTTTTTTTTTTTTTTTAATGAAAGAATAGCCTGAGTTTCAGAAATACTAAGCTGAAGTGATTTTTTTTTCTCCCCCTTTTACCTTGTCAAATTAACATGATTGCATGTTTCACTTTTTATGCTAAGGAGTTTCTGATCTTCAAAGACAATTTTCAAAAAGACATGCTGGTTCAGCCAAGGAGACTAATATTTTAGAAGGAATATTACCAGTAATAAAAAGACAGAGTTATGATAGTTTGCATTAATTTTAATAACTTTTTGTGCAGCTCTCGAGTCGAGATGTGAGAAATTAAAGGGAGGCAGTTCTTGCTTGGCCTGCAGCGCGTTTGTTCCTGCATTGTCTCACTCAGACATGGAAAAGGCTGCAGGGAGCCTGGTGGGGCTCCTGAGGGGTCACTTCAGGGTCCCTGGGCAGCAGTGGCACCATTCTGTATCCCCCCTTGTCAGCTCTGCCCTTCAAATGGGACAGCACAGAAATTCTCTTGGATTTCAGGAGCATTTGGGTTAGCAGAGGGTAAAACAATAACGTGCTCTGTGCTGCCTGAATTCTCAGTATTAGTAATTAGCTGTGTAAGTTGATTCCTTTAAAACAGTGGGGTCAAAAATACCAGTTCAATATCCACACAGTGTGTGTTTTCCAAGGAGATGTAAAATCAGAAACACTTTAAATGTGGGGTGTAAGTAGAATATCTAATGACTTCCTGGGAAATGTCAAATCTCATTTATCATGGTAACCATCAATAATGCACCAGATGTTTTGACTGCATTTGGTTTTGTATTAAATTAAACATAGGCAGGGGTGCATGAAGTTCATCATTAATGCTGCTGCCAAGGCTGGTGCTGTGACAACCACTCTGTGTTCTGGGGGGTTTGGTGTTGCTGGTGGCTTGTGTGTGACTTGTGTGTCTGGAGGGGTCTTGCTTGTAGTAAAGAATGGCTCTGGAATTGGTTGTCTTCATTCAGCTGAGTTCATACTCAAGTTAAAACTGCTTTGAACCGATTTTTTTTTTTTCTTCCATCCTGTCAATCAGGTCTTACATTATTAGTTTAGTGAGTAATTACATTCACTGTTTGCATTTTACTCGCTGAGATGGAGGCAAGGTTCTAAATGGTAATAATTAGATATTATACCTCTGTTGTGAGGTAAGCAGGAAACTTGTAATGCCTCGGATCTTGTAGTTAATGACACCTCTGTCTGGGATGCAGCCCCCTGGGATTTGTCAGTGTGGAGCTCAGCCCCGGGAGCTGGGGAGTGATGCACTGGGGGTTTTGCTGCTCAGAGTTGGCCTCAGCCCTGCCCTGGCTGCTGAGGGGACAAGGACATCTGTCCTGAGTCTGAGCCACGTGTGGGAGCAGAGGGTAATTAAGATGGCAAACCTTGGAGATCCAGCATCCCCTCCCTCTCTCCTTAGTAAATCAGCTACATCACTGAAACAAGACTTGAAAAGCGTGCTCTGAAGCCAGAATAAACACCCTGAAATTTTTATCATAATGTTGCTTTTAAAAGTCCTAAATGTCCTCTATTTAAAATGAAATTCTTTTGTATTAACCTGCTTTCATATGCTAGCTTTCACCAGACTGCAGAATTGCCTGATTTGACTTTCTAATGTAACTGTAATGAATCTTCTGGGAAATGGAGCGATTGAGTGCATACACTGTGCAACTCCATTGTGAAATACCCTGTTAGATCTGCTAGATTCCTGATTTCATTTTTTCTAAGGGGTGGGGTGTCCCTGTCAGGTATTAAAATCGAAACCAAACGCATTCTCTAGGGGACTTGGGGAGCTCAGGCACTCCAGTGGGTAACATTGCCTTGATTAAATGTTTGCAGCATCACACACATAAATACACTGGTGATGGTGGCACAGTTAGATTAAATTCAAAGGCGTGCATTTGGAGAGAAAAGAAAAAAGATTAAATTTATTGGCAGATACCCATGTAGCTCCTTTGAATACCTGCAGAACAGATTATTTTTAAAAATGTATCAAAGTGCACACAAAACTCTACATAGGGAGTGTATTTTTGTGTTAAAATGCTGCCTGATTCTGCAGCTGTACTTGCACAGTGTCTGCCTTGTGAACAAAACGACCCTTTGAAGAATATTGCATATATGATATGTGAAAGGGAGGGGAGAATCCAAGTATCCAGTGCTCAGCTTGGCACCCAACAGCCATTCCTTTCATACTTTGATTTCAGGGCCAAAATGCCCATTTTTTGCACTCTTTGCAGTCTGCTCCCAGGGAAGGCCATACCCAATTCTCTCGTGTCTTGCCTGTCTTAATACCTTTTAAAGTGGTATATCTAGTCCTGGGGTTTTTAGCTTCTGTGTCTTTGGGCTTTCCGTTTCTTTTTGCTGTTTCTCCATAGATTTTTCAAGTTTACAAACACTGGGAGTACCATTCAGTTTAGATCTGGTACTTAAAAAGGCCATACTTGAGAAAACAACTGTCCAGCCCACCGGGGGCTGCTGGCTGTTTCAGAGGTAATGTGGAAATCACATTTCCAGAGCAGTGCTGTGTGGAATCTCCTGCACATGTCCCTGTGGTAGCTCTGGGAATGGGGTCAGGATACATCCTCCAGCAGGGAGGACAGGAAATATTGGCAGCAAAATAATAGAAGAAAATTATCTGTAAGTGCCAACTTGCAGCTTGGTGGCTGATACAGCTTCTCCTGGGAGGTCAGTGCTGCTTGAAGGGGGATTTCCCCACTGCATATTCACCTGATAAGGGCTGATCTGTTCATTCAGAGCAGCACTGTACAGTGCCCCTTCCATGAAAGTAATGGAAATGGCTGTGAATAAAACTAGGCACAGTTTATATATCTGTGGGGAAAAAAAAATCAATATTTTCTTTGGGATCTGATGTTGAGTCCACTTAAATCTGTTTAACTTCAAAATGCAGGTAGTATATTGTAAGATGAAGACAGATAAGTACAAAGCAGGTTCTCAAGCCTTGGAGAATGTTAAAAATTCTATATTTTTCCTGCAGATAACCTTTTTCTTCTGTCAGTTGAGTTGGGCAATTGAAATAAAGGCTGGAGTTGCACAGAAAAGATGTTCTGTGGGCTTATCTCCAAATTGTGTCAGCGTTTTCTGCTCCCCCCTCTCCCCTGCCTGGTTTCCTTCCTTATCAAATTTAATTCCTTAAATCCATTGTAGTAGGTGGATTCGCATGTCCCCGTGTGAGAGAGGAGTTACGGGCTCACCAGCCTCTGGTGAGGGCGCTGGGGGCAGGACTGGGGACAAGGGGCACGCCTGGGCCAGGGGCTGTCACCCCCGTGTCCCCCAGCCGCTCGGCGTGTCCTGGGTGGCGAGCGTCCCTCGCGTGTGGCTGCAGTTTCCCTGCCAGCTGTTGCCATTTTGCATTCTGTTTTTGTAATCAGCCTTTCTAAAATGGCTTTATTGTTGGCTGATCAGGTGTATCCTGACATAAATAAAACATTGGCAGTAATTGGCTGTGACAGCTCCGCCGCCGCCGCCCCTCCCGGCTGCGGAGCCCCGGCCCCTCTCCCCGGGGTAATTGGCTTTGACGGGTTCTGGTTGCTGCAATAATACTGATCCATGAGCCTGTGTGAGCTGCATAATGCCTCGAGGATTTTGTACCCATCAATATGTCCTCAGCTTGAATCATTTTTTTCATACTTTTTCCGTGGCAGTTTATTAAAAGGAATGCTTGCTGCATTTACTGTGTGTTTGGTATCTACACAGCCTCAGCTGTCATGGCAGATGAAAACACCATCCTGCAATTCCAAACGCTCCTGTGTGCCTGCTGCTGATACAAAGAAAACCCCCCTGCCATTGCCCAGAGACACTTGCAGTTCAAGTCTCTTATTTCTGTAGGTACATTGATGTTTTAGAACGATCCGTGATAATAAAACGCGATAATCTGTTGGCAAGAGCACAACTGCTTTTGTTTGCAAAACTTAATAAGCTGTGAGACAAACACAGAAATATGCAAAGGCAGAGCTGTACGTGCTAAGTGAGGCCTGACAGTTTCGGTTCTAACCACAGCTGAAGGCGTACTGACTTGTTTGCTACCTTGGGTAATAACTCAGATTTCTTTTGTGGTGTCTGGTGGAAAAAAAAAAAATCAAAATCTTGTATTTGCTGGTATTGGATCACACTTGATCTTACTAGGACATTCTGAGAAATGTAAATGGCAGCAAATCCAACCTGGTTGGATCCTAATCAGTTGCAACGCCAAAGTTATTGGGTTCTTAACCAGAATTGGCACATAGAGCTGAAATTCATTAAAAGTAGTTCTTAAAGTGGGATTAGTTTTTCTCAGTTACAATTACTGCTGGCTCATCACGGAGAGCAGAATTTCTGTGGGTGAA
Source organism: Urocynchramus pylzowi (assembly GCA_013397555.1). Classification (NCBI taxonomy): domain Eukaryota; kingdom Metazoa; phylum Chordata; class Aves; order Passeriformes; family Fringillidae; genus Urocynchramus; species Urocynchramus pylzowi. The sequence goes on along the minus strand of VZRH01001683.1, from coordinate 302,118 downwards.
GCGTGCCCAGAGTAATTCACTATCTCAACAGGAGTCATGACTCCTTTGGGAAGGAAGTTTGTATAAATATCCCTGTAAACTTTGTTCCCTGACAAGCTTAGGGCTCTCTGCTTAGGGAATAACTTCTAAAGGATTCCAGGATTGGTTCAGGAGCCACTCCAGAGCAGATCATGTCTGCAGTGGCTGAGAAGGGCATATTACTGCTCCTGAAGAACATATTACTGCTCCTGAAGAAGATATTACCCCTTGCTTGAAATCAGATCCTCTTGGCACCCTCCAAGCCAGCCTGCTGTGTGGTGGAGGCTGGAGGAGTGATGCATCCTTGGGAATGGCAGTGACTCAGGCAAAGGGCAGGGATTACATCTCTTGTGATCCAGTGCCAAACTCTGCTCATTCACTCAAATTTATTTATTTATTTTTTGACCTGAAGTGTGCTGATTCTGACGTGGGTTATGGGTTTGTAGTCGTGCAGTACCACAGTGCTGATGGCTCTTGTGGGGAAATAGCAGATAACTCCTAGTGGGATAATCTGCATCTTTATTTTTAGAAATAAAACCCTTCCCAGAGAAACAAACCCTCTGCTTTCGTTATGTCATCGTGGGGACGTCTGGCAAAGTTTTAGCTCCTTGTTTCATGGACTCAGCTGTGTCTTGATACTGGAAATAAAAGTTGTCTGTTTAATTATGTGCTACAGAGAGGAGGTTGATGATCAATGCCTGGCTGCTTGTTCGCTTTGGGTTCCAGCTTTCCGTGACAACAAAAAATGTTTCCTACTCAGCTCATACTTTGTTTTTATAATTGTTTGTGTCTTGAACCTTCAGGCAAAACCCCGAAGCAAAGTATTCCTCACTCTGTGTTCCTTGCACTGGTGTTTTGGAGGAGAAGGTACTGAAATGTCATTCTTTCCACTAGATGAGCTCATAGAGCAAATAAAATTTCAGAATTTTCCCTTATTTTTGATAGATTATCTCCCCTGAAAATTACAGTAATTACTTGGGTACAAGCTTTTCAGAGGCAGAAAAAACAGTTTCAGGAGTTCACTTCTGCATTCAGAAGTACCTAGAAACCAGAATGTGGCAGGGTAGTGTTTGAATCCCTTTTCAGCTTGTGTGCACTGTGAGCACTCGTTCTGTCCCACCGGCCACTGTAGATCACCTTCTGTGTTCCAGGTAAACCTGAATTTGAGAACATAAGGATATTTCAAACTATTCAGCCTCTTTTGTAGTCTGGCATTTTTATCCACCCCATCCCAGGAACCAAAACCAGGGAAGATCAGTTTGTCAAATATACCCAGCAAAGTCTTAGGAATTAAAAATAGCAAAATGCAATTACAGGCTAATTGATGAATGTAATTAGATGTAGATTTGACCAAAACTAGGTTCTGCAGCATTAGCAATTTAATTACAAAATGCCTTGTGATTGTAAAACTAGCAAGAAATACTTTGCTGGTAGCTGTAGCTGCTCTTTCACATCCTGTTTTTCACAAAATCAGCTTTAGCAGCCATCGTATGAGCAAGTGAAATATTCAAATTTGCATCAGAGTGAATCTTGCTCTGGAAACTTAAACACAGTTCAAAATTGCTCACAAAATGCAAACTTCAGGAAGGTAACGTCAGTTCTCACAGCTTTGGACTGTTGCACACAGATGGGATTTTATCCATCTTGGCACTTGCCAGCCAGGGAGTTCTGAGTCCTTTGGGAATGTGGAATCCAGGCACCCTGCCCAGGATGGGTCTCCTCACTCATCCCCTTCCCCTCTGGGTTTGGTCTCCTCCTCTCACCAGGGCAGCAGTGTGAGTCCCAGTACTTAGCTCAGGAGCTGACCCTGCCCAGGTAATTTTTTACAAGCTGTTCTTAAGCTCATCTTTATTGGCTTAACTAAACCCCTTGGCTTGGAACTTGGATTTCAGCACTGGTGTGGCTGAAGACCTTTGTACGTGAGGAGGAGGAGGAGAATGGTGTGTGGTGGGTGCAGAGCAGTCAGTGCCCTGTGCTGCTCGGGGCTTTTATTGATTTTATTTATTACCAGTATTTTGGAAAGGCCTTGTGAAGCCCCTGTTGGCTCTCAGTGAGGTTTGGCACCCCAGAGGCTGCCAGAGGTGGGATTTTTGGAGCAGCCTGTGCTTGGTGTGCTGTGCTGCTGCTGTCCTGGCCTGGTGCAGGGCTTTGGTGCTGGCAGGACACAGGAGGGGACAGCAGGACACAGGAGGGGACCGCAGTGGGAGTTGGTCCAGGTGGTCACAGGTGGGGCAGGACACAAATGGGACATGCTGCTCTGGCCAGGCCTGGCATTATTCTTGGAATAGTGTCAGGGAAGGGCACAGTCCTGCTGAGCCACTGGGAAAGCCCCTCAATCTCGTTAGCAGACACTGTGCACCCCAAAGAGGATTACACTGCAATAATGGCTCGTAGGGCATCTTCTCATTGCTCTCCAAAGGAGGTTGATTTATTTGTCAGGTGTGTGAATGACAAAACACAAAACTTGAGTTAACTTATTTTCTTAATAAAATGTACATTTCATGTAACACTTGAGATGTGCTCTTCTAAATAACCTCATAATGATCTACAAGCTTGCCTTGCCTTAAGAAGATTAAGGAATTAATGTCAAATTACAGACACAACTGCAAATAGTACTTGCTGTGTTCAGTGTGCAGGAGGGGTAGACAGTTGATAAACATGAAATACATTTTTTAATTTTTTGTTTTCTTAGAGGAAGAATCACAGGGGTTATGATAATTAAATGTTGTGAGTGTGTGAGGGGAAGAGATGCCCTGGCCAGTGAGACTTTCGTGTTCTGCGAGGGTTTGGCTGAGGATACAGGCAGAGCTGCTCAGCAGCTGAAGGTGTCAGCTCAGCTCAGCTTCAGCCAGTTCCTGTATGTCAGCACAGGCTGTGAGATCACAGCTCCACAGTCAGTGTTCGTGTGTGCAGGGGTGAGTTTTGGGTGAGACAATGACAAAACGCCTAAGAAGATTGTCTGTGTTACATAATGCTAATGGAATTATGGTTGGATAAACACATTAATATAAGGGAGGGGGAAAATGCCCAGACTTAGGCTGTGGGAGGCATAAATGTTGCTGCTGAAAGCCATGGCATAATTTCTGGAAATGGTTTTAAGTTCAGTGTAGCTGGTTAAAAATAACACATAATAAGTTTTCGTTTTCCGAGCTGTAAATGGCTTACCTTAATCTTTCTATTTTGGTCAAGTGAAAGGGAAATGAGGTCTGAAGAATTGCTCTTTAGCAAAAGATGTGAGAGCCACAAAGATTACTGCTCTGTCAGTGGAATTGGAGGTAATTTTTCCTACGTGCACAGCAGTTTGCTCACGTTCAGAATCAGAGCAGGGGGGTTTACAGAAAGAATGGGTTCTGCTAAAACAGGGCTGCACCATTGATCCTTTTTGAGGAGAGTATTGAGGTTTGGAGCTATCAGAGGCTCTAGGTTTGTCCTTCAATAGAGGAAGGTTTGAGCTACTGTTCTTAATTCTTGGTTGATGTTCTAAGGTAAAGAAACTTGTGAGAAGGCTTGAACTTAAAACGTCACATTGCTTCTTGCACTGAGTGTTGTAGAACTGCAGATTCTGTGAGCAGGAAGTCTGGGAGATACCTTGGCTGGCTGTGACACTTAATTTTGGCCTTAAAAGCTGTGATTCTCTTGCAGCAAGTATCTCTGAGGATGACAGTTTGTGATGGAAGTGTGCTGTATCCTTTTTGTACATCAGTGTTTCCGCCTGTTTGTGTTGCCAAGAATTTTTCTGACCTTTTCTGAGTCTTTATTTTCCTGGCAGTGACTTTGTGTTGAAGAGACAAATTATTTTCTTCTGCCTCTTTGGCTTTATGTTGGACCTGTTTAAATGTTTTAAAAAATAATTTCATTTAAACTCCTCATTTTCCCTATGATTTACTTTAAAGGAATGGCTGCTTGGAGGTAGCCCTGAGTTCTCACAGCGCTCAGAGTTCTGCCTGATGTCCAGAGGAAGGTCCTCAGGAGATGTCTCTGAGTCCCCTCAGATGAAGGATGAGAAGGGTAATTGTAGATTTTCTGAAGCACAGGACAGGTTCTGGTCTGAGGTGTGAGGGGAGCTCCAGAGCTGACCTTGTGAGTTCCCCTGCCTTCTTGGGCTGGGACTGTGGCCCTGGCACCGAGTGAGGATGAGGGTGGTGGGCTGAAGGAACAACATTCCCCCTTATTTCAGGACTGCCTGCACAGCTCCCTGGGTGTTGTGTACCTTGTTCTGTGTCCTGGTCAGCACTTGTGAGTCTGCCTGATTTGGGGGTGAAAACATCATTACGTTCTGCAGTCTGGTTTTTCTGTGGTCCTTCTCCTCCTCAGGGCTCGGATTTGGAAGAAATGAATCCCTAATAACTGAATTGATTAATAGCTCCTGATTAGAGGCTCTCTGCACAGCTCCTTGTGTCACTGTTATCTTTTGCATGTACCTGCTTGAAGCAAAAAGTTTACAATCACTGAGTGAGAACTTAAAGACATGTTTGCAGTTACCCTCATTTGAGGTTGAAATGGGTCTTTTAGTCATAGTTTGATAACTGAGTGGATTTTAATTAACTGAAATCCTATGCCTTAAAATCTTTCACTTACAAATAATAATTAAAAACTCCAGTTCACGGATGGCTCCTGCAATCCATACTCAGGCTGATATAAAAAATCTGGGAAACAGAAAAGCTTCTTTATTCACTTCAGTGAAAGGTGCATGGGAAGTCTTGGAAAACAAAGCTGAGTCTTTATTCAGGATGAGGTGGTTATTCTCCTCCAGCCGAGAAATAGTGCTTTATTTTTAATAGCTTTGTACTTTCATCAGAGGTGGTGTCTAATTTTGTTATCAGCACACGGATAGGACTTCAGGGAGAGCAGAGATGAATGTACACCAGGTGTAAATTTAGAAAATACATTTATTCCCTGAAGCGTGCAAAGCGCTGCTGTTTCCCGATATATAAAGGTAAAATATTGCTGATTTCAGAGCTCTGCAGGGAGCAGGGGCCGGGCTGGGTGGAAGGGGACACCGGAGTGGTGTCAGGGATGAGGAGCTGGCTCTAGAGGGTGCTCTGAGCCAAGGCAGCGCTTCCTTCCCCTCTTTAACAGCCACTGATGACGTTTTGTTGAAGGAAAACAATAAAAATCACTCTGCCTCCCTCCTGCCCTCCTCCCCAAGCACATGGGCTCACACTTTATTGGAAACCTGAATATTAGTTTGGCCTGGAGAGTTTTTCTGGAAGATGCTGCTTAATTATTTAGCTCTAGGGGATTCCTGCACTGTGAGCTCTAACATGAGCTCCTTCCGTGTGTTCTCATGCTGATTTAAATAATTTGGATGTTTAAGTATCTTTGGAGGTCTTTAGAGAACATAAATAGAAGGATGAATGGTTCAAACTTGATGGCATTTTCTCCCTTTCTTGGACAGGAGGTGAATCACTGCATTTTTGCCTCAATATATTAATAGAGAAAGAAGCAGTGTCTTGACCTGCTGTGATTTTTAATATCCCTTTCTAGCAGCCAGTAATAACTGGTAGTAAAACATGTAATAACAGACAAATTCCACAGTGAGATTTCACACAGGGGTTTTTTTTTTGCTGTTGGCTGTAAGTGTCTGTGTGACACTTTCATCTTTTCCTTTCATTTTCCAGTCCTGTGACCCTGCCCCAAACGTCCTTGGGAGGGAATTTCCTGGGCACTGTAAAGCCTCGAGGTGCTGATGGTGCTCAGGGCTGGGCTGCAGCACAGGGTGACTCCCAGCTCTCTAATTCAGGGAGATTTTAAACAGATTTTTCCTCTAAGCATGGCAATTGTTTCCTTGATGCCAAGATAAAGTTTAAAGCTGGAGTTTTTGGCCAAGGAATATTTACATCTGCAAGTGTCACGTCTGTTCAGATCTCGTCTCTTTGCTGGTTTTTGGCAGGGCTGTTGCTGCTTTTTTCTAGTTTAAAAGAAAGCCTTGAGCGCCAGCAGTGCGTGGCCATTGTGGCACATTAAAAACTGGGACTGTGATTGTTTGGGCTCCCCTTTTTTGTTCCACCGACAGTACTTTGTGTTTTTCCTCTGGAAGAATGTAACTGTTTCCCCCTGAATATGCAATCGGGTAATAGAAATCTCATAATTTTTACCTCTGACTTGAGTGGTTATGAGGACAGTAATTGTTTCAGCCTGATGGAGATTAAAACTTGTCTCCCATGTCAGTTATTAAATGTGGAAATAGCTGCAGGGTGTGGAATAAAATATTTGATTTACAGTGCAACTCTGTGAAAGGCTGTAACACAAGAACTGTATGGATTTGTTTGGTATAAAAGCTTCATTTGAGAGGAGAAGCAGCAGCCTCTGACCGTTTCTGGTTGTGATTTCTGTTTTAGTGGGTGGGAGCCCAGTGGTGATTTGTGTGGTGTAATGATGGTAATTCTGAGCTGGAAGATGAGTTGTCTGTAATTCTGAGCCTCTCTCAGCGCTCCAGCTTCTTATCAGCAGAGTTAACTGGGGCTGAACTGTCTGTAATTCATGGAGTTTTCCTTTTCCTGAGTTAAAGGTTAAAGTTATTACAAGCATGTGTGTGAGCTGTTGTTGGCATTGCAGAGTGCTCTGGATGCTTGCACATTATTGCTGTGGACATATTTTTCTACTTAACGTGGTGAGCAGTTGTTTAATTGGAAAAGCTGTTACTTCTCTTGATCCTGAGCATAGTGAAAATCAATGTCTTCTCTGCAGTCTGAACTAATAGGAATCAAACTCATTGAAGGATGAAAATGGTTTAATCAACAGAGAGATGTCTTAAAGGTTATTTAAAAAACAAAAGCGACCACCAAGCCCACAAACAAACCAAAGAACCCAGCCCAGGTCTGGAACTAATGAGGAAAACATGGTGCTTGCCTCCTTCAGCTGGACTAACAAGGGAAGGGAGGAAAGTTTCCATCTGCCGTGGATGGAGGGATATTCTTGGGAGCCATTTGATTTCAAAGCCTTTTCTTTTAAACACCACTTGTCTGTATCTTCAGCCTTTGTATGAACTGACAAAAATGAGGTCTAATGATGGGTTTCTTTGTAGTGGAAGCCATGAAAGGGACTTTGTCTTTTCATTCCAAGAACTGAATCTAAGGCGATTGTCAGCCTTGTTCTTGACCTCATTTGTCCAGCGAGCTCTGCTTATTTCAGATACATTTCAAATACAGTTTCCTGGCTGGCTGCTGGTACCCCAAAGGGGAGATTTCCTTGGGAAGGGAGTAGCGAGAGGAATGACAGCTGCATGTTTACCTGCATGTGAAGTTACACAGACGTGTGCTACAGCAGATAAGTGGTTTCAGAGTTTTCCTCCTGGAACTTGATGGCTGAAGGTAATAAAGAATGAAATGGATAACCTGGCGTGTGTTCTGTGACTGCTCAATGCTGATTCTATGAAACTGGAACAAAGTGTAACCTTTAAATTACGTTTTTACCTCTTGATGTGCCACACCAGCAGGTTCAGATCCTAAAAAGCAAAGCAGCAGATCTCATTTCATGAGGAAGTTGCCTGCCAAGCTTTACTACAAGTCTTAGGAATGGATTGTTAACGAGCTCATGATGTGACATGTATACTTCTTTCTGATAAAACATTAGCATGAAAATTGAGCAGTTCCTGTCATTCGCCTCTCCAAACCCAGACAGAGAGCTCAGAAAGGGAGGGAGCAGCACTCAGAACCGGGAAGGTGCTCATGGTTTGCTCTGGGAATCACAAGTTGGGATCTGCCTGATCCCCCCCTCTGGGTTGCTGATCCTCCTCTGGGTGTCTGTGCCCCCCTGTGGGTCCCTGAGGCCCCCCATGGTCCCTGTGCCCCCCGTGCCCTTTCCATGCCCGTTCAGTTGTTCCCTGGTCCATGGCTCGGTCCATGAGGGCACTGGCAGCTGAGGGGAGCTGGGCACGTTCAGGGGTTTCCTGGGATGTTGCTGAGCTCTGTGCTTTGTGGATCTGTGTGCTTTGTGGATCTCTGATCTTTATGGATCTCTGTTCTTTGTGGATCTCTGTTCTTTGTGGATCTCTGTGCTTTGTGGATCTCTGAGCTTTGTGGATCTGTGCTTTGTGGATGTCTGTGCTTTGTGGATCTCTGAGCTTTGGGGACTCTCCCTCAGTGCTCTCAGTGGGGCTGCTGGCAGCACTGAAATCTATTTCCAGTCGCAAACCCAGCTCTTCCCTCCCACTCTGGTTTGAGGCTGGCAGTAGGTGGCAATGCCCTGGCACCTCCCTGCAGCCCGGGCACAGCTCGGGCCCTTCTTGTTCCAAGGGTTGTGCAGTGTCTGCTGGCTCTAAAGCTCTTTGTTGTTACGTGGGGAATTGTCCCTCTGCTCCAGGAGGGTTTGTTTGTCCTGTGGGTTTCACGCAGGACGCCGAAGGCATTCCTCAAATGAATGTTTGTTTGGTGGAAGTGACCCTCTGTGCCTGTGCTTCAGGGCTTGGCTTGCAATCTGCAGGGGTCATTTCATCCCAGCTGTAATGCCTGGGACACGGCTTGGAGTGGGGGGAATGGGACTCGGGGATTTTACAGCTTTCTGCAAGGACTTCCGAGGAAATTCCACAGAATCCTCTCACACATCCTTACTGCTGGGATGCCTTGGAATTATTTGGTTGCCTCATCCTGGTGGGGTTATGTATTTGAAGTTCTTGCTGTTTTATCTCCGTATCACAAGAAGCTAAATAGAACACCTGGGATGCCTTTTATGTTGAATTCTTTAATAGGCCACTGAAGGAACCGTGTGAAGGAAAAACTGATGTGTTGCAGGTTTAGCCTTCCTAAAAATACTGAATTTAAACATTCCTATAGTAGCTGAGGTACATATGAAACCAAATGGAGTTAAGACTATTGTGTGTTTTACTTGAGAATTTGAAGGAAGTTCAGAGTCAGAACACAGCCATGAGAATGAGATTTTTAAGCCTTCAGAGTGATTCTGTTGTTTTATGTTGAATACTGACAGGAAAATGTGCATTGTGTTGACAAGCAGCATGGAGCTGATTTATGCTGAAATATACAGCAGGATCCTTTGCTTTTGAGAGTGTTTGCTAAGTTGGTGTAAGCCCTGCTTAGCTATTGCCACCTCCTCATCTCCAGCGTGAGCAGCATTGTGAAACTAATTTTGAAAAGCTTTTTTGGCTGTTAATTGGTTGATAGCAGCTATCAAAAATCTGCTGCTTCCTTTCAGTTGACTCAAAGATCCTGTGTAGGTGGCTGCAGACTGAGTGCTGTGTGAAACACAGCCCTGCACCAGTAAATCCCTGTCTGCTGGAGAAAAAACAAATCAAAACGAGTCCAGCAAACTGCTAAAATAATAATGCTTCCTGTGGGAGTGAAGCTGTCTTGTTTGCTTACTCTCAGAAGCTGTGGAGGGAAGAGAAGAGGGATAAAATGAGAATCTTTGCATTATTCCATGGTTTGGGGGATTCTGGGGAGGTGTGGAGGAGCAGTGCCTGAATCAGTTCCATCCACCGAGTCCCTTGTGCTGCGACTTTGGGAAGTGAGGAGTTCCTTCCTCCTGTAAGCGACCGGCAGCTGAGTGCTTTCAGACTGTTGATATATTTTCAAGATTACAGTAGAAACTTCCTGTTTTTAGAGCTTATCTCCTTGTCTGGAGGGAGAGGTTATTATAGGTACGGTCACATCCTGTGGTTGTTGTCACTTGTAAAAAAAAAAAAAAAAAAAAAAAAAACTTTTGAATTTTCAGAGGCCTTTGAATGTATGAGTGATTACTGCTCCAAAAACTGAGCTGCAGCCTCAGTTCCCATCTCCTCTGTGATCTCAATAAAAGGCTGTAAATCCATTGCAAATTTTACATCTCTGTTAGTTCAATTTCTGTGTTGAGAAAATCCCTTGGTAAAGGATCTGTCTGGCTCTGGAAGGAAGATTGCAGAGAAAGCATTTGGGAGTCATTTCCTTCGGCGTGAGTACGAGCATGCTTTATGCTATAATAGTTTAAACATTCCACAGGCTCTTGATGGAGGTATCAAGTTTTCCATTCCCAGAGTTACTTTTAGTTTAAACTGGAGGGAAGAACAGGCAAACTCCCATTGTTTTACAGCTGCTTTGATAGAGCTGAAAAAGATGCGTTTGCTTAGTTCTTCCTTCCCTCCTTTGGCTTCACCCCTCCCACACACATTTAACTATTGAGAATTTTATTTTGTTTGGTTTTTTATATTCATCTGAGAACAAAGAGCTTTTTGTTTGTTTTAATCCATTTGTTGCATTTTCAAGTATGTAAATTTTTCCTTTTAAATGCCTTTTTTTGACAAATATTTGGATTTTTTTTGTTGTTGTTGTTCTATGCAAGATAATACGTTCTAAAAGGAGTTGTGTGCATTCCTTTGTGCTAAATTCAAGAAGCTGCTGAACAGGTTGCTCCCTTGCCATAAGTACCACAAAATCTGGCAGACACACTGCTTTTTGTTTTAATATTCTTGACTTACGGTTTACCATCCTGTAATCTGGAGTTTCCCAGGGCAGGGATTTTTTACAGAAACACTTTTGAATTTAAGTGTTGGTTGCTGCAGAGAAGAGGAAACAAAGCAGAGGAGAAGTACCAGAAAAAAAAAAAAAAAGGTTTTTTTTTTCCCCCCTTCTGTCTTCCCAGAAAAAGCATCCTGTACTTCTGGCTGAATTTTGCCCTCTTTGAGGTGCAGCTGTCTGAGATCATTGCCCTGGAGCTGGGTTTTAACCCTGCTGTGTTCCCTTCTCTGCCTCAGGTTTGCTTCTGCTTGGCCACGGGGGTCTGGAGTCAGGGGTTTGTGTCCTGGAGGAGTTGGGTGCTCAGGAGGGGTCTGGGGTCAGGATTTCAGGAGGATTTGGGGTCTGGGGTTTCTGTCCTGGTGGAGTTGGGTGCTCAGGAGGGGTCTGGGGTCAGGATTTCAGGAGGATTTGGGGTCTGGGGTTTCTGTCCTGGTGGAGTTGGGTGCTCAGGAGGGGTCTGGGGTCAGGATTTCAGGAGGATTTGGGGTCTGGGGTTTCTGTCCTGGTGGAGTTGGGTGCTCAGGAGGGGTCTGGGGTCAGGATTTCAGGAGGATTTGGGGTCTGGGGTTTCTGTCCTGGTGGAGTTGGGTGCTCAGGAGGGGTCTGGGGTCAGGATTTCAGGAGGATNGTCAGGTGTTCAGGAGGATTTGGGGTCTGGGGTGTCTGTCCTGGCGGAGTTGGGTGCTCAGGAGGGGTCTGGGGTCAGGATTTCAGGAGGATTTGGGGTCTGGGGTTTCTGTCCTGGCAGAGTTGGGTGCTCAGGAGGGGAGAGCAGGGCTGGGCTGGCACTGCTGGGGACACTCTTTTCATTGTAGGGGCACCTGGGAGTGAGCTCTGACAGGGCTGGGCTCTTTCTTGTCAGGCTGTGGTTGGTTGGTTGGTTGGGGTTTTTCTGGTATTTTTGGTTGGTTTGTTTTCCCCAACACTTCCTTAGCCAGGCCTTCCTGTAAAACCCTGCTTTTCTCACTGTTATCATGTGAATTGCCTTCTCTTCACAGCTCCCTGGGGGAGCCACTGTTGCTGTTTCATTGCTGCTGTGACAGAAAGGCAGCGAGCAGCCAGGGTGCTGTGCACAAGCAGCCCAGGGGGTTTCTCCCAAGCACACACAGCGTGCAGTGAGGCACCCCTGCTATCCTTGGAGCCCCTGTCCCCGTTCCCAGGGATGCTCTGCCTGTGCCAGTGGCACTTTTGGGCTGTGTCACAGCTCCAAGGCTGAGGGGCAATCCCAGGCAGCCTTTACCTCCTAACAAGCAATTGTGCTAAGGAGCAGCAAGGAGCACAGGTGTTGGCAATGAGCTGGGTGTATTTCTGTGGGAGGCTCTGCTTTGTGTTCCTGCATGGCTCCAGATCCGTGCCTGCCTGGTCGGCTGGGCTTTGTCAGAGGGTGACCCTGCAGGGCTGGCACCGGGGCAGTTGGTGGCAGTTGCTGGTGGCAGTTACAGGAGGGCATTGCCTGCAATTCTGGGGCCCAGGGGTCGTTAAGAAGAGGCTGCAGTTCCTCAGACTGTTCTGTGCTTGGGAGGCCCAGGAGGGCTGATGTGGTGCTGGAGTTTAACAGGACCTGTGAGGACTTAGAGCTTGGCCAGAGGTCACCTGGAACATCCTGAGCACCAGGTAAGTACAGGGAAGGAGCCGCAGTTCTTGAGCCATAAAATGCGTGATAGTGTCGGTAATTCGGTTTAACAGGGGAAACCTCACCCCAGCAAAACAAAATCTAACCCAGCAAAAAAAGCCAAGCCTCTGGAGGTCCACGGTCTGAAAAGGATACAGGTTTCTTTTGGGGATTGGAGAGAGACAAGGAACTGGCTCATCCCGATGCCAGCAGTTAACTGTAAATGAAAATAACCCTTGGCACTCAGGTTCGTGAGACGTGCCGTGTGTGTCAGCTGGTGCAGCGGAAGTGGCCCTGGCTTTTAGCTGTGTGCACAGTTTACAGCAGAGCTCACAGCAGTTTACAGCCTCCCTGGGCTGGGACTGCAGCACCAAATGCCTTTGGGTTGTGCTGGGGCAGGAACAGCAGTGCCCTGGGTTTCCTCTCACAGGCTGCGCTCAGCAGCCTGCTGTAACTGTGGAGCAGGGGCTGGCTCGGTGCTGTGGCTGCCACAGCTCAGAGCAGGTTTCCTGTGGGTGCTCAAGATCTGCAAGTGCAGGCACGACTTCTCCTGCTGCGAGCGGATTTGAAGAAATTTGTGTGTAGACAGCAGTAACTGTCTTGTCAAGAGCTGGGTATCGGTTCCTCTCCCTGTTTGTGCCAAGAAAACAGTGCATTATTTACACAGGAACAGAGCCTCACCTCTCACCTGACCAAAGGTTTTGTGTTTAGATAGAGCCGGGGTGCTTTGATGTCCAAGTGCAAACAATCAGAAATGGGTTACAGACACTCAGTGCTGCTGCTGGGAGCACAGGGAGGTGACCTTTCCTGCTGGCAGCCCAGCCAGCGATTCCTCTCCCCTGCTGACAGATCTCCAGGTGACCGCTGGCCCCTGGAATTCTCCAGCTCACTTTCAGTTTAAGCTGCCTCTGTGTCAGGTTTTTGTTTTACTGGGGGTACCGTGGGGGTTTTGGCTGGGGTTACACCTCTGACAGAGACTGGGAAACTTGTGATGAGCACTGCAACTGATGACACACAAGGAAAACACTGTTGGGACAACATTAAGCTGTTAGTTTGTTCTCCATGAACCTACTTCCTTCCTCTTCCCCCCTGCCCAAGGCCAGATCCGAGGGGAGAGCTTGATTTAGTGGAACTCTGAAGGCAGTGTTAAGTCCCCTTTTAAAAATAGGTCCAGCTTAGCAGGGGGTTAGTGTTAGACTCCCTGCTTGCCTAAGCTGGGAAGTTGTGTTGGACTGGCTTTTAGGAAACACTTGTCGTGTTGGTGTCTCCATGTGCGAGCCACCGGTGTTCTCCAGGCTGCTTTCAACCTGACTGCGTGGGTGAGCCCCAGTCAGAGGGAGCTGCTTCCAAGTGATTGTGGCACCTCTTTGTCATGAGCGGCTCTTGAAAAAAAAACAACTTAATGTACCCGTTTAATCTGTATAATCTCATTAAGGCTGTTTACGGCTAGTTTGTGTTCCAAGTGTTTGGATACCTGGGAGAGCCGGAATTGCCCCTTTGGAGCGGTTTCTCCTGCGGGTGGAATGTTTATGTGTGCTCGATGGCTCATTCTGTCAGAAGTGGGGAATGCTGCTGATTGATAGGTCTTGTGTCTTGGAGGGATCACATCTTTATTTAATATTCCTCCAATTTGTGTGCCTGTGTTTAATATTCTTCCAATAGGGTCGGACTGGTGCGAAGTTATGAATTATTCGCGTTTGTTATGAGTCGTGTGTCTCGAAAGCAGCACATTTTCCAGCCCTTTGAAGATACACTGTCTGTCACTTCTCAGTGCTCAATCTTTCATGAACTGAAGTGCGTGGGTACAGGATACAAAGTGTTACAGGATTCGGGGAAGCGCTGAAAGCCAAAGCTGCGAGTTAACAGGTGCTTCCCAGATTTTAGCTGCGAGAAGAGAAGGTGTGCAGGGCTGGATGTGCACATGCCTTTGAGCAGTGTCAGGAATTACTGACAGCAACTCAAAGACTTATTTCTTCAGATTTCCAGCTTCTGTTGTTTATTGTCACGACCTTAATGTTTCTTCAGCTAGGTGTTCTATTTAATTATGATGTTTATAGTAAATATCAGCTCCCTTGGCTGTGTGCTCAGGCCTGTAGCATGCGGAGTGCTTTGCTTGTAACTGCATCCCTTGTCTCAGTTCATTATCTGTTAATGGTACTCGACATGACAGGCTTGTTTTGATAAATGGAGCCTGCCAAGAAAGCTGGGATGGATTTTGCAGGCGGTGGAGTCGAGCTTTGTTTCATTGTGCAACACCAGAGGACCGGTGCACGCTGGACCAAACACACCGAGTGCAGTGAGAGGTCTCTGGGCAGTGGTTCCAACCCTGCCCATCCAGGGAATCTCCACTCGAGGTCTCCTCTTTCCAGTCTATTTTCCTGACCCATGTGGAAGTAGATTTCACCTGGTCTTGAAGGGCTCTGTGAATGTGTAACTCACATTTCCCCCCCTTTTTCAGATATCCAGCTTTCAGAAGGGATACAAAAAGAAATGCTGTTGTAAGTTTATAATGCTGTGGCTAGCAAAGGTGTATTTCATGACCAGGAAAAGATCTTTTATAGTCCATTTTCAAAGGACAAGATAAAAAGTCCCTATTGCAAAATGGAGCTTGAGGCTGTACTCTGTGCATGTTTTTTATTTTAGTCTCTGAAATGGGGGCAGATCTCCATATCTCCTAGGAAAGCCAATTAGTGAAAGTTGAGTTGTCTCTGATGTCGGTGATTGAGTGCTGTGGCTGTTCTGCTCATTCAAGGATCTCCAGAATGCTGTATACAAACAGATGGGACTTGAGATGATTTCTCTGCCATCTCCCACACTGCTGAATTCAGAAGTTGGTTTGTGTTGGATTTGCAAGACAGTGTCTGAGATTCAAGAATAGTCTCCAGTTCTGTTGCTGTGCTCAGACTGCCAGATGCTGTGCTCTGTTTAAACAACTTTCATCCTAACGGAATACAAAGAAATCCACGCATTTCAAAACTATCGCTATTATCTGAGTGCATTTTCCCAATATATACTGACTTTAGGGATTTGTGATCCAAGCTGGCTGAGTCACCTGCCCTGGAGGGATAAGGTATTTTTGAACAACAACCATCAAACAGGGTATTTTTCAAATGATGAAACCTGGCCTGAATTAACTTCCTGCTGGAAAGCTCTTTTGGAAGTCATTAGGAGTGAACGCTGATTTAAATACACTCTGGAGCAGTCAGTTCCCCTCTACGCTCTGCCAGGTGTTGGGCCACGGCTGATGAGGAAATTGAGGAGCGAGGATAAACCCATGTGGTCGCTTTGTGCTGACGGGAGGATTGAGTTTCAGCTCTGGCAGGTTTGGGGCTATCTCATGGCTACTTGGTTACAAAGCGTGTTTTGCACCAGCTCTGGCAAGGCAGGCTCCAGTGCAGGAGCTGTTGTACCATGAATATTGCAGGAGTGCAGCTCGTGCTGCACCACCCTCAATTTGTATTGATCACAGCAGCCCTGCGACGTGGCGAGGGCGCGTTGGAATTAATCAGCTTTTAGGGAGCTATTTCTAGAAAGTACAGAATAAATTTCAAACTTAGATCTTTGTCTGCTGAAGGACTCCTGGGCTCTAGTATGAAAATGGTAGAAATGGGCATGGATAAATAGCGGGAAGATACACAACTGCAAATAATTAGCAGCCTCTGGAAAGATGAAGTTGGCAGGCAGTACTTGAGGGTGTTGCTCTAATTAACCGGGTCTGTGAACCTTAATGATTATCATTTTTTCCTTTTTTTTTTTTTTTTTAAACTTGGCTTTGTAAAACTAGCTCAGAGGTGGCGTACTCCCATATTTATTTTATAGGTAAAATATTACTGTACGGCTAAGAAATGGATTTGCTCGGCAGGGATAAAGTGTATGTTGCCCCAAGGTAATGGATTACATAGATGACTTGTTTTGCATGTTATTCTGCAAGGGAAATAGCAGAGCTTTGCTCTAAAATTAAGGCGGTAGTGACAACTGAAAGGTCACGGTTGTGGTGTAGAAGAGCAACACAAGACATTGGGATACGAGTTACAGGTTTGCGTGGAGATGCACAGTAAGATAAATATTCATTCTTTATAAAAAATCCAATTAAAAGCAGATGAATTTCTGCTCCTGATGGGGGGAAGGAAAGCGTCGTAGGAAAGATTTTGAACAAAATGGCTCACTAATTGAAGGCAGCGCAGCCAAATCCCTATGCAAAGTGCCTCAGAGCGTGGCCCTGGCCAGCATCGCTTCCTCGCCGTGCCGGGGCCGCCTTATCTGCTATTCCCCCCCGTCCCGCGGGCTGCCCGGCCCGGGGGATGCTCGCCGCTCCGCTCGCCCCTGCGGTCTCTCGCTGAGCGCGCCGTTCCAGCGCTGCCATCAATCACGGGGCTCCCGGTTCCGGCGGGAGGCGGAGC
>VZRH01001683.1:238403-284765 GCA_013397555.1 Urocynchramus pylzowi | reverse complement strand
GGTAACCGGACTGCTGTGTTTAATTCTGTTTTTTAAAAGCAAATGAGATGAGGAGATAAGGATTGCATTTTCTTTATCCTGGAAGAAAGTACTTTTTCATTACGCTTGGTACAATGGAATTCCTTTGAAGCGCTAATTGGGACAGTGTGTGGTGTAACTCTTTAAACGATGTTTAATGGTGTTTTAAGATAGTGACGGGAGACCTGCTCGGCCACTTTGTTTCCTGAGGAAGAACCCAGCTCTGCTTTGTTTTGCAATTGGTTTTGAGCTCGTCTGAGTCCATGTGGCTTTGCCCTGCGTGGGGCATTGTGTGGCCGGATGGCTCCTTACAGCCATATGGGGCTGCTTTAATTGTCGGGGGTGGAAATGGCGCTTGACAAGGCCACTTGATTCCTTTCTTTGTTGTTTTAAACTTAACATAATTGTTGGGCATGAAGCAGAAGGAAGTGGCGAACAGAAGCCTAGTGGAGTGTACTTTCAGGTGCTCCACAGACACGTTTCTTCTGGGAGCCCAGTTCGGAGTCAGCCGGGTTTCAAGCCCCACAGACAGCACTATTCCAATGTAAAGCCGTTAATCTGCAGGCAATTAGTTCCAGACGTGCAACCGACTCCACATTTTTCTCAGTTTTTGTTCTTGCAGGCAGTCGCGTTTTTGAATCCTTGTGCCCAGTGACTATCAGCAGGCAGACGTTTGAGATGCCTGACAGCAAGCTGAGAACGGTGCAGGAGCAGCATTTAAAAGCTTTTATTTGTTTTTCCAACCCTGTAATTTGGTAGTGTTTAAACTATTTTATAAAGATCTCTGGGACCAGTGAAAGGTGGTTTTCAGTCCCGAGCACTTGAGTGCTCATTGTGCTCTGGCAGGCTGGGTGCTTGGCAGGCACTTCTCGAAATGTTATTTGATCTGGCAGCACGATAGAATTCACTTGGATTACACAATTTTTTTTCACCCCCCGGTTGCTGTTTGAAAGTGATGCATCAGCGAGTGTTGCTCGAGAGCGTATTTTAAGACCCGAACTGCGTGTATTGGCTTTAAACAGGATTCCAGAGAGAGGCAGTTCAGAATTTGTCTTGTTTTGTGGTTAGGATTTATGAATTGAGGCGAGGGCTGACGTAATCTATCCGACCACTTCCTTTGTGTGTGTTTTAGAGTTGATAGTGCTTTGTTTTGCTTAAAATAGCCAGGACTGTTTCTTGAATACTTTTCTGTCTCCTTTCTGCTGTGGCCTTCAGTGTGAGCAGACAACTTGTTCCAGTTGTGTGTGATTATGTCCCTTTGAGGAAATGGTTCCTTCCTTTTGTCACTAAGGTTCAGTGAATTGCTTGTATGCTAAGTAGATGAGACTTTAATTTTAATTAACATAATGATGTGTACAGCTGTTCTGTCAGAACGCATCGCCTGTCTTTGCAATTTTACTACAGGTTGTAGAGAATCCCTTGATGTGCCTCTCAAACCCTCTTTTGCTTACTTTTGTTTGTGTAAAGGTGACAAAGAGGGGGCTTTGTTTCCTGATGTGTGGTTAACAGCTCCCTGCCAGAGAGCCTGGGTTTGATTTTTGTGTGTGGGGAAGGAAATAAGCTGTTTATCGCTGACCTAATCCTAAACCTCCTTGTCTTTCGGGTGGAGGGGGTTTATGCTGCCTATTGTTCTGCTTCAGAGTAGGCAGGAGTAATCTCTACATTTCTTACTGTTTAATTCTTTAATGGCTCTACAGCTTTATAGAGCTGGCTCTGAGTGTTAGGTCAGCGTGCACGTGTTAATTGTTAATTGTTCTGGGACTTCTTCAGGAGATGTTGGGAGGTTCTGCTCATGTGGTGTATGTTGGATTGGAAGGCACACACTGTTTAGTTTTGAAACAGTGCAGAGCAGCATTTTTGTAACTTGTTGATATATGTGGCTAACAGGATATTTCTGAGAGCCAGTGGCTGGTAAGAAAAGCAGCTGTGAAGGCAGGGTGCAGAAATAGGTGCAGGATGTTGAGGTCGTGCAGGGCTGTTCTGGCCAAGTGATTTTCAAATGAAGGCTGTGCCTTAGGAGCATTAGGCTGGGCTCTGACAGAGCTGGGATTAGCTTTCGTATCCAAAGGTGAGAACTCAAACTCCAGGCAAACTTTGCAATAAACACTATTTTAGATAGGTTAGAAGGTGCTGCCTGGGGCTGCTGGAGTCCCCAGCTGCTGGCTGTGTCACTCTGGCCAGGGCAGGGTCAGCAAGCTGCACATCCCTTTTATTAGTTTTTGTGAGCTGTAATGTTTGGCCAAGATACCTATTCCTGCTCTAAAGTAACTTTTATTTTTGTTTGAACCTTGTGTATTTAAAGTGCCAGACTCAGTAAATGACACGTGAAAGCACTGAGTAATTCTATTTTGCATTTTAAAGGTAAATAAAATGAGAAATGGTTTCTAAACCGCTGTAGTCTCTGCTGGGAGTGGATATAAACCTTCAGGGCAGTGGGGAGGCCTTACCTGGAGTGATCAGCAGCCCCTAACAGGCAGATTAATGTGCAAATCTTTATTAATGTGTGTAAAACCATCAGGAGGGGCACTGGGGAAGCAGGGCTGTGTCAGCAGAGCTGGATATTCCAAACTTGTGTCACCTGGACCTTGCCTAGCCTCGCTCCCTGTTGGGCTGGTTCTCCAGTATTTCAGAACACAGCACAAGTTTCTCTGTTACTACAGACTGGAAAAGCCTTTAATGATGTAACACTCCCAGATAAATAAAGAGGACCCATAAAATACACGCTATCAGAACAACTTCATGAAAAATAATGTCAGGAATCTTGAAATGAATCAGAGGGAAATCTGGTTTATCATACTTCAGCTTTCTTAGCAGAAGTGAAGCTCTTTCCAGAAGAGTAGACAAAAATAGTATTTATTCCAGAGTTTGCCTGGGGTAGTTGTTTGAGTTCTGACCTTTGGATACGAAGTGAGAACAAATAGTGTTGAAAAATGTAAATGATTAAAACAAGCTGGCCTTCCCTAGGAAACATTTGTGTCGAGTTTATCCAAGAAAGGGGCTTGGTAATTGGATAAATGTTTTACTAGTGGAATACTTAGTATTTGATTGTGATGTGTAGATTTTTTTTTTTTTTTTTGGTGTAATTGGTGTGTTTGGAATTCAGGCATTTTCTAATGTTAGCAGAAGTACAGAAGAAGTGGAAGCTGTAAATTCAGCATTAACGATGTAGCTGTGCTCTTCTCTTGGGAAGGAATAGCAAATTTTGAAAGGAAACTTGGTTTAATTAGTCTTCTGTGAATGGATATCACTTTCATTTTCATGAGATAACAATACAGTGTGAAATAACAAATCTGGAATGTGTTAGTACTGGGACCTAAAAGTTTGGATACTTGCAGGTTTTTCATTCCTTATTTTTCCCTTTTTTTAAAAAATGAGCTGACTGTAGAAAGCTGTGATTAGGTAAACCTTTTACTGAAAGCAACCAATTTTGGTGTAGATAATTGCTGCTTCTGTAACACCAATTTTGTACATAGATTTTGTCTTAAGTGCTGATTTGAATTTTCTTGAGACTAGCAAGAAAAAAATGTCTTGGTTTTGGCAGTGTTTCCTTTGTGAATCTGCTTATTTGTAGAGATCAAAATTACTTGTTTTTTTGAAATCAAACTGAAATTTTGCTAATAGGCAGTAAGTGTTCCAGCAGCATCTGCAGTTCTGTCCTTACTGTGGGAAGTTCTCTGCATTTCTGTTCCTGCCCACAGCAGGTTTTTTAAGCCAGGCACAAATTGAACCTGGGAACTCAGTTAGCTGTGGTTTTTGCTGCTGAGAAGTTTCCTGGCTTTGCTCAGTGCCTGATGAGCACAGTGCCCCAGTGAGCAGTGAGATCAGTGTGGAAATGACTGAGCCATAATATGAGTCAATACAATTCAAGCACTTAAGGTTGGGGACTTTTTTCCCTGAGTTTGACATAGTAACAGATCCCTACAGAATTTATTCTTCCAAGCAGTCAAAACACACTGTATTTGCTCCTTTTCCTATTGAAATCTAACAAAGAAGCCAAAAATCAGATTTCCATTTCCTGGTAATAAAGCTATTCCTTCGAGATTAGAGCTGGGAATGGATTTTATATATATATATATGGCAGTTCCTGCTTAATAATTGAATGTTCTTTGGTGTCTTGTGTGCTGGTGTGTGAGAGTATGTGAGACAGAACTCATTTCACCTGTGTGTTTAATATCAGACTGCTGTAACTGGCTTCAAATTGGAGCCCCAGCTCGGGCTTGTAGTTAAAACTGGTATTAAAGAGTTAAGAGCAGCCCAGGGTTATCAGATTGTTGGGAAAGCAATTGGCCTTTCCCAGTGCAATAAAGTAATTGTGAGTGGTGTATGAAAAGGGGGTGCAGGCTGTTTGCACATTCTGGTGCCTGTCTTTACCAGAAATTGCATTGTCCCCTTTGTGTTGATCTCATCATTTGCACATTCAGAGCATGTTTGGGATCTGCCACTTGCAGCTGGAAATGCTGAGCAGCATTTAAAACCCAAGTGAAGCCATCTGTTTGTGTGGGGTTTCGGGGAGGTTTCTCCCATCCTGCCAATGTTTCACCTTGGGTCTGTTCTCCTGGCACTGAACCTGAGGGAGTGCAGGGTGTTCTGGGTTCAGTGGAAAGGATGGAGGAGCTGCAGGGCTTTTACAGCTTCATCTCGTGGGGTTTCTGTGCTGCCCTGGCAGAAGCTGAGGTGGTGTCTGGAAAAAGCCAGTCACGATGCTCAGTTTGTAACTCAGGCTGCACGTGACCAAATGCTCCCGTGAAGTCTTTAAGATAAAAAAATTAATAAGTTGTAGTCTCTAGTGCAAAAAATGAGATCTGTGGTTTGAGTTACTATAGTTTGTGACTACAATAATATGCAAAATGAATATAGCTGTGATTTTAAATCAAACTAGGCCTGATTTACCTTGGGGTTGGTAGTTTCACTGGAATTTAGGAGGGTTGGGACCCCGTGTGCCGTGTCAGGTTTGTCCTCTGGTACGTGTATTTGCCCTAGGAAGATGTACAACTCCAGGAGTTGGTAAAAGCAGTTCCTGTGGATTTTTAGAGCATGGAGTCAGCAATATAAATGAGAATGCAGCTAAACATGCACACACTGAACTTTAGACTTGGGCTTTTTTTAACAAACGCTGCTGTATAAAGTTCTGTTTTGGCACAACACTTGATTGAATCCATGCTTTTGGCTGGGCTCTTCTCTTCTCAGGGCTTGCTGTGGCATCTGAGATGCCAAAGGTAAATATAAAAATATAACTCTTGTTCTGCTCGCTCGTGGGGGACTCCGCAGTGGTTTAGGATTTCAGGAGCGTGACAGAGCTCCTGACAGGGAAATCTGCTCGGTGCACTTCTCAGCTGAAGTGGAGGGAGCTGCTGGGGATGAATTAGAAGCGCTGTGTGTCAGGTTAATAAAATTCTGAGGGCTTTTTCTGCTCTGTGGAAGCCTCCCTGGGATGGATGTAGAGTTGCTGTGGCTCTCACGGGAGAGCCCTTCCATGGATGTTTAAGGTGTTCTACCTGTTCTTCTTGGGCACATAAACAAGTGCTTCAGCCCTGGAGAGATGAGGAGTAATATAAATAATAAAAATTTCCTCGTGGTTATCTTTAGGAAAAGGTTGAAATTTTCCTGCCTCTTCCAGCCTAAACAGTGCTCGTGACAACTTCAGTTTATTTTTGTTTTGAAGCATAATGTGTGAGGAAGATAGTGGTTATGTTAGGGGATTTTTTTGTCTAGATTTATATAGGGATTTTTTCTTAGAGCTCTTGCTGTGGTTTTTGCTTTGTTTGGGGTTTTTGCTTTGATGTGCTGTTTTCTGGAGGTTTTGGTTTGGTGGTGGTTTTTTTTGTCCCCTCTCCAAAAAAACTGTTATGGGAGGTTTTTTTAAAACTCTGAGCAGCAAGTGTGGAGTTATCCCTGTCTGGGAAGCAATGGACAAAGAAATAATACACACAGCACTAGTGGGAAATAATGAAAAGTTTCTCCCTTGGCTGTTGGGCTGAGAGCTTGAGAAATACCCTTCTAAAAGTTTCTTTTTTCTTGGTCTTATCAGTACTATTAGATACTAAAATGCTCTACATTACTTCTTATTTCATGTTTTGAATAAAAAACAGTACATAACTTTGAAAACAGTTTTGAAATGTCACTTCTAGCCAAGTTCATTCTGATTCAAAGGCCAGATCAGCATATGTGAGAAGCAGTCAGCAAGTAATAAATCTGAGCATAGCTGTGTGTGTTATCTCGGGGGAGAGGCTGGAGGACGGCAGGAGAAAACTGCCTAATCCCTCAAGTGCTGGCTGGATTTAATTAGGTCCCAGTTGCTTGGGCAACTGGCACCTAGTGAATTTTCCTGTGTAGTATTTTGAAAGTAGCTCTTAAGTCAGCTCCTGATTAGGTTAGTGTTTCAGAAAACACTGCCTGACAGGACATCCTTCTCACTCCTGCTTGTTCAGCTGCTCGCTGCTCACGTGCAGTAAGTGATGGAAACTTCACAGTCAAGAGTCTTCAAAGCTGAGCTTTTACAAGGAAAACTTCAGTGCATCAGATCCCTAATAAATCATGTAATTTGTTTTGCTGTCTTTGGTTGCTGAGGGATCACAGGTTTTCATTTGAAAGAACAAGGAGATACAGTAACCCCAGTTTGTTATTGTGGGAATAAAGAAGGTCTTGAAAGGCTTTCCTTGGTCAGAGGTGGATCAAACACTGCTCTGAGCAGTTTAAGGTGCTCTGCTCAGTCTGGTGTCTCCTCCAGTATAGACTGCAGGTTGCTTTATTAAACATTTAGCGTTGTTTCAGAGCTGTTAGTGGTGTCTAACCTTAAAGCTTCACCTTGAAAATAGAGTCAGGAGTTTCATATTGCTTCATTTCAGGAAAATAGCCTCCATTTGGAAGGTGTTTTCAGTCTGAGACATGGCTTGTGTGATCTTCATTTGCATGTCATGGAATATTAGTGTGTCATTATGAAAGCTGGGAAGGTGTTCCTTTTTTTTTTTCCAATTTTGTTTTGTGTGTACAAGGCCACAAACCCAAACTGCTGCCACAGGACCTCTGCCATGTCCTGGTTTTGCTGGTGGCAAGTGATGAGGCGTGGTGGTACCACAGCACGAAGGAGGCCACCACATTGCATGTGTAGCTTAGTGGTTATTTGCATTGGTTATTCTGTGCTTAATGGCTTAAGGTCTTACTCTGCAGCCTTGTTCTCAGCAGCTTACAAGATCAGACCCAAATACAGGGATCCAGCTCGTGCTGCCACAGCAGATCCTGCCTGAGCCACACTGGAGTTCAGAGCCTCTGCTGAGAGCCCTGCCAGGAGAAATGATATTAATGTCTGAAGCGTGACCACAGCCAGAAGTTATTTCATGCAGTGTTAAAAGTATTTCCTCTTGGTGTAGATTAGAAGCAGATTAATCACTTGGAGCATTTCTTAATATTTTTTTTCTTCTTCTCCTGGAAGATGGGGCCAGTGGTGAAGCCCCTTTCAGGTGGGCTCATTAGCAGTGGGTAGCTGGGCACTGATGGGGTCACTGCTGTAGCAGAGGTCTTGCTGTTTGAACATAATTTTATGGAGTTGAAACACCCAATGCGTGAGAGCTGACAGCTGGTCTTTTTTTAAAAAATAGTGCTTAAAATCTACTCAGGAACTCAGTTGGTTGTTGCCCAGGAGCAGTGATGTGGCTGCAAAGAAGGTGAATTTGTCAGTTGTCTTTGAAACTATGTTCTTTTTTTTAAAAAAGGAACCTCTCTGACTTCCAGATAAGCAAACCAGACTGAAGGGAAAAAGCCTGTGAAAGTCTGAGCAGTGAGAAGCCACTGGATGGCCTTGGGGCCCTGGGAAATGGGTGTTTGGGGAGCTGGGCAGTGTGGGGCTTCTTTGGGAAGCTCACCGCGGGCAGCGGGATGCGTGAGAGACTCCGAGATGCAGTTCTGGGGTGAAAATATGTTGGAAGTCAAAGGCTGACATTGACAGCTTTGGTTTCTCTCACTTAAGGTCATGCAAGAGCTCATATGATCCCTTGAAACACAGACCCTCTTTGCAAATACCTTTTAACACGTGTTTGGAGCCCTTCAGCAGGACCCCGGAGGGATAACGAGCTCTTGGGCTGGACTGCTGCTGACAAACTTATTTTTAAGCAGTGCACCTTTGTCTGACAGCTCTGTGCTTACTCTTCCTTGCACAGGATGGTGTCTGTTTGCTTTTCAAATCATTTTCCTGCTGCCTCGTGGCAGAACCTGCTCGTGCAGCCGGAGATTAAAGATCAAAGGTCACCCTTGCAGCAGCCAGGTTTTACTGCTTTAAATACTGGGTATTTATGAGTGTTTTCTGTGCGTGCAATAAAGGAAGCGAGGTGTAATTGAATCCATCTCAGTTGTTAAGCATTCTGAGCTGATGAGGAATAGGCTGCAGCCAGGCTCTAATGTGAGACAGGGCTCAGGCCTGCATTTCACACATGAATAAGCACACTTAATCTCCTGATTACAGCAGGCTGCTGGGCCGGGCAGCTCGGAGGGAAGGCAGCTCTGACGTCTGCTCTGTCATTAACCAAAAGAAGCTGCTCCTCGGAGAAAATGAGGAGACCAATGGCTGAAATTAAAGGCAGCTTCTCCAGACAGAAATATTATCTGTCTTCATGCTTGTGCATAAAGTGTTTTAAAACAGTGGACAAGAAAAAATGTCCTCTTAATATCTCTTGCTCATCCTGATAACCTTGTAGCATCCTCCGCCCTTTGACTGAAGGAGCAGGATTTCTTTGTTTCCGCTGGTAGGGAATTTTATGGAGCACTTAAGTGGCACAGCTTTAGTTAGTCTTACAGATAGTCTCTAAATCTCAGGATGCTGCTTTCTTTGGAGAGAAATTGCTTTAATTATAGGCACGTTTCCCTGGGAATGTCTGGTCAGGCAGCTCGTGGTGGGAGCCCACCCTGCAGTTACTCTTCCCTTCTGAGAAGCTCAGATGCACAACTGTGTCTGGAGTTAAATAAAACAGCTCATGTGGCTGAAGACCAGAGGTTTTGCCTTTCCTGCTCAAAGGGGTTTTCCAAAAATAACCTGATCTAGTTCTCTTTTGGGTGATTTAAATAACTATAGTTTGAAGCTTTCTGGAGGATGAAAGGATTGTGAGGGGACAGCTGAGTGTTCAGCCATTTAAAAATGAAACATCCAGTGGAGAAAAGCTCAGCTAAAAACATGCAGGGAGGGACAGTTTGGTAGATATTTGTAGACATGTTCCAGAGATGGAGGCACCAAAGTAAAATTTAGAATGGAAACTGGAATTAGTTGGGAGTTGGAGATGAGTTCCACTTGCAAAGCAGCAATGGGCTGGTTCTATAAACACACACAAATGAATGTGGTCAGTATCGTGCAGAATTCATTTTTGTCTTAAAATAAGTGACCTACAGGCAGCAAAGGGTGATGTACTGGTGGCTTTAATAATCAGACATCCCATAAAACCAGGGCTGCTCTAAGAGGGACACGTGGTTCTGTTCCGTGGAAGGATTCTTTCCTGTTACCATTAGCTTGGCTGTTATTGTGTGCCAGGAATTTCTCTTTATGCTTTGATTTCTTTGTTGGTATTTCCCAGATCTGAATTTACAGCACTTTGGAATGTTTTTATTTCACCTATTTTAGTAACAATACTACAAACTTCTCTTTTTTGGCCACAGACTTGCCTGTCAGGAAATCCATATGCATGCTTTCAGGGTTTATCCTTGTTGCTCCTCAAAGTCTGTCTATCTGTTCAAAATAAATTGCTGTCTAGAACAACAAGTTTTTGTTCAACTTTTTTTTTTTTTTTTCCCTGTTTTAAATGTTGTTAAGCAACCTCATAATGCAGATGTTTTCATGGCTCCAAATGACTTCAGGTTCCCCAGATAATTGTTCTTGTTTTAACAGCAGCTTCTGCAGGTCCTGTGGGCCTGTTCTCCCCTAACAGGGGAGTTATCCTGCATTATAGGCGGGAGTTATCCCACATTATATGGTCATTTTTTAAAGTTCTGGTTTTTAATGGTGTGATGGGATGACTGCTCTGCATTACTCAGCCCTGTATTGTGGTAATCACTTACATTAAGGCTGAATGACTTCAGAGAAGGGTAAATACACGGCTTCATATTTATTGTCTGTTTGCTCCCATGTGTTATGAGTATAGAGGCCATTAAAGCAGCTTTTGAAATGACAAGAGGAGCTCTGAGCAGCCACTTAAAGGCTCGGATCAGTGCAGTGGGCTGGGAGCTGAAGGCTGTGCTGGGCTCCTGCCCCTGCAGCTGGGCTGCTCTCTGCTCCTGAAGTCACCCCAAAGCAGCCAGCCCCTTGGGGAGCGTGGTGGGAGCTGAAAGGGATTTGGGAGAGGCTGCCTGAGTGTTCTGTGTGTCAGCAGCCCTGCCACAGGGAGTGTGCAGGCAGCCCCTGCTGTTTCCTGCCTTCCTCACCAAACAGTAATGGGATAGAAAGCCTAGCTAATTTATCTGCTAATTTTGGCAGTGCAGAAACTTTCTGAGACTGCTTTGATTTTATGTTGCCGCTCTTGATCCAGCGTGGAGAGAAAATGTGGCTTATTTGGGATGACATCACTTTTATGGGAGCCTGTGTGTAAAACTGCCCAAAAGCAGGTGTTGTCACCTCACTGTTGTGGATGTGGTGCATAAATTGCCCATCCATTTTTGGAGGAGGTAGGAGCTGATACGTTCACTCCAAATCTCATCCCCAGCCCTTCAGTCTGCTCTGTGGTCAAAGCTGACTCTTGTAGAATCTCACCCCTAGTCCTTACTGAATTCCTGACCTCTCACAAATAGAAAGTTGTTCTGCTTGTCCTCCCTGTGCCCATTAGAATAACACAAAGGGAAATGTTACTTTGGTCTCTTGGGTCCTTACCATGCCAGTCCTTAAAAATCCTCACGATTTTTATCAGAATAAATAAGCAGAATCCTGATGCTTCCCTGGCAGTCTCCTCTTGAGCAGGTGTCTGAAGACAGCAATAACACCAGTAACCAATAACCTGGCCCTTTTCTCTCCTAAGTGCAGGGATGATTCTGCCATGTGAAGTCTTGCTTTGCTGCTCTTCCCCTGTTCCTTTGAGTTGTGTAGCATCAGGGTTGTGTTGAAGAGAGGGACTTAGGATCTTATCTGAGCTGTCAGCCTGCATATCTGGTGTGTCACACAGCCCCTGGCCCGGATCTCGGAGCCATGCCGCCGTGCCCAGCCAGGGCTGTGGCAGCGTGGGTGGAATCTGCAGGGCAGCTGAGCCCTGGCTCAGAAATGTGAGATCTCCTGTTTGCTTTGCTCAGGTCAAGTTGGGTAAATAGCAGGGGGGAAGGAGAGGTCACTGCCTGCCATGGGAAACACCTGGAATTGTGTGCCTGGAGTGGCAGTGACCTCCCAGCTCGGAGGGGCTGATGGAGCAGGGCTGCCTCTTCCCCCTGCCCTGGGGATGGTGGGCACAGAGCACCCAAGGGGAACACACAAACACACTTTAATTCATGTACTGACAGGGCTTACGAGGGCTGGGGGCTGTAAAAATGTAACTCACAGTGACCAGGCCTGGCCACAGCGTTCCAGGGCTGTGTTTGTGTTATAAACTCCAAACGCCAGGGAAGGAGATAAGGGAGACAACTGATAAGAGGCACATCAATCACTGGAGAGACTCCTAAGGGCTTTTTAAGACTTTAAGCAAATGTTTTTTTCCCAGGAGGGTCCCAGACTTGTCCCCTGAGTATCCCAGAATAGGCAGTGGGACCCCTTCAACACCCACTGGGCACCAGCAGGATTGGCACAGAGGAGGAAATTGAGCATTTTTACTGACTGGGGCATTAATGTTGTGGGGAAAAGGTTTTGTGTGTGTCTGAGTTCTACTGGCAGGGAGAGATCTGTGTTTTGGCTCTGTGTGGTGGTTGGTTGGAAAATTCTGTAGGTAAACCCAGCAGGATCTGGATTTTCAAAGTTGGGATGAGTGTCTTTAGTAAAATCTCACTCCAGCAGTGAAAAACTGTCCAAGAATAGTGGGGTAAAACCCTTTTCATTTTTTCTTACTTCCTCCCCCTTTTCTTTTTCCCCCCCTCCTGTGCTGGTCTCTGGGTTTGCCATCAGTCTGCAGCTGCTGGGTGTGTTGTTGTCAGTGCCTGGCAGTTTGAGATGATGAATGGACCCTGGGAGTGGGGAATATTCTGAGGGATGTCCAGCATGGCTCTTCATGTACTTGGTCCCTCTGAATATCTGCAGCTCATATTTTCCATGGCAAACAGGCGATAGGGGAAGAATGTGGGAGAAAGTTGATAACAGATGTTCCCAGTCTCTCCTGAAAGCTGAAGGTTAAAGGTGTGTGGCTCCCCTGCAGCTAATGAGCTTTATCAGGGAGCTGGGATCAGTGTGGGCTGTGTGGAAACTCCCCTGCTCCCAGCAGGGTGTGAGTGAGGGTCTGAGCCACAGCTCCTGGATTCCTGGAGTTCAGCTCTGCTTCTATTCTAATTTGTGTCATTTTTCACAGATGATCTCAAAGCAGTTCTTAAAACCTTATAAATACATGGGGAAACCTTTATGGGCTGTTNTTTTTTTTTTTTAAGTTTTAATCCCTTGCACTTAAACTGAGTTAAAATTCTTCCCTGACATCAAAATTAGAAAAGCTCTGTGGCAGGAACTCTAGCAATGGCAGCACATAGTTCCTTTAATCTGGCATTTGCTGAAAACAGTGCCTTTTTATCTGGCAATATGAGACTAAAAGCTTACAGAAGAATGGTCCTGTTGTGTTTATTAAGACTGGTAACACATGACCAAACAAATCTTGTTAAAAGATTTATCTGTCTAGCTTGAAGAAGAAAAAGGAGCTCTTCTCCATATTTTTAGTTGCCCTGCATTCTTAGATGCCTTCTTGTTACAGTCTTGTAGCATTTCTGGTGGACTTACTTTCACATTATCTTTAAAACCTGACTCTTTAATTCTGGTTAAGAGGTTTAAGTACTTAATGTGCAGAGTGGTGCTATATGTGCCTTTTGCTCTGACAGGGCTTTCCAGGTGTCCAGACAAAATAACTGTGTGGAGCAGGTAACTTGTGGGAGTAGCAATATCCTCCTCTCCAGGCTGGGACTGGAGTGTGAGAAGGGTTTTGTGGCTGTAAAAAAGGTTGAAACTTTAATTTGAACTAGATTTAAAATGCTGGGGTGGGGAATGAACCAGGTGAATATGGGGTAATGATCAGTTGAAAATAATGATTATGAACTTCTGCACTTCAGATTATTAGATGAAGTTAAAGGTTAAATTGTGCCTGCTGGATTTCTCCAAAATCCTGGGGGTGGGAAATTCTCGTTTCCTCATCACTGGAAACCTGATCATTTTAACTGGAATATCAACATTTGAATACGATGGGACATTGTCAGTATCTGCATTTTCTGCTACAGAGCAGAGAATAGGAGACTTCAGTGAGTAACTCTGCAAACACATTTTTGGCCTGTGTTTGATCTCTAAACAATTCAGGATAAAAAAGACCTTGCAAGTCTGATAGCAGAGTGGGTGGAGATAGTTATCCCAGAGTGCATGTAATGAACTTATTGAAATGGCCATATCCTGGGGATCGAGTTAGAAAATAACACCAGAAAGGTCTTAGAGTGTGATTGCAGTGAAGTTAACATCTTTCCTTGGGGTTTTCAACTTGCATTGAACAAATTATGGAGGGGGGTTATTCTCCCTCTCCTTTTTATGGCACACTCAGCTATTGTGAAGTGATAGCTCCCTTCGAGCTTCCATGGCTTGTTCCTGGATGAATTCCCTGTGGAAGGAGAGTGAGTTGCTGCCACAGGCAGTCACTGCCCTGCAGCCGTGGTGCTGTACCCAGAAAGGCTTGCCTGGGGCAGGGGGACAGAGGCAGCTGCCACGGAAAATGCCCAGAAAGCCAAGGCCCAGGGCTTGGCAAACCCACAGCAGATTTTAGTGCTGCCCTGATCCCAAGTCAGCCCAGGTTACTGCAGGGAGCAGAGACAAAGCTGCAGTGCTTTCTGTCCTGGTGGTGGTTGGGTCCCGTGGTCATTCCTAGTGGCTCAGAGAGTGGCACAAGTGCTGAGCCCACTCAGCAGCTGGAACTGGTGGGTGGTGTTGAGTCAGCAGAGGAATTTTCACAGTGCTCACATTTTGGTAAAGAGTGATCAAGCAGCACGTTGGGTTTGTAGCAGCTTCCTGTTCTGTGGTGGGTGAAGAATGAATGTGTGAGATGTGGTTTTTTCCTGTTACAGCTACTCTGAAAGTTATGGAGCTGCTTTATTCTTAGACAAAGTAGTCAGTGCTTCATGGTGATGTTAGTTTAATCCTGCAAAATCTTTTGAAGTTGAGTATTTGGAGTGAAATCATCTTGGAAATGTGATATATTTATGTAGGAAAGCAATGGCTGTGAAAATTATTTTTTATGGGATCCCTGAAATGGGAGCTGGGAGGAAAGTGGCCATTTGAGTGGAAATTTCACAGATGAACAGACTGAGCAAAGTGTGGCACACTCTGATTCTTGCACAGCCCTCCAGTAAATGAAATAATCTGAACATGGTGTTTGTTTATTCCATGTTACTCCTCTATGCAAAACTGTGTTGTGCAAAGAAAATAAACCCAGGAAAAAAGATCCCCATAGTAATTGGACTTGTAATAAAAACACTGAAGGATTTGAGTGGAGTGCTTTACCCAGAGCTCACTGGATTTGCTGTGGTGTTGGCCTCAGGACAGGCTCCACTGCTGTAAAGTGCTTCACTTGACATTTACTTTCAAATTAAAGTTTAGCAAGGAGCAGCCTGCGCTGGAATTGTGGCCTGCTCAGAATTGTTTGCACAGCTCTGGCTCCTTGAGACTTACACAATACAAGGTGGAGCTCAGAGTGTTTCAGATGCAGGTAAAATAAATATGGATGCATTATCTGTCAGTTACTAATCAACTTTTTTATTTGTTCTTAAGACAGGAACTTTAAAATCATTTTGCCTTTAAGTTTAGAGGTGTGGGGTGGTTGGCACTTTCTTAGCTCTTCATCCTGAGGCTTCAAGGGGAAGCCCTGGAGCTGGCCAGGTTTCAA
This sequence comes from Urocynchramus pylzowi, assembly GCA_013397555.1. Classification (NCBI taxonomy): domain Eukaryota; kingdom Metazoa; phylum Chordata; class Aves; order Passeriformes; family Fringillidae; genus Urocynchramus; species Urocynchramus pylzowi. Next base: position 269,745 of record VZRH01001683.1, on the reverse strand, counting down.
ACTTGCTCTTTCTGTCATTTACTCAATAATGAAAGGTGACTGATGGGGATTTTTTAAATTGGAAACAATTTAAAGAAAAAAAATGGACATTTTGCACTTGCCAGTCCAGGGAAGGTGCTCGTGCTGCAGTTGTGCCAGAAGAGAGGTGTGATCCTTTCACTGAAGTGATCTTTGTGTGAACAGCAATAGGAAAACCCCCAAGCTTTGCTGCTGGGGAATTCCCTCCTCTCTGGAAATGTAAGAGTTTCTTCCTGAATCCCTGCAGGCTCTCAGCATTCCCTGGCAGCTGGCAGGCTGAGGTGTTCTCCCCTGCAGTGCCATCACATCCCCTGGGAGCTGTCAGAGCTGCTCGGGGCAGAGCAAACAGCATCATTTCCTACCTGCCTGAGAGAGCCCAGGCACAGCCTCACTGCAGCAGCAAAGCAATTTGTCTCTTCTGTTTGTCTCTTCTGTTTGTTTGTCTCTTCTGTTTGTCTTTTCTGCTGCTCCCACTGCTCCGAGGAGCAGCAGGGACAGGAACATTGAGGGCTGAGATCCATGTAGGACTGGAGGAATTTCCAGTGCATGGGATCAGGGACTCCTCAGCTGACTTCTCAAAAATCAAACCAGCCTTTTTCCTTCTCTGATGTGGTTTCAAAAGCTTAATGCATGAACAATCAATGTTTTCAGGTCCCTGCCTTTCAGACATTCTACACCATGGGCTAATTCTGAGTTGCACCACGTAGTAGCTTCCTGGAAACTTAGGAACTGGATGTGGGCAGATTCAGCATTATTGGTGAATTAGGGGGGAAAAAAAAGATAATTTATCTTTGTGAGTTGAATGCTTCCTTTTTGAAGTATCCTCCTTTCATGAAAGGTCCTGTTTTTATATATGGAAAAGCAGATTTCGTTAGTGCAGTTGTAACTACTGTGGTTTGGTTTGGTTTCAATTAATTAATTCCTGTAATCTGTGGATTACAGGTTAGCTCTATTTTTGGCAAAGCAGGGTAGGGGCAGGACTTGCTAACAGATTGCCCTGGAAGTGGCAGATGGCATCCCTTACCCTGTACCAGCTTTGTAGGGCATCGCTTGTGAGTGGTGGTGAGATGTAAAACAATACTGCCATTTGCTGAACTCCCTCATTTGCTTCCAGAGGAAAGCTGGAGACTCTTCCTCTTTGCACTTGTCCCTTCTTAAATGTTTTATGGGATTTGCTTTTTGCACTGGCATGCTCCCTGTTAGCTCCAGGTGTAAAGTGATACCTGTTCTCAGTGGGCACTCCCCATCCCAGAAGTTATTAAGTGTCTGCAGCGAGCTGAAGAATTTTTTTAAGGAATTGAGGGATCGTTTTTGAGGATGGAGGTAGCTTCAAACATTTCCAGACGCTGAAGTTACCATTTCCATGAAGCCTTCAAAAGGCTGCTTTGTATTTTACTGTTTGTGCTTTCCACACCGAATTGCTTTAGGATGTGGGGTTTTATTCGGTTTTAATTTTTATCTTAAGGAATTGAAAGAATTTGGAATACTAACATGGGCTTTTTCCCTCTTTCTCTCCCCTCACCTCTTCAAGAACCTTTTTAAAACGCTGGGGTTGTTGGAGTGGTCGAATTTTTCCTGGCTTTGAGTGAGAAATTCAGAAGACTGAAGCCCAGGCTCACTGTCTACCTTTCACGGAGGCCCAGCCGTGAGAGGACAGAAGAAGGCACGTGGCGAATCATGACAGCAGACAAGGAGAAAGACAAAGACAAAGAGAAGGACAGGGACCGGGACCGGGACAAGGAGCGGGACAAGCGGGACAAGGCGCGGGAGAGCGAGAACTCGCGGCCCCGGCGCAGCTGCACCTTGGAGGGCGGCGCCAAGAACTACGCGGAGAGCGAGCACAGCGAGGACGAGGACAATGACAACAACAGTGCCACCACCGAGGAGTCCACCAAGAAGAGCAAGAAGAAACCCCCCAAGAAGAAGTCACGCTACGAGAGAACCGACAACGGCGAGATCACGTCCTTCATCACCGAGGACGACGTGGTGTACAGGCCTGGAGGTAAGGAGCGCTCGCCTCGTGTTGCCTCTGGTGCCCCAGAGCTGCTCAGGGAGCTCCTGGGGGTTGGGATTGTCCCAGTGCTGGGGGAGGCTGCAGCCTCCCCTTGCAGAGAAATCTGGGTGTGCACAGAAAGCTCCTGGCTGTATCTCGTGGGATCGGATTTGTGGGAATGAACTCAGCTCCCTTTTGGAAAAGAGCCACCCTTTTTGCTTTCTACTGCATTAATTATCTGTGTATCACATGGAATCTCTGTCCCTGGGAGTTTGGAAACTAAATTGGATAATGCATTAAATGCTCCACTCCCACTTTGGAGTGAGACCCGCTCTGAGCTGGGGGGTGTGGAGACACCTTCAACCTTTCTGGCAAGCTTTTCTGGGAATCTCTGATTGCTCTGGGAAATATAACCAGATGAGCGAGGATCTCAGAGCTGCTATTGCACTGGTTTCACCCCTCATTCCTGGCTGTGCCTGTGCCCAGCTGTTGGGCAGAGCAGTGCTGGAGTCAGAGATGTTTTGGGGGCAGCACCAGGAGCTTGCAGTGTGCTCTGCATGCCTTGGACGTGCCTCTCAATTACTGCCAAGTTCACAGGAAGTTTTTAGGCTCTCATGTAAGGTTTCAAGGTCTAACCTGTGGCTGCTGCCAAGGAATGTTTTCCTCAAACTGCCCTAAAAATGAGATTACCCAGCTCCCATTTGTGAGTCCAAGCTTCCCTGTCTGTCTGCACAGCACTTTGAAAGTGCTGCTGCAGTTTGTTCCCCCGAGCCGTGGTTGTGTTTGGCTGCTCTGTTGGCAGCACTGCCTGAAGAGCCCTGGCAGTTTCATATCCTGCACTGACACCGCTGGGGCAAAGCAGAGATGGATTCAGACTGGAAACAGGGAGCCAGTGAGGTCACATCCTGTCTGATTTTCCACGAGGAGCTGCTCAGCTCAGCTGCAGCAATCTCCCAGGGTCACCTGGGGGTGTTTGAAGGGCTGCAGGCAGCTTTAGAGGCTGTGAGTGCTCAGGGTGCTCGTGCTGTGTGGGGGCACATCCAGGTGGGATGTGCTGCATTCCATCCTCCTCCTTCCACGGGAGCCTTGAGCAGTCTGGGTTTCACTTAGCTCCACCAGCATTAGTCAGAGCAGCTTCTCTCTTGAAATGGCTCAGCTTCAATTTCAGCTCATTTCATCAATCACTGCAAAGGAGCTGGTTTTGCCGTGGTGTCAGGGCTCGTGGCTCAGGAATATTTGTTTTTCAGCAGGGGCAACTGGGAGCCTGTGGAAGCGTCAGCTTTGGTGGCAATCTTATTTTCAGTGTCAGAGGATGAAAAATAATTCAGAATCTGTTGAGAACAGCTGTTGTGTGGGCCCAGGAGTACAATGTGATACACTGGCTTTATTGCAAAAAGAGTTTGCTTAAAATGAAGATGGGAAATCAGTTTGTGGTCTCAATTTTATCCTGTAGAAGGATGGAGCAGTGGCTGTGGCTGATCTGGAGGAGGTTATCCAGGGAAAGAGCAAGGAAAGCCATACTATTTGTGATAATGGGGATATTTTGTAGCTGTTCTGTAACTTAAACCCCTGCTTATGAAATTTTACATTTTGTTAGTAGTAATCAGCATAAGAGATGTACCCTGGCATTGAAACTTTTCTGTTGTGTTGGCTCTTTGTGCTGCTGTAAAACTCATCTTGGAAACTGCTGAGAGTGATGAGAGCAAACGTGAGCTCAGCTCTGCAGGGACCTGAGCATGGCTGGAACCTTTACTGAATATACCCATTTTTAAATGTGATTTTAAAGGGAATTTCTTGTCAGGAGTGAGATCTTGAATTCACATCCCTGTGCTGGAGTTGTTCTAAACCAGTGTTAGCATCCATTACAGAAGGAGCTCTTCCAGCTCCTTACATACAGGGAGATGTATTTGTGGTTAAGGGTGAAAATTACATAAATTTTAAGAGGGATTAGAGAGTTTAAATTAATGAGACACAGCAAGGATTAGAAAGATGAAAATTAAAGGTGTGTGCAGAAGGGATAGCTATCTTCAGCTTACATCTTCTGGGCTTAAAGGAGGGGAAATCCTTTCCAATCATTTGGCTCTTTCTCATAAGTGCTCTCATCTGATGTGGACGAAAGTTCAAGGTCTGCATTTCTTGGTTAAAATCTCATTCTTTGCTTGCCCCATTGCTGTAGAGTACTTAATCCAGCACTTAATTCTGCTTTTTTTCCTGCGCTGAGCTCAGCAGCTGTATTGGAGTAATAGCAAATAAACTGTAAATAAACAGATAATCAAGATCATTGAATTTTTTTCGAGTGAAAGGTTTCACTGTATTGTTACCATGTAAATACTGCTCTTATTAATTTGCATAGATATAATGAATGTGTGCACAGCTTTAAATAATGTATTAAAAAGAATTGAGTAGGGCTTAGACAACACTATGCAATTAATCTTCTCTACTTTGCTGGAAATCACACAGGCCTATCCTAAAAGCTTGTTGGCCCAGTTCCCCATCTGTCCTCTCAGTTTCCACAACCTCCCTCCCATTTCCTTCCAAATCTAATCTCTGGGGTTTTCCTTCTTTTTTCCCTTGCAGTTCTCACCTTACTTTTGTCAGATTGCCTGTTGGAGTAGCATTAATTTTCGTTTCACAGTGTATAAATATTCAAATTTGCTTTAGGCTCCCTTAGCATAGGGAGATGACAATGAAAGAGTTGTGTTAAGACTGAGAGTTATTTTTTTCCTCCTCTTGGATTTCAGTTAGATCATTTAATGCTGATTTTCCTTCCATTTCTCATGCAGAGTGATCCCTTTTATGTCCCTGGCTTTTGCCAAAATCCACCTCAGGAAGGGCAGTGATTGAATGAAAGCCACAGAATCAGTGCTGAGGATACTGGTGCTGCTGTGGTGGCACCTGGAGTGCTGGGTGAAAGTCTGAGCTGGTTTGGAGCCTGGGCAGAGCAGGTGACTGTCACCTGGAGATGGGGACAATATTGTTTGCTTTGCCTGCGTAGCACCATTTAAAAGGATCTGCAGGAATTAAAAGGATTGGTGCGGATCTGTTTCTGCGGTGACATCAGTGGCTGTGTGAGCACCCTTCAGCAGGAGGTGAGGCAGGGGGAGAAGCTGAAATGCCTGCAGACCCAGCCCCTGGTGCCAGGCTGCAGGGGGGCTCGGGTGCGGGAGGGCAGCTGCTCCCCGCTCGGGCACGGGCACCTGCCCTGGCGCCCGGAGTGCTCTGCTCCAGGGCCCGTGCCTGCTCTCAATGGGCCCTGGACGAACTGGGGAGCAGCTCCAGCGTGCAGGCACTGAGGTGTGGGGCTGCAGCTGATCAGGAAAGTGGCCAGGCCAGAATTCAGCACAAAAATACACATAATACAAGCAGGAGCTTTTGCTGTAAGCTTCGAAGTTCTGGCGAGCGTATTTTGGGCCGCTGAGGCTGGAAGGAGGAAAGTTAATTATTTTCTGAGGGGTTTTAATTTTAATTTGTTGCTTGGGCAGAAGGAAGAAATGCAAGGAAAGGATTCTTTCGCTGTACATTGTAATTTTAGGAGGTCTTTGGCCAGACTGTTGTGTTCTGTGCATGTTGTGTGGGTTTGTGAAGTGTATTTTTGCACGTGTGGGCTTCTCTTCCCTCAGAAGCTCCATAGTTGATATGAGCATGTGTTCTAGAACGGTGCAATCTGTATTTTCCTCTTCTTTTGAAAGTCTGTTACCATTGTGATAGGAGATTGTTGAAATAATTCAGTGACAGACTTTCAGCTGCTGTAAATAGGAGTAACCTTAGGAGCTGTGCTGCTTCGTGTGGTTGTAAAAGTCCCCTTATTTTTCACACTTCCACCACTGTTTTGAACTTCTCAGCATATGTGAATAGTGGTGAGGAAAACTTGGCAAAAACATTATCTTCAAAACCTTTGTTTCAATTGAAACAAATACATTCCTTGCCCATTTCTCCTTTGGTAATTAAAAGAAGGAAAAAACATAAGAGAAAGGGCCTGGATTAGTAGGTGGGTCTCGAAACACGTCAGGAGAGTTAAGAAAATCATGAAAACATCTCAGGAGGGTTTTCCTTGAGGCTGATTGAAGTGTGCAGGGCACAGAGGGCAGGACCAGCCTGTCCCAGGCTGCAGCTGGTTCTGTCCTGTGCTGGGGACATCCCAGGGCTGGAATTAGTGACTGACATTGGGAGAGGGGTGGATTTCAGAGATCAGGTGAGTAATACTGAGCGTGGAAAAGAGAGAAGGCTGCCCGAGAGCCCAGCTGAGCCCCTGGTGCACAGGTAACTTCTGTCCCTGCTGTCAGTGCAAACAGCGAGCAGGAGCCAGGCTGGATAAAAAAAGGCATTTACTGAGTTCACATTTCCTTTAGCAGGGAAGGCACTGCTGTGTCCAGGGCAGCTGCTGGGGCCTGACAGATGGAGCCTTAAGTGCAGATCAAGGTTGAGCTGGCAAATGGATTCCTCTGGCTTTGTTTGGCTCTGGATAAATTGCAGAGAGCAGCTCAGAGGGGCTGGGGGTGCCCAGGGCTGGGTGTGTGGCTCTGGGGATGTGGATTCACCATTAGTTTTCCATCCTGACCTCATCATTAGGTTGGAAAATGAAGGAGCAAGGTGCCAGTGCTGAAGGGAAATAAATACACTTCTGCTGCAAGCTGAGCTTCACAGCTGCTGCACTGGCCTGTTCTCTGGGAAGGCTCCTCAGAGCTGTTTACAGAAGGAAAACTCTTCTCCTTTCAGAAGACACCTACTGACTGTGAAACACCAAGGTGATTTTTCAGGGGCTGTTTGCAGGGGGGCAGTATCAGGTTGGCAGGCAGCAGTGGGGCTCAGGAGTGTCAGGGTTTGGGGCTGCCCTGCTGGAAACAGCATCCTGTGAAAGTCCCCCTCACCCAGTGACACATTAATTCTCCTCCTCTGGATGTGTCTGTGTTCAGGGCTGCAGCCACAGCTGCTGGAACAGGCTCTGCTCTCTGTCTGGTCAGGGAGGGGAAGGGGTTAGGGTCAGCAGGGGAAGGGGAATGGCTGTCAGTTTTTTCTACTCGATGATACACAAATTAAGCCCATCCACATGTTGCTGAGGTGGTGTGGTGTGTTACACTTTAATTCTCTTTAATAAGGACAGCAAAGGGAGAGGAGTTAAGGAACCACTTGGTGTTTATGGTGGGAATAGCAGAGTTCTCTGAGCTCTCTTGGTGTGCTTGAGGCTGTTTAGAATAAATCAAGTGAGCTCATGTAGTGATGTGGTGCATTTTTGGTGCTGTTTGTCCTTTGTCCCCCACATTGTCCATGAAGAGCTCTGGGAGGCAGGTGGGGTTTCACGTGGGGATTTGTGAGACATCCCTGAGAAGCACTGGGGGCAAGTGTGGCACCTCCAGCAGAAGTTTTCTGTGGCCCTAAAAGGCCAGGAAAAGCCTGTTGGAAGTGGCACGTGTGCAGCAAAGCTTATCTGGTGCTAGAGGAGGAGTTTTAGACTATCTGGTTATTTAATTAATTTCTTTTATCAGCCTGGCTTCTTGTTCCCACCCCTCCTCCCTTTTCATGTGTTTAATTGAAAAAACAACTCCAAGGCAGGAGGAGCCCCTGGTGTCTTGGCTTGCAGTGTGGCATTTTTGGTGACACAGCTTCATGTAAAAAGGTGTTTGCTTTGTACCAAATCTGTTAATGAAGGATATATGGATGCACCTTACAAGGAGGACTGTGCAGTGTTGTGAACATGCTTGAAAAGTGCAGGAAAATAATTGGTGTGGGAAATGATGTAGCTGGGGGCCTGAGCTGCAGAACAGTTGCTTTTATGAAATTGGGAACTGCAGAGTACAATTAGCTGTCATTAATTTTGTTGAATAGAAATATGTTCCATTTATTGTACAATCAGGAGCCAGGCTTGAATGAGCTTAAATAGATGAAATCTAAATTATACTGACAGTCCATTAAACAGCAGCAAAACCCCTTAAAGAAAATGGATTCACTATGATACCGGTTTATAATAAAATCATTTGCCAAATAAGAACTATAGTCCAGGCACTGGGAATACTCCTGTGAGCTTCAAATGAACACAGTAAATTGGTTGAACCATTTATTGCAGAGCAGGGCTCCAGCTCGTCGTTCCCTGACAAGGAGCCAGCAGCGTTGCTTGAAATCTGCTCAGCAGGAAGTGACACTAAAAGATCAGCCTGGCAATTTGTTTGTTGTCAGCCATATGGGGGAGGAGAGGCAGTGCACACTCCCTACCTGTCAGTGGGAATGCTGCTGGAGCCCAGAGCACGTGTTTGGCATTCCCAGGGCCCTCCTCGCTGCCTTGCTGTGTTTGTCACTGAGCCACCTTCCAAATGCACTGCTGGAGCTTTGGCTCCGCTGCTGACCTTTGTGTGCAAGGCTTTGGCAACTTTCCTGAGCTTGGGGTGCAAGCAAGTTCAGATTTCAGCCTTTAAACTCACAGAATGTTGATTCTGATCCTTTGGAAAGTACTGCTGGCTCAGTGATGATCTGTGACTGCTGGCACCCTGCTCCTGTTCACATTTAGCGGGTCTGGGGGTGCTGAGGGGTGGTGACACTAACCTGGAGCACCTGGGAGGCTCCTGGGCTTCCCTCTGCCTCTGGCTCAGGGCAGTTTCTGGAGGAGGCTCCAGGGTTGCCTGCTCAGGCTTCCTCAGGGCTTTTGCTCTGGCTCTGGGACCACTGAGCCTTTTCATTTCAGGCACCAGGATGGAGGAGTGTAAATAGTCCTTATTTCAGGAGTGTAAATATCCTTCAACTGCTGGTCCCACAGCTTGAGTTCAGGGTTTCTACATGTCTGTGCACACGTGCAGAGTGAGCTGGTGGCTGGTGAGACCTGATGGGGAGGGATTGTAGATAATTCCTTGACAAAGGCTTTCAAGGAATATCCTCCCTGTGGAAGTGTGTGCTGTGCAGAGAGCCTATGGCTTTGTTCCTTGGATGATGGAAGTGTTGACTCATTAGGTAGAACATGAAAGGGTTCTAATTGTGAAGATGGTTACTACAAAAACTGCAGCATTTAAGCTGCTAAAGGTTCAGAAAATGGAGCTGGTTGGGTGTTTTTCCAAGAGAATTTTTTCACGTCCATGCATTGAAGCTCTAATTTTAAAAGCAGCTTTTAGTGTGGGAATATTAATGTAACCCTTCAGAACTAGGGCACATCTGGTGAATATCACAAGCCCAAAGGCAGAATGACTCTGTACCATGTGTCAGGGAAATGCTTCATCTCCAGTGGGACGTTTTACACGAAATAGGGAAGTGAGCAATGCACTCATGGCTGCAGACAGGCAGGGAATCCAGTGGCTGTGCAGGGGACCCAACATTTCCTTACTCTTTTGCAAAGGTTATGGAAAGCCCTTTTATTTTAATTTTTGTTAATTTCCTTTCAGAGCATTTGCTGGTTTGTTGTTGATAAACTCTGTGATAGAACACATCAGATGTTGAACTTGTCCGAGTTTTGAGTGGCTGATGCGAGTGCCTCTGTAAATATTCTCCTTTTCTGGAGGGCATCTTTCGAGTTTCTATCATCCCCAACCTTGCTGTGCACCTGGATAAACTTGTTTTTCTTATCTGCCTGGCCTCTCCTGCTTTGAAGCCTTGTAACTGGATGTCATCATTGTTTTAGGGCTTGGCAGGCAGCCAGCAGTGCCTCCTTCAAATGCAACCAGAGCGAGTCTTTATCCTTAGGAGATGCCACAGCCCTCACTCTGTGCCAGCCATTTCACAGGGATGCTCGGCTGTTGGCTCTGCCTGCTGCCTGATAAAACTCTGGAAAATGAGGCTTTTGCACAGCCCAGATACCAAGGGGAAAAAGCCCCAAGAAGATCTTGCAAGTTGTGGTGCTCTGTGTGTGTGGAACCTCACTCACTCCCCAGCGAGTCCCCGGGGAGCTCCTGGAGGAGCAGGACGAGCACGGATGGTCCAGCTGGATCCTGAGCAGAGGGAGGGACTGCAGCCTTGTCCAAGTGCAGTGATCAGCCCAGGAAACCTGGGATAGCCAGGGCTGAGGGAATGCTCGGATGTGGTGAAACTGCTGGAGCTTCCAAATCAGCTGGATCTGAAATGTGTCTTACAAAACTCTGAGATTTTCGAGGTTTTCTGTAGAAATCCAAAAAAGTCCATGGAAAATCCCTCCTAGGCCAGTGGTGTTTGTTGTCTCTCCTGTGTTTTGAGCAGCGCCTCCTTATCTGTGTGTGAGAGGGGTCACCAGGACGTTCCTTTAAATATTTGCTTGGCTTTGGGGTTGGCATCTTTCTGTTTAGCAAGCTGTGTGTGAGTTTGCTGAGTTCCAAGGTCAGGATCATTAATCAGGCACTTCTCTCCCATCCGTGCCATGTTTTCATTCCGAGGGCACTGCTTTTGTTGTAGTTATTGCCAAGACTGTTTTGAACACAACAGACCTTATGTTACAGCAGCCTTGGAGAGCACAGTTGTCAAAAGCAAACAAAAATAATTACTGTGTTTCTGTCCTGTCAAATGTAATTCGAGAAAGCGCAGGCCTTCCCTGAGGTAAATCTAATTTAAGTTTGCTGTGTTTCATCTATGATTGGTTGCCTTGGTTTTCTTCACAATTAGAAGAGAAAATATGTTAGTGCTCAGTTCTTAATGGCAAGCTGACCACGAAAAATCTGATTACTTTCCTCTCTTATTTTGGTCTGGTTCATAGGCTGTGACCTGGTCATTGTTATTAACTCAAGCCAGAGTGGTCTTTAAATTCTTTTCTTTTTGTTTTCCTAGCAAACTGTCTATTCAAATCAAAGTTAATTTTTATGCAGTTAATTCCCTTATTTATCATCATAAATAGTTTCTAATTTTAGATCACGCTCAGAATAAATTACACAATATGCAAATGAAATGGTGGTTCTTTCAAAGTTTAAGCTGTATTTGAATTTAGCCTGTTGTCATGTTCTTTCTTGGAGGCACAGAAGTTAATGCCCATTATTCTGAAATCTTGTGTTTTTAAAGATTGCGTTTATATCGAAAGTCGCCGGCCGAACACGCCCTATTTCATCTGCAGCATTCAAGACTTCAAACTGGTAAGGAACATTTTCACATCTCCTCCTTTCCCCTGCCCTGGGTGGGGGGGATATTTCTTAGCCTGGATCCCTTGCTGTAGCTCCTGAGTGAATCTTTACCCTGTGAAGCAGGAGCTGGTTTTTATTAAACCCCAGCTCTGCCTTGGGTGCAGCCTCAGCTGAAGCTGTGATCCCTGTCGTGTTCAGCTGAACAGAAAGGTGAACTTGGAGTTGTGTTGTGGGCAAGTTGTGGCTCAGGGAGTTCCATTGGGCTGTGCCTTCTCCAGCACAGCCCTGGGATGGGGGCTGGCTCGTGGCAGCCCCTGCATCTCTGCTGACCGTGGGCTGAGGGGACACCACACCAAGGTGGCCAGTTTAATGGGGAGAAACAGAAAATAACATTTAAGGACCTGTTAGCACTTCATTCTCTAGCAGTGAGAAGTCAGGGGGCTGAACAAGAACAAATCAGAGCAGGGTTTGCCCCTTTCTGTCTGCCTGCACCCCTGGAGGTTCAGCCTGTCCCCCCCTGTCCCCTCTGTCCCCCCCAGCTGCAGCAGGAGCTGCTCACAGGCAGGGCACAGGGCTGGGACCTGGCAGAGTTCTGTGAGCAGGACGTTTGGGCACTTCTGGGAGTTTGTTATGCTGCTCCTTATTGCTGTATTGAAGTCCTGAGCACATAATAAACTCTCCTTATCAATGTATTGTCCTCAGACATAGATCAGGCTGCTGCTGTCAGAATAAACCTTCCTTCCTTCCTTCCAAGCTTCTCCAATTATTCTATGAGAATCACAGAGATGTTCCTCGGTGGTGCTTGGCCCTTGTGGGCTTGTTCCCTCTTTCCTCCCCCTGTTTTTAGGGAGTCACTGGGTTTGCAGTGGGTTCAGCCCCCCTGGGCACTCCTGCCCATCAGCAGCTGCTTTTGGCTCTGCCTGAATTCCAGGGGGCTGTGGGTTCCTGCTGAGCTGCACAAATTGCTCAGGAGATGAACAAAAGCTGCAGCCTCTTGGACTGGACCACACGTTCCAGCTCTGTGCAAGGCTCTGGGCAGGCAATTGCAGCTTTAGTACCTTTAGATGGTTTTGAAGTGGTTTCTCTTCACTCATGTTTTCAGCTTGGCACCAGGGCTGCTGGCAACTTTGCATAATTTTTGACATGGAAACAGTGTCTCTGTTCTATGTTTACTTTTGCCTGCTCAGAGTTCTCGAATTTCTCTGTTAATTTAATTTTTCTTACTGACATAATGCATAAAAGGAACTTGTATAAATGACAAAAACCAAAAACCTCTCGATGCTGATTATACCAGCAAAAATAAATCCCCAGTGTGTGTGTGGCTGTTGATTTTCCTGCTGGGGGAAAGGGAGGATGAGCAGTGGAAAGGACACTTGATTTCTCTTCTAGTGTGAGATACCAACAGGAAAACAGCCTTGTTTTGCCTTCAGCTAAATATGTCAAGTGAAGCAGGAAAGTTAAAGTCAACAGCTTTGAAATGTCGCCTACTAATTAAATACATTATCATGTTGGTTGTCACAAAATAAAAGTTTTTGGCTGAGTGTGTGAGCCTTACCTTATGCTTCCCCTGGTTCTAGGTGCAGTCTGGGTACAGGAGCTGATGGGGGTGTTTTGCTGATAAAAACAGGAACATAAAGTTATAGTTTAAAAAAATGAGAGGGAGTTAAAGATGCCACAGCCCATGCTGGGCATCATCCTGCAGGGTGAGAGGTGCTGAGAGGCATTCTGGGGTGGGAATAAAGTGCCACTGATAAACTGGGGTTTAATTTGCTGTTTCCAGTAAGATCTGAAACCACAATTGGACGATTTTATGTTTATTGCTGAACTAGAGGTGTGCTTTTCACTGCAGGATCAATGACATCCCTCAAAATCACTTCCAGCAAGGTGCTGATGGTCTCAGGTGCTTTTGGGGAAGGAGCTAAAGGCAGCAGCACTGAGGGTGTGACAGGTGAAGTGCTGTGCCCTTGAGGAATGCACTGGCTGCTCCTGCAGCTGGAAAAGCACTTGGAAAAAGCTGGATTTCGGTGCAGTGTGAGCAGAACACTGCTGCTGTCCCACAGCCCCAACCGTGCTGGAGGGGAGCAGCAGCACCTGGTGGGAAAGAGCTGAGAGATGCTGATGGGGCTGATTCCTGTGCATCCTCTCGTGCTCAGAGAAGGAGAGATTTTTCCCCCAGCTGCCCACAGAGGCGAGCTGCTGAAATAAAAATGCCATGGCAGTAGAGCAGAGGTGTGCTCCAAAGGGAGAAGGAAGTTTGGTGCTTGAAGGGAGCATCAGTTTCCTCTGCAGTGGCGTGTGAGGTGGCCTTGTCCCACCCTGGGCTTGTCCCCACTGGAAAAGCAGGATGCCCTTGCTGGGCCAGGATCACTGTGATGGTTTGGGTTTTGTTTGGAATTTTGCAGAAATCTGAGCAGTTCTCTGGGAATCCACTGGTTTATTTTTGCCCTCCAACACTGAAATGTTGGAGTGTTGGCTGTTAAAAGTGCAGCTTCTTTTTCTCCTCACAGAGAAGGATGGGGTGGCAGGTCAGGTGGGAAGGTGTGATATCCATTAATGCTTTTCTTTGTTTGCTTCGCTTCACCAGTTTGAATTTATTGAACTTGAAACATTTTAAGAGCGAAATTGCTGTTGTCTCTCAGAAGAGTATGAGATAGTTGTCTGTATTTAAAAAAAAAAGGCACTAGATGATTTTTTCTCTACTGATTGGGTTATTTTGTGCTGTCTGTGTCCCAGAACATTTTATTAATCTCTTTGTGGTGCTAGTTCATTTTCTTTGGATTACTACTATCCTCTTTCAGGATTCAAGACCAGATTATTCTTAAGGACTTTGATTAGGAACAAACTGTGGTGAAGCAATGATTAAATCTGAGTTTGCTCTGTTGCCTTACATGTTTTTATTGGTTATCAGCTCCTGCTTCATTGCTGATACTCAATATTTGCTCTCCCTCCTCTGTCGGGGCAGCTGAGCCAGTGCTTGAGTTCAAGTGGTCTCCTGGAAATCTGGATTATGCAAGGTCATGATTGGCTTTAAATTTTTCCCTTGGGGAGCACTTCTTTCCCCAGTTTAAGCCTGTCCTACCCAGCTTACAATGTCAGTTACTTTAAGAATGTTGTTTTTAAAAAAAGGAAACAGCAAAATGTAATTGGGAAGCTGGAAGGTGGAGAAAGCCTGTGAAAGGGCAGAGTAATGTGGCTTTAATACTTTGCTGGCATTGCCTGTTGAACAGCTTTAAGGAGGAAAATGGTGTTTCACAGGATGCTGAAAGTGGGATCTTTAACATGGGATTCAGGCTTTGCTTGCTGTGGGTGTTTTTGTTCCAGAACAATCTTACAGCTTGGGGTTTAAATTACACAGGCAAATCAATAACATGGAAGCAGTAAATGCTCTGGTGCATTAAAAAAACATAAGTTTCTCTGATTATTTTTTTTTCTGTGAGAAAACGTTCAGGTTGTTTACATCAGGAATTGTCTCCTGGATGTCAATCTGCTGCTTTTCCCTTCATTCTGCAACAGCACCAGTGCATTTTTAACAATGCAGTTGTTCCCACAGCAGCCTGCTGCTGTCAGAAATCCCCATTTCCTATTCATCAGGAAGTTAGGGAAGCATACTTCTCGTTCATTTTAATTTGGCACGAGTCAAACATTTTAAAAATCTACAGGCTTGACGAAGTATTCCTTAAATGCTCTTTGGTGCTACAAATACCTTGATCAAAGCACAGCCAGCAGAGCAGGGCTGACTGAGCCCTGCTTTAGCTGGCAGAGGAGGGGGAGTGAGCTGGGAATTGTCTGCAGCTCTGAACTTCCACAGCTCTGAGGACAGGAGCTGGGAACCCAGTGCTGCTTCACCTGCCCTCAGGGTTAATTTTTCTCGAGTTGATCCAATCTTCACTGGTTTCATGTCCTTCAGCCTGGCTGCATTGCTTATCCTGTTGTTGTGGGCTCTGAGCTGCAGCCTGAGCTCTGCTAGGAATTCATCAAACCTGGCCAGAATCACTTTGATCTCCTGAGTTTCTGGCACAAGAATGGCATCTGGAATTCGTGGAGGAAATAGCAGAGGGTCTGCTCAGCCAGTCCTGTTGGTCATTCACACCCCAGCACTTGCTGCTGCTTCCACCCACCACCACCCCACGGCCCCCCAGAGGGAAACAAGTTCTTTTGTCAAAAATTCTCTTAATTGAAGAGTGCTGTGTTTTGAAAGTGGAAATTCTCACTGAATTTCCTTTCAGATCCGGCCATTTGAAGAAACAGATTTGTATTTTCTTCAGGCTGAGGATATGGCTTCAGAGCTAAAGGGTTTTTTTATTAAATAGTAGTATTTAATGTGTTTCTTTTGTAGTTTACACTGATTGTAATGCAAAGAATTATAAACAGAGAAATTTCCTTTTATCTCTTTGTTTGTGGTTAAGAAGTCCTAAAATTCTGTCCATTCTCTTTATCTTAATTAAAATGTTGATTGTGATTACTTCTGGCTGATGAAAACACACAATTAAAACTTAGCTGAGTGACTTGTGTGAGAAAATCCAATAAATGTGCAGAAATTCAGTTTCTGTGTGCACCCAGTGGGTTAAGGGACATTTCATAACCCTACACCCCCAGGTACAGAAATGAAACCTGCTTTAGGGAGGGCTCTGACACGCTGTGGTGGGAAATCCAACTGGAATATCCTTGTGAATCCATCAGGATCTCAGCAAATCTCTCTCTGCAGAGAGCTCAGGCTGGGGAACTTTGTCCCAAGCTCTGGGGTGTCCTGGTGAAGCTGCCTCCTCAGGAGTGGTTGTGAGCAAAAAAAGCCCTGCAGTGCTGGTTACAAGATTGTTGTATCCCAATGAAAGTGTCTTCCTCACATGAAATAGCCAGCTGTTGGCTTTAAATATATGATGCAACAGCAGTAATTACATTTCAGATATGAATATATTAATTATGTAGTGCCTCTAAACCCATGCGTATCCAGCTTTGATTAAGGCTCAATTTAAATATCAAAAGTAGTGCAGAGCCATGTCTGTGGGAAAAAGGGCTTTATCTGCCTGCAGAGATCAGAAGTGGGAGAAGTTGACTGAATTTTGGTGTTTTGGGAGAGGGGCACGAAGCACAAGGTGGGGTTACCCGCGTGCTGAGCTCGTGCCAGGAAGGTTGTGCTGGTGTGGAAATGATCCTGGAGCAGCTCACCTGAGCTCTGATGGACCCAGCAGCTCCAGCTCAGCCTGGCTGGAGGGGAGGGAGCACAAGGACAGGAGCACTGGCACTCTCATCCGAGGAGCTGATCTGCATTTTTCCCTGGGACAGCAAGTGGAAGTGAAGGGAGAGGTGGAGGAAGAAGCAGCAAAGCCACAGGGTGAGGAATGACAGCCAGAGCAGAGCCAGCTGCTGAAGCCAGGCTCTGTGTGAGCTGAGAGCAGCTCATTCCCACAATTACACTCATTTATTTCTGCATTCCTACCAACACAGCAGAGCTGCAAACCTGCCCTCCCATCCTGCCGTTTAGACCTTTCCTGGTGCGAATTTCCAGCTTGGATAAATGAGCCCAAATTGCCTTTTTAAGGTTTTCCTGTGTTCCAGAGGGACCCAGAACACGACCAGCAGATGGATTTCAGCAGCATGTTTGTGCTTTCTCCTATCCTGCCTTAATTTGATGTCACATTTAAAATGCTAATGGCCACACTCTGAATCGGAGCATCAGAGGGAAACTTTACACCAGAAAAACGCTGAATTTGCCACACAAAAGGAAACGTTATTAATTGTGATGCAGTTGCCCTTTGTGCCTGTGTGTTTACTTGATTGAAGCATCTTGACTGTGGGGCTTTCTCCTTGAAGCCTGATTTGAATGGAGTATACAGCTGGATTGCCCCAGGGCCTTGTAACAATTTATAGTCTGGATGGAAAGGCAGAAGTGCATAAAAAGACAGTTGTGAAATGCTGCTAGTGCCTGTAATAGAAAATCTGTGTATGATGACCTTGGCTGCGTGGGCCTCTGGGATCGCTTTGCTCCGATCCAAAGGATTATAAAATGGAAAGCATTGCATCTCACCTGGAATAACGGAGGGAAAAAATCAAAAGAAATTTGTTTTTCTAAACTATGCAGTTCATGCTTCCTCTTCTTTGCATTCCTCCTGCATATGGCCTTGCATTTTAGCAAACATGTTAAATTTACATCTGTTATTCTCTGCGCTGTTACAGGAGCTGGGGTTTTTGCATGCAAATATCTGGGTGAGGTTTCTGTAGCCACAAGCATTTATGTATTTAAAAGCCTCATTCTGTTTGCAGATGAATTGATGTTCTGTTCCTGAACTGCAGCTGAATTAATTTGTGGCAAATTTTTCCTGGCCAGTTCCGAGGCAGCGTGACCTTTCCTTTTTGGTGTGGAAAAAATGCTGATTAATACAGATTTTCTTTCCTGCTTCTCCAGATCCATCGCTCTTTCTACGGCCAAAAAAGGCAAAAAAGGATTTTCTTCTTCCTCCAAATCACTGCTAAACCTTTTCAAGGCGAGGCTGGACAGAGCTTGGAGCAAGCTGGAGGGGTGGAAGGTCCCTGCCCGTGGCAGGGTGGGGCTGGGTGGGCTTTGAGGTCCTGCCAAGGCAAGCCAGGCTGATGCCATGGCTCTGGAAGTGCTGCCCGTGGCTGCTGAGTCCTGCCCAGCTCTGTGCCATTAGGGACAGAGCAGCCTTGCTAATAGGAGCCAGACGAATGAGGCGTTTGAAGGAGCGCTGAATTATTTAAAATAAAAAATTTAGCCTGCAAATGAGATTGGCTTTTATGTCTAATGTGCAGCAGATTGAAGTGCTGCTGTGATTGCAGTGGGGCACGTGTGGGGTGGGAGATGAGGATGGGGTGTGGGTGCAGGGCTTTGGAGGCAGAGTGATGGAGAAGCAGAGGTGACAGTTTAAGGATTGCATGGCAGGGGCTGCACAGTGATTAAATCCACTGATGCTGTCACTGAGCCGTGAGGCTGCAGATAACATTCTCTCCCTGTGCTGAAAACAAGAATCAATACAAACTCCTTGACAGGGGCTAAATTATTAAATAGAGCCTTCCTTACAATGTTTCATTATCTGGGATTTACCTCAGCTGGTGATTTGTCAGCAGCGCAGGGAGATTTGCTGGGTGTTTTGTATTAAAATAATTCCAGATGCATATGAATCCATTTTGATAATTCCCCTCCTTTTTACAATGCTTCTCTGTGTATTTTTTTTTTTTTGGTTGCTATTACCCAGATGCCACTTTGAATTCTCACACAGCTCCTAAGCTGGGCTGCACAGTGAGCTTTGGGCTTGTCACATCTGTGTAAAAATAAATTCTTTTTGTATGGCAGACTGTTCTCTAAGTGCTGCTTTCAGGCTGTTAAATTAGCAGGGGATTTGCAGTGTCTCTCAGGTGAGCTTCAGAACTGAGGGAAGAGGCACGAGGCTGCTCTGTGGATTTATGGGTACTGGAGTTTCACTGGACTCGGCTGAAATATAGAGCAACATTCTTTTTATTTTGTTGTACATCTTCTGAAGGAAGGCAGGAGCAGGAACCATCCATTCTGAGGCAGCTAAACCAGCATCTTTTGCATTCCCAGGGTGCTCAGGGCTGTGTGGAGATGCTGTGTTCAGTCCTGGCTGAGATGTGTCATTTCATCAGTGCCATTATTTTGTCAACTAACGAATGTTTAACATTTTTGTGGGATTTTGGGGTTGTTTTTCCGAGTAGCCTTGATAGTGTAATGCACCAGTGCAAGTGAATTAATTCCTACAGAGCTGCAGTGTCATGTCACAATTACATCATGGTCCTTTGGAGAGGCAGTGTTCATTTTTGGGGGTTTAAAGCAGATGGCAGCATTGTTCAGAGTGAGGATTAACAGCTGGAAGTTAAGGCTATATGTGTGGTTTTTAGGGCTCAAATCCAGCTCTGCCTCCATTCCTTCCATATGGCCTGGATCTTTGCAATTGCAATCCAGACCTTACAACTTAGGGGCTACATACAAAAAGCCCCAAACAAATATACAAAACACCAAAACAAACAAAAAAGTCCCACAGAATAATCCACAGGGGGTTGTTTTGATTTTTTTTTTTTCCTTTTTAATGTGATTGCACTGTTTGTTTTTGCCCCAGTTGGCATCCAGCAGTTGGAATTCTCATGGCTGGCTTGTTGGCACAGGAGCACTGGAGGCTGTGGGGATTGTTCCCCCAGGAAAGGCTCCTGGGCTGATGTTTATAATTTCATTAAGCCCTTTGCCATGGCAGTGTGGTCTTCACCCCCTTTAGCTTTTTGTTTTACCTTTCTCCTTTCTTGTTTCCTCCCCCTTACCCAAGGAAAACCTGTTTCCTACACCTGTGCTGAGATAATTGAGTGCTAAATAAATCATTGCGTGCCAGCTGGAAAATACCGAGAAAAAAAATGTTATCTCTAGCTTTTAGGGGGAAAAAAAGTATCAAATTGTACATTAGCTGGGTTTTATGTAGCAAGAGAAAATGGAGTTGGAATAAATGTAGCCATGTCCTCTGGTGTTGAATAGTGAGAGCATCTGTCATGTTTAATAATGCTTCTGACCTTTAGGATTATTGAAGTCGAAATTTTCTCTCTGGTCATTTGGGGGTACTTGAGCACTGTCAGATTTCTTGTGTCTCTGCTCAGCCTCCAAAGACACATTGTTATGCTTTGTGAGCTGCCGAGGATAATTCATTAAAGAAATTTGTTTTCCTGCTTTTGGAAGGGTTTCCTTGAGGAATGTGAAATGTCACTGTGGCCACTGAATTCCAGAGCGTGTCCCACCCCTCAGGGATGTGCTTGCAATTGCTCTTGAGGGTGGAGGTGATGCTTTTGATGCTCCCGTGGCAATAAAGGGCTCAGTTCAGGTTTGGGGGCGTGGGACACCCTGAACCTGGCAGTGTCACCTGAGCAGAGCAGGGTGTCCTGGCAGGGGAGGGACTCCCTGTGGGGTGAGGCTGAGCTGGGGACCACACTGTGCCAGCAGGGGCTGCTTTGTGCAAGGTTATGAAATGCTGGGAAGGGTCTCCAGGCTGAGAGGGACACAGGAGCACGGGGAGGGGAAAAGGTGTGGATGCTCTCTGAACAACTGTTCTGTGCCTGATGGCAGGACAGGCAGAATCTCCCTTTTGTGAGTACCTGTTCTGTGCCTGATGGCAGGACAGGCAGAATCTCCCTTTTGTGAGTACCTGTTCTGTGCCTGATGGCAGGACAGGCAGAATCTCCTGTTTTTGAGTACCTGTTCTGTGCCTGATGGCAGGAAAGGCAGAATATTCCCTTTTACTCAGAGGGACTGATGGAGCCACTTAGGGAAACGCTTCAAGTCAGCTCCACCTTGTGCCTGACAGAGCTTCAGATGCTCTCAGGCTGGGTTTTGTCCCCTGGTGTCACCTCTGGGGACAGGTCCCTGCCTGGCACTCGCAGCCAGGGATGTGATGGATCTGCATTTTTGACACTGCAATCACTGAACACTAATCCATGGAGAATTTGGACTTGTAATTTTGATTAAAGTGATTGATTTTTAAAGCAGCCTCAGTTCGTTTTGGGCCATTAGAGGGTATTTGAAAGGAAAATAACTCTTTAATTTAATTAGTAGTGTGTAAGCATCCTGCTCTGCTTTCTAAGCAGAACTTCTGGGGGTTTTTAAATCATATTCCCTTCAGTTGTTTGTTGGCACATTTTAAGGTTAAAAGTGATGCAAAATTATTAAGACCAACAAACTCGTGCTGAGCAACTCTTAAACTTCAAATAAAGTTTTTCCTTTGGGAAAACACCCAAGTTGTGGTGTTGTGTAAAGCAATTCTTGTCCACCCACCTGGATGTGATATTAATATACCCCATGGAAGGAATGCTGTGTAAACAACAAAGTGCTTCCCTTTTATTTGTAAGACATCCTTTTTAGGCTACAAACACATCTAAAACGTTCAGTTTATAGAGAGAATCAAATAAGTAAGATAAAAGAATGTATATGTTTCAGTGCTGTGGAATAGAAAGGCATAATTTATGCTCTGTATCCCCTGTCGTTGCGATTAGTGACCTGAGGCTGTTGAACTTCCTCTTTATGGATTGGGAAAATGCTGTGACAGTTTTCAAGGGAATTGCTCTCTTTGAGTTTAAAGAGATGAAAATGGGGCTGCTAACAAGGACCAGCTTCAGCATGTGCTTTCATATTCCTCGTGTTTAAAAAAAAAAAAAAAGAAGGCAAGAAAAGAAAAGGCAATTGGGTGCTTTGATATGTGTGAACCCCAGGACCCTGCCAGGCAGCAGCTGCAGAATGTGGAATATCAGACAGGGCTGCAGGGAACCTGCAGGAAGGTGTTCCCTGGGATGCTTTTTGCAATGGTTGTGGCTGAGAAGATTGAGAAAGGTGTTTTCCAAGAGGGGAGCTGCCATTTGGTGCCCATTTTGCTGTTCTGAGGTGTTGTGGTGCTTCCCATATTGGTACTCCAGGACATTCCCAGATATTCCCAGACCCAGGAGTTCCCTCTCCCTGTGCTGGGCTCTTGATCCAGGGTGATGATCACCAGCCTGGACTGGGATTTAGAGCTCCCCTCCCTCAGCTGGGGCAAATTTGTGAGGAAATACCTGAAAACTGCCTCCTGATTTCAGGCGTGCCTTTGTGGGCTTTGCTGCGTCCTCAGAATCTGAACTCTGGGAGTTTTGAGCTGGTTTGGGCCTTTCAGCTGAAAACTTCACGCTCTGAAGTGCAAAATTCCATTAACTGTGGTGAAATATCATCATAAATCTCTGATCTGGAGGTGATTAAACCAAGGGGCTGTTTGTTACTAAAGACATTGGGCCAGGAAAACAAACAGCTGGGAGCACATCTGGAGCATGGCTGCGTTTGCAACAGGCACAGTAAATATTGAAATTGGAGCTAATACTGCCTTCTATTACAGATTAATTTATCATGTGCTCCTTGGGAAGCACTTGTAGGACGAGTGCTGCAGTTTACACCAGTTCAAGTGCTGGGAAATGGCTTTGGATTTGTCAGTGTTGCTTGTGCCAGTGCATGAATATTTTATTTCACTTTTCCAAGGTACTGAACAGTCAGGGAGCTCCAGGGTTTTTTGGGTCAGGCTCCCAGGGAGATGGCACAGCCAGAACTGCAGACAGCTGCACAGGCACTGAAATATGGGCTTCAGTATTGATCTAACAGGCTTCTCCCCTTACCTTGTGTGTCACAGAGAGGCAGAGCTCCTCATTTGAGTCCATAATCTCTAAGGCTTCCATTTTCCCAAAGACAGGCTCCTGCTCAGCAGTTTGCAGAACCAAGTTCAGGGAAGTGTTAAAGCCTTTCTGGGAAGATTGTCTTTGGTAAAAGGAAGCTGATGTAAATCATGAACTCTCTCTAAACCATCAAACCAAGTTTTATACAAATTCCCTGAATGACTTCTGGTCATTTTTCTGTTTTGTAAGGTTCCCTGCCAGTTTCTGCATTTATGGTAGCACAGAGAATCCTCCTGTTTCCAGGGAGTCTGTGAAGAACTGGCTGTGCTGATTCCCTTGGGCTGAATCCTTGTGCCCAGCCAGGGGGAGAGGCATCACCCCTCATCATCATCCCCAGCAGGATTCCAGAGCCAGAGCCTTTGAATCTGGCACTGATGGGTTCCATCCAGTGCCTCCAGTAATAGAGGAAATTAATTTGAGTTCTGCACGAGGACTGAGTGCTTTCTGCTGCTTGGTCTCAGAGCTTTCTGCTGCTGGACCTGGGAGTGAATTAACACCTTGACTTCTTTAATAGAAGTTATTAGTGGCTTCATTTGTTGAAGTTGTAATGCTGTGGTGATTATATGGCCCAAGACAAACGATTAACTTTGGAATTGTGCATTAGCTTGGCTGGCTGTGTTCACTGCAATTCAAAGCAGAGTGCACATGGCGGCCATGGGATGTGCTAGAGGTTTAAAAACCACATTTCTCTATTTCAGAACTGCTTTTCTTGTGGACCATCCCAGTTGTCTGTATATTCACACTTCCAGCACCCAAGCAAAGTTGGTTTTTTCTTTGTATCTCTCTCCCAGCTTTTCCTTTGAGGTTTTTTCTTTCCTAGCAGGTAAATGCATTCAGTTTATTTTCAGTGTAGTTATTTCTGATTTTAGTGTTTTCAATATCTGGCTATTTCCAGATGAATGGAGAGCATCTTTCCAATCTTTCTGTTTAGATTAGGTTGCAGCCTGTGGAGCTGGTTTGGGGTATGTTTGTTTAGTCCTGATTTACATATAAATACAAAGAAAAACTCTAAAGCCCGGTGTTGCTAATTTAGCTATTGATACCAGGGCAGGCAGCACCAATCTGTGTTAGAAATTCCCTGTGTGGTGAGATACAGCCGTGTCTCCTGCAAATTGACATTTTTAAGATTGCTGCTTTGTTTCCTTGATGAGCTGCTCTAGGTGTTGCCCATTAATTAAGGGCAGAGTTTTTGCTGAGGCTGTGTCTGGCCCTGTTTGTCAGCCCTTGCTGAATTCTCTGTGGAAAGCTGATTTTGCTCTGGTTCCAAACATCAGCTGGTCAATAACACACATGTTGGGGCAGTTTCTGAGAAGAGGTAAACATTTCAGTAAGTGACCATTTACCAAGTAAATGACATCCTCTGGGGAGCTGCACAAGGAAACATTCACTTTCCAGGCATTTATTTTCCAAACACACTTTGTTTCCTCACAGGAACAGCGTTTGCTTTTGTGGTGAAACAGCCAAGTCGCGGGATCTGGCTGATCAGTGCATTTTCTTTCCTTTTCTTTTTATAATTTCCAACCCCAGCCTGTTGGCAAAGGTGCTTTAATTTTTCCTGCCCATGAGGTGATATTTTAAAATGATAAAATTCCCTGCCCATGAGGTGATATTTTAGCAGGCAGTGACTGTTCAAACTTGGGGCTGGGTTTGCAGAGCAAACTGTCTCCTGATTGTTTTATCCTCCAGCTCTTGGTGTGTCTTTGTTCAAAGGTAAACCCCTCAGTGAGATGGTAAAGAAAATGTGGCCTCTTGATATTTAAAAGGTGAGAAATCTATTTAAACTGTGTATGATGGCTTTGAATAGCCCCACTGCTGAGTGCTGCTTGTTTTAATAGAAGTGATAAATACTGTGGCTAGTGCTGCTCTGCAATTAGATCTGAGCTATGTGCTATAAATGACATTTAATGGCAAATGTCAGGCGGGGCCCGAATGGTATCTTCATTTCAGTGTTGCACTTCTTTGGCATAATGCTAAAAAACCTTAATGCAATTTAATTATGGGAGCATCCATTCAATGATCAGTGAAATGCATTTGTGATCCCATTAGGTGGTGGTGGCTGCTGGCTCCTGGTGCTGAGCTGAGCAGGAGATGCTCAGGAGGGTCCCTGGCAGCTCTGGGTCAGCAGCTCTCTCCAAATCTGCTCCCATGGAAAGGCAAAATCTGCCATCAGAGTGGGGCTGGGAGAGGCAGGAAACGTGAGCAGGGGTGCTGTGGTCAGAAATAGTGCTTATTGCTTTCTCAGTGGTGTTTGTTAGAGCCCCTCCTGACTCGGGGTGTGTCTGCTTTGGGGTGTTTGTGCAGTAACAGCAGAGATGTGGCACCTCCACGGCCTCACCTGGCATTTGTGACTTTATATGAAATGCATATTTGTGAGTTTGTTGTGCAATAGGATTTCCCTGCCCAGCCGGCTGCAGTGTGATACCTTTGAGAGGCACCCATGGAGGGGCAGCAGCTCTGGGTGCTGGCAGCACCTTACCTGGACAATTACCTGGAATTCCACTTAATGTGGAGGTATGGGGGGGGGATAAACCCAGGAAACCTGGATGGGAAGAAAGGAAACAGCAGAAATAGACCCCAAAGGGATTAAATGAGGTACTAAGCAATGACCCATAACCTTTGTGGAAGATCTTATCATAGTTTTATTTTAAGCCAGTCAGTTTTTAAGCATAACTGCTTTTTTTTTTTTGCTTTTTTTTTTTTTTTTTTTTTTAAGCAAGATGAAATTATCTTTTGTCATTTAGAATCACAGTGAAATTTCAAGGGTATTTTGTACCTAAGTGTATTTCTCTTAAATGAAAGCAGGTGACTTGCTGGTTCTCAGCACAGTGAGCAGCTTTGTTTTCTGGTAAAGCTGGAAAGCTGATGGAATAAACAGTAGAGTTTATTTTAAATACAGACATCTCTCATGGTCATTACCTGAAATGAATAATGCTCTTTTTCTCCTCTAAAACCCTGGATGGGGCTGTGCTCAAGGTGAGACATATGAGAGACACTAAATAAAATAAAGGGCTGTGAAGTGACACTTGTTCCACATCAGTCAGCTCTTGTGAAACCTGCTGGATTTGTTGAACCTCCTTAGAACTGCAGTGTGGTTGAAGCCCAGGGAGCTCCAGTGCTGGCTCCTGGTGAGGTGGATCTCACTGCTGGGCTCACCTGGCTCACTTTAGTGCTGTTCATTGCATTTCCTGGGGGTCTGTCCCCGCCGTAGGGCTGCCACAGTTCTTGTCCCATGTGCAGCCCTGGTGTGTCCCAGCAGAACATGCCGTGCTCACAGAGCCGTGCTGCAGCTCAGGGCTGTGCTGAGCTGTGTTTTTCAGCAAGTCTGGCAGCTCCAGTGCCAAACACCCACACTGGGAGACAGCAGATGGCATCTCCTGGGCATTGACTGCGGGTAGGGCGGGCACCAGCGCCGTGTTCTGGAGAGCTCCAGCCCCGGGAGCTGGGCTCTGGGGCTGCCTCACGTGCACAAACAGCCCTGCAGATGATGTGCCCTGCTGTAAAAGTGGCTTTGGCCACGCTGTGCAGTTTCTAAAGGTGTGGGCAGACTGCTGGTTGATACCTGGGTGGGTCAGCGTGTGCCTCTAGGCTCAGATGTGTTCGTGGGGCTCCGGTGCCTTCCCCTGTCCTCCTGTGAGGAACGAGGCCACAAATGACCTGTTTGTGATGTTTGCAGACAGTGCTGCTTCACATTTTGTAGCTGTAGAACAAACAGTTCTCTGAACAGTGTCTCTGAGCAGGAGTGTGCATCCCGAGGGGTCTGGGCCAGGTGTGTCCCTGCAGGTGTGCAATGCTCTGTGCACCTGTGAGAGGCTGCAGTTCAGGGCAAGGTGAGTGTGAGGGGTGCTTTACGTCTCAGAGTTCCCCTACACCAGGCTGAATTCATTTCCAGCATGCTGGGGTGACTCGGTGAATTGCAAAAGGATTTTTATTTGTGAATAAAAAGGACACGCAGAAAATTCTTGCTGTAAACAGTCAGAAAATGTCAGGCGCGAGCCGTTGTGAAAAAATCTGATATTGTTTTGTCAATAAATTATGCTGTGCCCTGCATAGATCACAGAAATGGGCCTTTACCCTGGAAACAGCAATATTTGATACCCCGGGCAGCTCATTCCCAGCTGAGCTCACACTTGAGTGAATCTGCTGATCGATTATCCGCGGCTTTCCCAAGGCTTCTCATTTCCTGCCTCCCATTCCTGCGCTCCAGCAGCCCAAAGCCTTTGTGCCCTGCCTCTGTGCCCAGATAAGCCATCGAGGCATGTTTCTATTAGAAAATCCTTGTAGATGGAGCAGTCATTAGATAACAGTAACAGGTTTAGAGGTTGCAGGCTTTGCCTTGGCTCAGGGTAAGAGGACAGCCCTGCCCTGCTCCGGGCAGGGGCACAGAGGATTAATCTGCATGTGGCCACATTATTGCTTTTATTTCACATTTGTATTTCTTGCTGAACACTGACAATGCTGCTCTGTTTGCAAGGAGTAATTATGTGTTGCTATGCAGGCGTCTGAATTAAATAATCAAGCTGCAAAAATAACATTCATTTGTAGTAATAACCTCTGCATTTCCAGGCTGGGTTTGCTTGGCTTACAAACAGCTGATCAGTTTTCTTAATTAATTAGCAAACAGCCTACAAAAAGATACCCTGAGAACGTTGAATTACACGTGCTGTTGTGGAGAGGGAAGAGAAATAATCCTTGCTGTGTCTCTGTAGTTCCTGATTTCCAGATAGGTTCATTTGTGTCCCCCCTCTGCTTTTTTTTTTCCCCCCACAGTGAATATGAGTGATCTTTATTTTTCCTTTTCTCTCCTTTGACTATTAGTAAATGTCAGAATTGACTGAAAGTAAGAAACAGTTCTCCAGCAGGAGTGAGGTTTGATGGTGGCAGACACGTTGGGAAGGGAAGATGTTCTGTTCCTTGTCCCTGTTTGTTTCTCTGGAATTGCTGCCCATCTGTCATCTCCAGCATTTGGCACATTGTTCCCAAAGCTCGTTGTGATTTAACGTGGCTCTAAATAGGGCAAGGAGTGAAGTGCAGTGATTAATCCCTCTGGGAGGATCTGCAGGACATCTGTGGTGGTTTGCACAGTTCGGTTCCTCACCCCCCTGGAGAGGGAACCGGGAGTCTCTGAAGATCTGGTGTGGGCTGTGCAGGAGCTCGGTTCTGAAGCAGGTCCCAGGGAAAACAGGCACCTAGGAGTTGTCACAAATGCTCTGGAAATCAGGACATTCCTGCTTTTTAAAGAGAACTTGCAGCATAATTTTTCCCCCTTCCAGGCAGAGGCTCATTTTAAATAGAAGTTGACCAGATGCTTGTGAACTGAGATGCTTTAATCCATTTACAGATCCCATCTAATTCTTGTTCAATGTCCAAAACTGATTCATGCTGTTTAAAAGGAACAAAACCCAAAATGTCAGCGAGAATAAAACCCCCAAATGAGCACTTTGTGAGCTCTGCAGCAAAAGACAATATTTTCATTAAAGGGGAGAATGTGGTTTTGCAGCGCAGGGAATCGTTTTGAGCTGACAGAAAGACACTTGAAATTTAAAGCTCTTGCCATGGCTGCAGTTTCTGCAAGCCTGGATTTGGCATGTGACTGTCTGCAGCTTTTCAGATGTAAAGGTGTAAAAAAGGAAAAAAAAGTCACACTTTTAGGAGGTAGGGGACACTTCTTTTGTGTGCACATGGTTTGAAAATAAATAGTCTGCCACAGAAGTTGGCGCCTTGACACCTCTGAGTGCAGTCTGCTTTATAAATGACATACGTATTTAGGAAGTTGGCTGACAAAATAGCATGTCTAGGAATTTCTGTGCCATGAGGGATGTAAATGTGAAAAGGGAGACTCTGACAGACGTTTTGTATTTTTAGCAAGATTGAAGTTTCAGGTTAAACCCCACAAAATCGTCTGTGCTGGAGAGTGGGCATAGAAAAGGGGTTGTCAGGGTGCAGCTGTTAAATGAATTGGACAAAAATGACCAATGGTGGTAAAAAAAAAGGATTTAGGAAGGAGATCAATTCATCTTCCCTCCAAAAAACACCCCAAAGAAACCCAGAACCCACAACCCAACCGACCCAGCCCCAAGTGCATCATTGCCACAGACTTTTCTGTAAAGGGCTCCTTGCACATCTCATTGTAAATGATATTTTTGTTGCTGCTTTGCCTGTGTGTGGAGGCATTCCACAGGCAGCATTCCATGCTCCAAATGGGGATTGTCAGCAGCACGAGTCTGAGAATTGTTCTGATCTTCACCTTGGCCCTGTTTATCTTCTCGTTTCTAAATCACTTAAAATGCCTCTCTGATAGAATTTAGGTGTTAGGAGTTAAAAGCTGGAAGTGGTTTCAGACCAGGGCTTCTCTGAGAAATGCAGCACGTTTGGGTTGGTTGTGTTTTGGTTTTATCACCTGTTTGGGTTATAACTCCAACTTCATGTGTTTTCTCCATAGCTTTAAAGACACATTATTGTTTTCTGGTGAAAGAAAAGCCATTTCTGGGTGTTAGGGAACCCCCTGTAATCTCCTTTGCTCTGCAGTGGTGCCCTGTCAGTGCCATCAGTCCCACCCTGATGGCAATCTCATTTCTGAGTGATAAAACAATTTCTGAGTGATAAAACAATCTCATTTCTGAGTGATAAAACACTGCAGAACGCTGTAAACTTTGTGCTCACTGTGAATATTCCTGAGAAGCTCTTGTGTAATCCCTGCTGTTCCAGGTGTTAGTGCACACTGGGTGTTTGAGCTGGGGCTTCCAGGAGTTGTGGCAATCAGCAAAAACTTCTTTTAGCCTGGCCTGAAGGACCAAAAGGGTCTTTTGGGAGGTGGGACAGAGTGAGGTGGTCCCTTATGGCAGCAGGGGGAAAACCTCACTTTGAACCGTGGATTTCTTCCCTCCAGTGTCAGAATGAGTGTGAGTGCTGCCCCTGGCCTTGTCCCCTGTGCTGTGACAGAAATGACAGGGCAGGGGGTGGTGGCATCACCGTGTGCCCTCAGCCTTGGGCTCGGTGTGGTGCCAGGGCAGTGGGACACTGGCAGTGCCATCCCTCCTTTGTGGGATCCCCTCAGGGTGTGCAGATGTCAAGGATACCTGCACACAGAAGTTGTCCTGTCCCAGCAGGTGCCTGGAAGGACACACAGCCATCCCTTCACATTTCCTGCGTTTCTCCTTTTCCCAGGTGTAGCAGCTCCCTCTTTTCTCTGCTCTCCCCTTGCCTGGGGGTGCTCGTTCACCCCTGGGAAGATTTTGGGTTTGTAGGGAAGCTTTGGCAGCCCCTCCCTGGCAGAGCACAGTGCACATTTCCAGTCCTCCTCCTCCCCTGCTGGCATTTGCTATTCCAAACCAGCACCCCAAACTCCAGGCTGGACTTTGGAGTCCTCCCTCGTGGTTCCATGTGCAGATGTGCCTGTGCCTCCT
The DNA here is from genome assembly GCA_013397555.1 of Urocynchramus pylzowi. Taxonomy (NCBI): domain Eukaryota; kingdom Metazoa; phylum Chordata; class Aves; order Passeriformes; family Fringillidae; genus Urocynchramus; species Urocynchramus pylzowi. The sequence continues at coordinate 240,139 of VZRH01001683.1, read as the reverse complement.
TTGCAGGGCTCCATGGAGTTCTGTTCTTTGAAAGACTCCAGAGGCACAAAAGTCAGAGCTTGGTGCTTGTTGTAAACTGTCCTTATGTGTGTGTGAAAGGGATTCGTGCCAGTGAAGCTCTCTGAGCATCCTCTCAGGGTTTGTGTAACAAAAGAGTGGGGTTTTTGTCCTCTCAGCTGCCAAACACAAAGAGAATTTGCAGAGAAATGCTGGGTTGATGTTTCCCATCATTGCTGCGAGCTCCACTAAGAGAATTTATGAACTCTTAGCGAGAGGGTAACAGATTATTTACTTGGACATTTTTGTCTCCAGAATTCAGAGAGCCTGCCATAAAAGCTGTGGCGCACAGAGCATTATTTCAGGAGAACAGCCGAGCCTGCAACCCCAATTTTTGAACAGCAGGCAGCAGAAATCAGAGCCGCCTCTCACTCGTTGTCCTTTTGATTTTTTTTTTCCCCCCGTGCATTTACCAGCTCGTTGGCTCTGATTGCAAATGTTCCGTTTGCAAAGGCTCGAGTCCCGCTCGGCCCGGGGATGCTCGGAGCGGCTCGGTCGCCGCTTTCCTGGCACAATGCTGCCACTGGCAGTGGCCTGCCGGTACTGCACGGGCTCTGCTCAGGAAAGGCCTTTCCCGGCAGCGTTGGCATGCTGTTCGTCCAGCAGAAAAGCGCTGCCAGCCGGGCTGCTGCGGGCCGACCGTGGAGCCGGGGCCGGCCCGGTGACTGCGCTGGGGCCGGGGCCGGCAGCGGCTCGGAGCGGTCCCAGGCCGCTCTAGAGGACTGCGGTCCCGAGGAAAACAAGCCTGCGGTTGCCTCATGCCAAAAGAATGCTCCTTTCCCTTCAGGCCTTTGTCTCTGCAAGTGTTTGGGAGCAGCAGGGAGAATTGCAGACCAGGGGGTTTGGAGATAAACTGAGCAGAGTCTGTAGTGACTCGATCTAAGAGTTCTCTCCAAGCGGTGTTTATGCTCCGGTTTCCTTCTAAGAAGGAACAAATTGGTGGCTGGAGCCTCAATGAAAAAAGAGCATTTGGGGAATACAGTTTTGTGTAAATTTTGCTGTGAGGCTGATGAGCAGTCAGAGCCTGTAATTATTGTGATTGAAGTGCAGTATCCTATTCTTTTGTGTAATAAAGAACATCTATGATTATGTCTGCATCCATCTGTCCTTGGGGGAAAAAAAAATCTATTATCTCTTGGTTTCCACTGCTAAGAATGGTTGCACTGAATGGTGTTACTGTGGGTATTCTTTTTTGCATGTTTGGCCATAAATACTTCTTATTTGTGGAAATCAGCAGACTGCATGAGGCCAAAAATTGCAATCCTTTTCTGATCGCTGCCTCTTTCCTTGGATTAATTAACATCAGTGAGTAGATTGGGGTTTGCGGGTCACAGGCAGAGAGACACAACTGATGCAGGAGGGTCTCCCTGCCTTTGTCTGGGCTGGAAATCAATCTGTCACCAGCACAGGCTGGAGAAACTCTTCCCTCCCTCTGGGTCTGACCTCGGGGGTTTTTCCCAGTGAGGCTGTGGGTCTGTGGGCTGATTTCCCTGTCAGTAATGCCCCAGGGTTGTTTTTCAGAGCAAGAGGGACCATCTGCTGATGAATGTGAAGTGGTACTACCGCCAGTCCGAGGTGCCCGACTCGGTGTACCAGCACCTGGTGCAGGACAGGCACAACGAGAACGGTGAGTGGGCTCTGGGGCCAGCCAGCCTGCTCCAATCCCAGCTGTAACAGAG
>VZRH01001683.1:198626-232094 GCA_013397555.1 Urocynchramus pylzowi | reverse complement strand
TTAAAAAAAAAAAAAAAAAAAAAAGCCAAACATTTGAGGCTTGGGTGAATTTCAGAATGGATGTTTTGGGAAGTGTTTTTCTGTGTTTTGGTTGCACAACATTTGCTTTTCTTTAATTTTTAATCTTCTGGAGTGTTCTTGTTGGGGGATGTTGTGAGCTGAGCGAGTTTTGGGGTGTCCTGTATCTTGGGGAATGGCTTTAGATCCTTTCAGCAGAGCCACAGGAGCTGAAACACTCAATTTACTGAACATTTCAATTATTAAGGCACGTTCATTGAAGGGGCCAGGCTGTTGGTGAAGATTCCCAAGCAGGGTATGGGAGGTAACAGAGAATAAGCAACAAGGAAATTGTGTATCCACCTCTGCTACAGTGAACGTCGAACTGTTGTACAAGAAAATTAAGGATTGTTCTGGGGCCTGCTCTGTTTTGCTTACTCCGTCTTTCAAAATACAATGTTTGGGGAACTTTTTATCCTTCTTTAGCCTCATGGTAGATGGAAGCATCTCAGAAGCTGGAAAACAGAGGGATGTATCCCAATTAAAGCCATGTGTGTTGGAAGGGATGTTGCCTTCACATAAATGGGTGCCTAAGAGCATATAAATAGGGTCAGAGATGCAGGCTGGTGCAGGAAGTTCAGGCAGGGAGAATCAAGCCTGGTTCCTTGGGTGCCAGAGAATAATATTCCTTAAATGGGAGAATAATATTCCTTAAATAGATGAATAATACTCCTTAAATGCTGCCAGCACTGCAGCCCTGACAGGAGAGCTGGGATTGTCTGTGCCTCAGGTTCCTGCTCCGCTTTGCAGTGTGCTTGGACACGGGGCTGGGCCCTGCACCCCGGCAGCCTCGGGATGGAGGCGATGGCCTTCGCTCGGGGCCGGGGCCTGGAGCCGGGCCGGGGGCAGTGAGGGATCCCCCAGCCAAGGCCCCTCAGCCCGCCCTCATCCCTCAGCCCTCAGCTCTCATCCCTCAGCCTTCAGCTCTCATCCCTCAGCCCTCATCCCTCAGCCCTCAGCTCTCATCCCTCATCCCTCAGCCCTCATCCCTCAGCCCTCATCCCTCAGCCTTCAGCCCTCAGCCCTCCCTCAATCTTCCATCCCTCTGTGCCTCCCTCATCCCTCCGTGCCTTGTGGATCCCCGGCTGTATTTATTGGTGGATCCCCGGCTGTATTTATTTACAGATCCCGGCCATATTTATTCACGGATCCCTGCTGTATCAGCAGATCCCTGGCGGTATTTATCAGCGGATCCCCGCTGTATTTATCACGGATCCTCGCTGTGTTTATCAGCGGATCCCGGCGGTATTTATCAGTGGATCCCCGCTGTATTTATTCGCGGATCCCGGCTGTATACATTCCCGGATCCCCGCTGTATTTTCCAGCGGATCCCGGCTGTATACATTCCCGGATCCCGGCTGTATTTTGCAGCGGAGCCCGGCTGTATACATTCCCGGATCCCCGCTGTATTTTCCAGCGGATCCCGGCTGTATACATTCCCGGATCCCCGCTGTATTTTCCAGCGGATCCCGGCTGTATACATTCCCGGATCCCCGCTGTATTTCCCAGCGGATCCCCGCCGTATTCACTGCCGGAGCAGCGGGGCGCGCGGAGCCGTTCCGGAGGGAGGAGGAGGAGGAGGAAGGAGGGAGGAGGATGAGGGAGGGAGGGTCACAGCACATGCTCAGTGCCGCCGGTCCGAGGGCGAAGTTTCTGCGTTCTGCGTGCGGGCTTAGGTCACAGCACAAGCTCAGTGCAGGCTCGGCGAGGTCTCCCAGCCCGCATGTGCCTCCATTTTGAGTTGGTAGAGGGGAAAAGGCAGAGTTTGGGCTGGGAACAGAGGGCTCGGCAATCCATCCCAGCCCACAGGCGCCTGTCATAGTCATGGATGATCCATTCAGCCCCTGCAGGTAGGCTACATCACTCCGGCCTCCCCGAAACCATGGTGATTTCCGCCGTCGGTCGTGACTCCTGCGATGTTTCTGGGCTCGTTGCGTGGCTGCTGCATGCTCCCGAGAGCCCTGCCTGCACGGCAGCAGCTGCTCCCGGGGCAGCGGGGCACTGCCCGGGGGCACGGGCAGACACGCTGCAGCTGGCGGGCTTGGGGGCTGGGACTCGAGCGCAGCTGTGTGCATGCAGGCAGGTGTGGGCAGTGCAGGGGAGGGATGCTGGGACAGGAGGGGGGTGCAGCAGCAGCCACCGGGGGCTCCCGGGACGGGTGGTCCCTGGTGGTGGAGGGCACGGACCCCTGACACTCACCAGGTGCTGAGGAGCAGGAGCTGCTGTGGCTGTGCTGGCCTCTCAATCCCATGCAGGTAGCACTGGTGCATCTGGATGGCAGCAGCGCTGCCCTGTGCAGGACAGCAGCTGTGCAGCCCCACAGAGGCTCAGCAGGGCTGAGCCTAAGTAAAGGGATATAAAGGGAATAAAGGGCAGGGCTCTGGGTCGCTGTGGGGCAGCCAGCAGTGTCACTGCTGGACAGAACTGGGGGTGAGGGGAGCTGGGTGTTGTGCTTGGTTCGCATCTCTGTGTGTTGTGTTGCCAGGGTCTGTCCCTGTGCGCTGGGGCTGTCCCTGCGCCTGTCCTGCCGTGTCCTGCAGAGCTGGGCTCGCCCAGGGCAGCTTGTTCTGGCCTGTGCAGGGTTTGGGTGGACAGGGGACAGGACTGTGTGTGCTGCTCTCAGGGACACCTGTGGACTCGGGAGCAGGAGGGTGGCCCTCAGCCCTGCACACATTGTCACTCACCTGGCAGGGGCTGGGTCACGGAGGGACAGCGACTGCTCACCTGGGCACAGAGTGACACACAACGGGGAGCAGCTTCAGACTAACAGAGCGGAGATTTGGATGAGAAGAGAGGAAGAAATTCCTCCCTGTGAGGGTGGGCAGGCCCTGGCACAGGGTGCCCAGAGCAGCTGTGGCTGACCCTGGATCCCTGGCAGTGCCCAAGGCCAGGCTGGATGGGCCTTGGAGCAGCCTGGGACAATGGAAGGTGTCCCTGCCATGGCAGGGGGTGGAAGAGGATGCTCTTTAAGGTCCCTTTCAAGATGACCCAGTCTGTGATTCTTGCCAGAAGCTGAGGAATGAGTGATGAATAAACCTGCAGAATTCTGCCCGTGTCAGTGCCACGTCCATGTCTGTATCCTGCCCCAAGTGTCATTCCTGTAACCATCTCCTTTTATACCTGCAGAGCTTAAAAAAAAATCAAGAACACCTATTTGATGTGGATCACTTTGGCCATTGGCTAGGCAAATTCCTGCTAATGATGACAGAGCTCAGTTCCCCTGAGCTTCAGCCTGGCTGGACCTCCTCCTGGTTTAGAGAGGAGTCTCCATAGGCCTCAGCTTTGGACACATTCTTATTCCTAATAAAGGAGCTCCTTGAGTGTGTGCAGGAATCCATCATTGCTCTGTAGGAATACAGGGATATGACAGCTTGTGTTCTTAACACTGGTTTTAAATGTTCACTTCTAGACAGAAGAGAAGGGCTTGGGCAGCCAGGTCATCACCTAGCAGCTCCTCAGGTTTGTGTGGAGGTGTACCCTTGGGTTTACAAAACTAAACAAACATAAACAGAAACCCACCCAGGGAAAAGCCCCAAACCCCACAGCCCTCCCCCAGAAAAAGCAGTCCTGGGTGGCAGCAGGGTCAGGCTGTGGGGTGTGCTGGTGCTGGCAGGACCTGCAGTGCCTGAGCTGCCCCGTGCTCCCTGGGCAGTGCAGCTGTGCTCCTGCAGTCATTCCCTTCCTCAGGGACAGCTTTGTCCTGGCTGGATGCCCAGCAGATTCTCCCAGTTCAGGCACTGCTGGTAGGTGGTCTGGTGAGTTAATGCCACTCCAAACAGCTGTTAGAAATTGCAGATATATCACGGGAAGTGCTTGAATATTGTTCTTTGGATGAAGAATAGTCTCTTCCTTTTGTTCTGCCTTCATTTCAGCTTTTTTTCCAGGCATAAATCAGCAAGATTACCTCTTTTCCCTTCCTTCCAATTCTTTAGGATGTAATTTGTTTTAATTAGAGCTTGTTTCCAGGTGCATGGTGGAACTAGGGACACCTTCCAGCTCCTTTCATGCTTCCCATTCTTCATGCTTATCACCTCTGACACGAGCTGTTGCTGCTGCCTGTGTGTGCTGTTCAGGGGAGCTGCAGATTTGTGTTGCCAGGCAGGTTCAGGGCCCCAGAGGTTGATCACTGCCTCTGATCTGATGGAGCTTTATGGAGAAGGTCCCACTGGCCTGCACAGGAGCTGGGGAGCTCAGGCTGGTTTGACAGTGAATATTTGGGAACATTCAAAGTGCAAAGGCACTGCCTGGCCGTTTTAGAAACTGTACAGGACAAGCACTTCAACAGCAGCAGTCCATGCTGAATTCATTTACACATTCACTCACCAGTGTCAATGCTACTGGTAAACAATACTCTGGTTCTATTAAAATCACATGTAAGCAGATAAAACGGTTTGCAATTTGCAGTGGTTCCCAGTAATTAATTTTTTTGAACTTATGATCAATTTGCTGGTGTCTTCCTTATCTGGAGGTAAACAGGTGTCAGAGAGGTGCTGCATTTCACCTGCCAGCAAAACATTCCCCACACAGGTAATTCCTGAGTGGAGAGAACACTCACTGAGGACTCTCTGTAGGCTTTTTTTTTTCCTCCTCTATAAACATGATGTAAAAACAACTTTATCTCGAAAAAGCTTTTCCTGTGTGGCTCAAGCTTGTGCAAGTACTTCCTCCTGCAAGCAGCACAGGGTGCAGAGCAGCCTCCAGTCCTTGCCCCTGCAGTGGTGCCCCTGCAGCCAGCAGCAGGCTGGAGCCTGCTCTGCAGCTGCAGGTGTTGGGACACGTCTGTTCATTCCTGCTCTGGGTGAGCAGGGACAGAGAACCTTCCCTTATAAGCTCATTTTTCTGAAATACAGGTTGGGTTTTTCACCCAGAAGACAAAATTGCTTCTGCTTTTTTTGAATTTTTTTTTTCATTATTGCAACACACAGTTACAACAGGTTTTAAATGAAGCTTAAGCATACAAGGGGCAAGGATATTTTCTGAGCATTAGGATACTATTTCTGTAAAGTGAAATTGAAAATCTTGCTTAAAGAATGAAGGTTTAAGACACAGGTGAATTGAGGGGACTTGTTCCTCTGAGGTATTTAACTCAGGTTTGAGGTGGTTGTGGGGTTTTTTGGTTAAAGGTTGAGCAGCCTGAACATGTTTGTCCCTTTTGTATTTTGGAGCGAGCAGTGTTTGAACATGACACACATAAGATAATTTTGGGTTAAAATTACGGATCCACTTGGCTCAGTGTCCTGCCTCCCAACAGTGATCATAAACAGATGCTCTTGGCTGCAGTGCCAGTCACTTTCAGGCCCTGATAAACTGGTTTTTAATCTGCTGAAGTTGGAGTGGAGTAATTTTGTTCTCCCCTGTTTTGTCCCTCTAGAGATGGAACGAAATGATCCTTGCCAGATGTTTTTAGAGCTGCCTCTGAAGAGCAGGGGTCTTTCATCTTGGGTATTGGACTGTTTGAATTAGAGGATTTTTTTTTTTCAAAGAAACCTTTTCTTGGGACTTTCTTGGGAGTTTCCATTAATTTTACAGAAATCACAAAGTATCTAGGAGTTGCTTTGCTGTGTCCCACTCTCTTTGGATGTAACTGATTTTTTGGCCATTAATAATGGCTGGCTAACCAGTGCCAAGTGTCTGAGTGCAGTTTATAATCTATTCTATCACACATACATCTAACATGGGCCTGCTTTTATTCAGTAAAAGCTGATGTTGATACCAGGCTTCATACAGAGCCCCAAATCTCATAAGATTCATTGTTCAGTGCGACAGCTTGTTACTGCCTGTTAAAAACAAACATATAGCCCAAACCCCTCCATATCCTGGCTTGAAGATGTGCCTTTCCTCTTTTAATCTTTGGCTATATAGAAATAATGACCTTTTCCAGCTGTTTTTGGACACTTCCTTAGCTGTTTGGGAGGAGGTCTGTGGCTGAGTGAAGTGGCTGATTTAAAAACCTTCTTCTGTTGAAGCATCCCTGTAATTTACTTAGGGATCAGCTCAGTCTGCAGAATCAGGGATGGCAGTGCCCAGGGTGGTTCTGTGGGTAGCACAGAATGCTGTTCTGTGTGGGATGTGTGGGTTCTGGTTTTGCTTTGGGGTTTTGTTTGGGTTGTTTTTTTAAACTGAATGGCAGCAGTGAGTTATCTCTGGGGTTGGAGCTGTTGCTGGCTGGCAGAGGATGGCTGGGAGCCCAGGGGGAGAGCACTGAGGGCAGGGTGACCACAGCAGCACGGAGAAACCCGGGCTGCTGCTGCTGGGGGGAGCTGCAGAGGAGCACAGCTGGTCCCTGTGGTGCTGCAGCAGGGTGAAAAATGTGCATTTACTGCAGAGCAGGTCTGCTGCTGAACTCTGGCAGGGGAAGGGGAAAGGTGAAAGGAGCAGCAGCACCATTGCTGAGATCCCACCTTGTCAGGTGATCCCTGACCCTGCAGGGCCAGCAGGGTATCCAGCCTGTTTGCTTCCATCAGAAACCTGCCAGCCTCCTGGCCAAGGCCTCCCCTGGGCAGGGAGCTGGCTGGGATTGGCATCAGGGACAGGGCAGGGCTGTGCCATGGCCCCAGCCTCGGGAGGGCTTTGCTGTGAATTCCCAGCCCTGCCTCCTGCCCTGCTCTGGGCGTTCTGGAACAGAATCCTGAGCCCAGCTTCTCCCCAGAGCTGTTCTGCTGGGCTTTGGGGCAGCTCTGGTGGCCATGGCCCAGTCCTTGGTGGCACTGTGTCCATGGACAGAGCTGCCAGCTGTGCCAGCCTTGGGGAGCTGGTCAGTGCTGGGGACAACAAGGAGGTGACAGACAGAGGGTGAAGCTGGTTTCTGTGTTGAAATTGTGCAGGAACTGCTGTGCCAGCCTTGGGGAGCTGGTCAGTGCTGGGGACATCAAGGAGGTGACAGACAGAGGGGGAAGCTGGTTTCTGTGTTGAAATTGTGCAGGAACTGCTGTGCCAGCCTTGGGGAGCTGGTCAGTGCTGGGGACATCAAGGAGGTGACAGACAGAGGGGGAAGCTGGTTTCTGTGTTGAAATTGTGCAGGCACTGCTGTGCCAGCTTTCCTCCCTGCCTCCTCCTTCCCAGGGTGGGAAGGGAGAGCTGTGCCCCAGGCTGTGCTCACCTCTGAACTGCTTTGTCTCAGTGGAGCTCCAGGCTGCCCTGTTGGTGCAGGAGGGAGAGCACAAGGGGCCAGGCTGGCAGGAGCTGGACCTGCTCCCTGCCCTGCTGGGGCTGGGTGGACACTGCTCTGTGCAGCAGGGCGTGCTGCTTGCCCTGCTCTCCTCCTGCCTTTTTGATATTCCAGCACTGGCTCCCAGCTCCTTTCTGACCAGCCCCTGTTTACTTTGCAGAACACAACGTTGCCATGGCAACAGGTTACTTTTCAAAGGGAACATCTTGTCATTATATTTAATCCACTGCAGCTGAGGAGGACTGAAATATTAAGTTGTTGTTGCTATGGATACTGCTTTGTTACAGCAGTTTCTTTTGTGTCACATTTCATATACAGTGTTGGCTCCTTTTTTCCCTTTCCCATCGAATAAACACAGGATGCCATTCCATTCTCATTGTAATTGCTCTCACCAATATGATTTAGCTTCAAATCTGCAGTGCATTTTAGTTTCCATAGCAAGAATTTTTCTCTCCATTTGAAAGCCATTCCTGGGGATGTGAAAGCAGCAGAAATCACGGAGCAGATCGTGTGTCCTTGAGGAGCCAGGGGCTCTGTGCCCTTTGGAAATCCAAGGGGGATGTGGAGCAGCCTGCCAGAGCTCCCTGCACAGCAGCCCAGCCCAGCCCTCACCTTTTGGGCAGGGGAGGGGGCACCTCGAGGTGTGATGTTCCCAGGAATTGGGGATTGGGTGATGAAAGACACAGAAATATTTCTGTCCTTCATGAGGAATGGCTGGAGAGCCCCACTGAGTTCCCACAGAAGGAGCTGGGAGCAGAAGTCCCATCCCAAACTTTGATTTTAACTTTGCAATTACAGGATGGTCCAGCCTTGGTGCTTAAATGTCTATTTATCATATTGAGTGTGGTGCAGCTGAAGAAATTGGGAGCTGGGGGATGTTTGGTTCTTCCTGTCTGAGCTGAAACCAGCCCAGTGCTCAGGGTGGGCACAAACCCTGCACAGGAACATTGAGAGCAGGGATGTGCATGGCCTTTAAATGAATTCTGGGAAGAAAGGAAGAGCATCAGCATTTTCTGTTGTCAGCTTCCCCTTTGCTCCTCACAGGGGATTCTGACACCTTGTAGTAACCTGCTATTTAATGTATAACTTTGTAAATAGAAAATTGATTTCCTAGTTCAGTCATTTCCTTGCATAGCTTGAAAACAAGAAAACAGTGTCAGGTTGTCTTGCAAAAATATGCATTGGGGGAAGACATTTTGACATGTTCTGATTGTTTTCTGGAGGCTTTTGGCTCATATTTGGAGTGGATTTGTTTCCTGGGAGGGTGGCACTGTCCCAGCCCCTGCTCGGGGACACCTTCCACAGACCAGGTCACTCAACACACCTGAGCACATCCCCTCTTGTTCTCTAAATGATGTGTTATTTCTGCTTCTGCTCCATTTGCATTGGAAATGCAATGACAAAAAAGAGTCTCACCCTGAATTTCATTAATTGCAATTCTTTCTCATTGCTGTTTTTTCTTTTTATCTTAGGAGGCTAAACAGTACCCAAGGTGAAATCAGAGTTGGACCCAGCCACCAGGTAAGGGGTTTTGTTTGTGTTCAATATTCAGAGATGCTTTTGCCTCTTGATCTGTGCAGATGACAGTTGTTTAAAATTTCATGTGTTCAGGCATGGTGAAGGTTTTTAGAATCATCTTTAGGTGACTCACTTTAGTGAGATCTTTAGCCTTCCTTAGCTCAGTTACTGAGATTTTTCTGGGTCAGATGTTGATATGTTCATGATTCTCAGTAGCAGAAATGCTATTGGGTTAATTCTTGAGTAAGATTGAGGGAGTGTGAGTAACTGCTGCAAGTTAAAGAAGTGCTTTAAGTCATTTGGATTGTTAAAACAGAAATTGAGGGAGCTGCTGAGTGTGTTCACGCACTGGGAAGCAGAATAAGGTTAAGACTCTAGATGTTCCTGGTATGTTAATTCTAATTTGAGAGAAATCCTTCATAAGCATTGGAAATAATCTGTTCTTAAAGAGTATTAACATACAGCTTGCTCTGGTTCATAGGGCCAGATCTGCCACTGGGAGCTGAGGCCTCTCCTTTTCCTGAGGAATTGACTTTGTAGTGTCCAAGTGCTGGAGTTTTGCATCCAAGTGATGAATATTCATTCAGACCCTCTTAAAAATCTTGTTTAAGAACTAGTGAAAGTAAATATTTATGGAACCTGATGTCACATTCTTGAGGATGTTTTGCCTTCAGAGGAAAAAAGTCCTTGGCAATTAAACCTGTAGTGTTCTTTTCAGTAGTCATAACAAGAGTACTGTAAATGATACCTTCAAAACAACTTTCATCTCAAATTGTCATCTAATATTTTGGCAGGCATTAGTCACCCTGCTCTAAGGTGTAATTACCACGTGCATTTATGGATGGGGAAGAAAAAGGAGGAAGAAGGTCCATTGATTTAGAATACTGTTAATTCTTGCTCGTTTCATGTTTTAGACTTCCATTGTTCCCTCACTCATCCTTGTTTGTGACAAATGTCATCACTGATACCCCCCTCAGTGAGCAGCAGGTGGAAGCAGCAGAATCCAGAGCCTGAGGTCCCAGCAGGGGTTCCTGCTGGCTCTGGTGCCCTCATTTTCCCTCAGCTGTGCACAGGACAGGTGTCAGAGGTGTTGGCTTGGGGTTTCCTCAGTGCACAGATCCCCCACGCTCCTGCCTGTGTCCCCACAGCAGCAGGGACACCAGAGGAGACAAATGTTCTGTAGGATTGCAGAGTTCTGAGAATTCACCTCCCTCTGCTGAGTGTTCTCCTGGGACAGCTTCTGGCTCCAGGTGACAGCCAGGGAGGTTTGGAGTGCCCAGCCCTGGAGGTGGCACTCACTGCTCTGGGCTGGGGACAAGGTGGCCACGGGTCACAGCTTGGCCTTGATCATCTTGGAGATCTTCTCCAGCCTCAGTGATGCTGTGATGAGGAGGAAGCTGCTCCTGGGAGTAGCTGCAGTAATTTAGCACATCCCAAGGGTACAGGAGGCTGAGCGTGGGCCTGTGCAGCCCCCTGCTTGCCAGAGTGCCTCTCTCACAGGATCCCAGTGCTGGCTTATCCCCTGCCAGAAGAGAGCTTCAATGACATACCCATTTTCCCAGGCAAGAAGTAAAATAAAGTACAGATTAAAGAGCAGAACATGAAAGACATCTGAACCTGTGACTTGTAATTACTGGTTATGTATAAATGTTGCCTCTCAAATACGTTTAGCGTTGTGAGTATAGGAGGTAATTATAGGGCTTAAAAGCTGTTTCTGAAGAGGCTCTCAGCTATCTCATCTCAGAGCAGGAGATGACTAAAGATGCTAATTGGGTCTCTGGATAGAGTGTAATACTTATTTAGAGGCAGTGTTCATTTTGCTGAGCTATCTCCCTTTCAGGAAATGTCTTTGTTTCCCTTCAGAGTTCTAATGATTTACCGAGCATTTCATTTTAAACTTAGCGTCGAATCTGTAGGGTTTCTTGCTGATTTCAAATGGACCCATCTGGTAGCTACCTTCCTGCCTTCCTTCATGTGTGTTCTGGGAGGGTTTCAGCCTGGCAGGCAGCAGCTGGATCAGCATCCCTGTGACAAATGCAGCTGCTGCGTCTGAGGGGAATTGTCCATCAGCTCTGGACTGCCAAACCACGGGGCTGTGCAGTACAAAGTGCTTTCCTTCCCATCTCTGCTGCTCCTGTGTACAGAAGGGCTCCACTGGCAGTGGGCTGAGGTGGTGTTAGCCCAGAATTATCGTCAGGAAAGTCACTGCCCTTCTGAGGAAGGAGTGCTGGATGAAGGGGATGGGTTGGGCTTGATGCCTCAGCATCCTCAGAGTTCTGAAATTTGGAACAAATCCTTCACCAGCTGTTGTCTGAACATCTCCACCTGCCAGATGCCACTATTGCAGAGAATTTCAGAAGCTGTGCGTGCTCCTGAGTTAGGAGCAGCTGCCATGTCTGTGTGCCCTGGTTTTGCAGGCCAAGCTCCCTGACCTGCAGCCCTTCCCGTCCCCGGACGGGGACACGGTGACACAGCACGAGGAGCTGGTGTGGATGCCAGGAGTCAACGACTGTGACCTGCTGATGTACCTCAGGGCAGCCAGGTGAGTTCAGCCACCAGCCTGCTGTGCCTGTGGCCTGCTGGGGTGGGGCTGGGCAGGGTTGTGGTGGCTGCAGCCCCTCTCCACTCTGGGATGCTGTGGGTGCCAGGGGCATCAGCTGAGACGTTGGGTTTGAGGCAAGAGCGCTCAGATTTGGGCCAGCACAGCACCCTCCCATCATCTGTGCTCTGGAGATGAAGTGCAAGGGCTGCAGTGTGGTGTGGGATGGCTGACAAGGGAGGAGCTGCTCTGGGTGGAGCAGCTGGGACAGCAGAGGATCCCTGCAGGGAGTCAATCCCCTTGGGAGCTCCAGTTTGCATTTCAGTTCTTCCCTGGTGGGCTTAGCAAACCCACTGGTGGGCTTCACAGTAATTCAGAGTCTTAGTAAATTACTTGTAGCTTGCAAGAGTTCAGAGGCTGGGGAATCTGCAGTTTCAGTCGGTTTTCTGACATGTTAAAACCAAAATGACAGTACAAAGTTTGCTGTCTGCTGAGACTCCATTCTCCTGTCTGCAGGTTTCAGCTTCTGTAATCCTGCTCAGGCTCTGCTCCTTTGGCAGTGCAGACTTCTGGCTGATGAAAGCAAATTAGATTGGATTGTAATGCTGGATTTATTCCGTGTGCTGGGGTGACTCAGCTCTGCAGTTCTGTGGTGCCTTATTTGATCCACAGTGTCGCAAGGCCCTAAACCCCATGATTTAAGGTGTAAACACAGTGTGTGTGTGTGTAGTGCACTGTGAGTGCCTCCAGCACAGCTGAGGAATTTCCCCTGTCCCCCTGGCATTGCAGGAGCATGGCAGCCTTTGCAGGGATGTGTGACGGGGGTTCCACGGAGGATGGATGCGTGGCTGCCTCGCGGGACGACACCACCCTCAACGCCCTCAACACGGTGAGTGACCCCGGGGGGGAACGGCCCTCCTGCCACTCCTGGGCCTCCCAAAGCAGGCAGTGCATCGAGCATTGAGCCGGATTTTGGGATCACATTTCTTGGTGGTAACCTGCTCTCGAGTCCCAAGTGGTTTGCAGAGCTCTGAGCTGCAGAAGTTCGGGGATGAACTCGTGGGTGGTGCTCGAAGGGGACCCCAGTGAGTGTTTTTGGGAAGCTGCTCAGGTCAGGGCCACCAGCTGGACCTGGGACTTGCTCAGCTGCCCCTGACCTTGCTCTTGGGGTTCCCACTCAGCCCAGCTAGTCTGGGTTTTGGCTGGAGTTGAAATGCTGCATTCTGCACAGGGAAATGTTCCTGTGTTCCTTTCCCTTGGGATGGAGGCCCCCTGAGAGCCTCACTCCTCTGCACTTGGCTGAGCTGCTCCCTGACATCCTTCTCAGAGACTCAAATTTCTGTTAAGGTCAATAATCATTAAAGAGCTTTTGGAATTGGAATTTCTTTCCCCTTATCTATAATAATAGCCTAATGCAGAAAATTCATTTAACTTCACTGCTTCTCTATCTACTTTAATTACTGCCTTTAATCGCTTGGCAGCCTGAGGAATCTGCAGTTGCACTTGTAGAGTTCTTGCTTCTGAAATTAGATGAGTCCCAAAATATTTTGGTTTTGTACTTCTGATTCTTTTCTCTTTGTGTTTCTAGTGCATATCTATTTTAGGAAATGCTTTCCCTGTCCACTTTGAATCTTTCTAGAAAAGAGTTTCCATATAAATAATTGTTCTGTCAGGGATATTTGAAGAAACTTTGACTTATTTCTGAGATCCTGCTTTTTTGACTTTAAACAGTTCAGATAGGTCACCTGTTGTCCTGACAAAATGGTACCTTTCTGTCTTTCAGTTCACCACCTATTTAAAAGAGATCAGATTTATCTGATAAATGATTTGTGAGCCTCTTAACCTGCACTAAGTTGTGTCTTTGTTTAGAAATTATCATATGCAACCCAGAAGATGAATGTAAAAGAAAATGGTGTGCTATGATTTCTTATTATGGAAATCCAATAAACTTCAGGGTAGCACTTCACATAAATCAGTCTTGACAAGCTCCTTTGGTGCTGTTTTATTTATGTAATAACAGGTGCTGTAAGCCCCCAGAATGATTTATTGTTAATTATGCCAGATAGAAATGAAGATCATGGAAGGCACAATGCAACATACAGACATCACATACATGTATTTATATCTCAGCTCACTGCAGGGATTATTCACCCAACATTCCAGGTGAATTCCAGCTCCTGGTCCTTTGTTTGGCTGTTGGGCTTTGCTGCCACATTTGTCACTGTAACCCTTAGGAAGGAAATGAAGTTTTCATTTGGAGTTTGCTGCCCTCCTGATGGTGCCCCTGTGTGACTGGGAGGGCTGGAGGAGGACACAGTAGCTCCTGCAAGTCCTTCCCCAAAATAATGGTGCAAAAATGATCCCAGAAAGCTCATCCTGCTCTGGGGGGGAAGGTGGTGCCAGTCTGGTAATGCAGGGGAGGATGGAACAAGGTGAATATTGAGCACAGACCTTGCTGCTGCTGGCAGTGCTGAGGAGGGAGAGCTGGGGGAAGTTTTGGAGTAGTTCCTTCTCCTCCCTCCTTCCCTCCTCTTTGCCCTCCAGACTCTGATTTAGCATCAGATGTGGTTTAAGATCCTTTCTGTGTCCACACCAGTGCAAAGCCAGAAACTCATGACCTCTTCCATCCTTGTGACCTGTGCCTGCTGGTCAGAGCTTCTGCAGTGCTGTTCCCAGGGATCCCAGGCCAAGCAGGGATTAATTCACTGCTTTGTGCTCAGATTTGACAGAGCTGCAGAGGAAGAATTCATTCCCAGAGGTCAGCCTTGCCTGGTGTTCTGTGGAACTGCAAAGCCTGGGGCAGGCAGGGTGCAAACTCAGTGTGGAACTCAGAATCTCTGGGGTTTGGTTCATGTTTTTGCTGGGGAAATCACAGCCAGCTACTCCTATTTATCCTCATCAGATGAAAAAATAGCACCACTTAAGCTCATGTAGTGCTACATGGAGGAGAGCCCAAACAATGATATGCTAATATTGTGTAAATCTCTCTTTACTAATAGTGTTGTTGTGCCTTCTCATGGCTCTGCTGCATGGGAACGTGTCATTATGAGTGACAAACATGACAGGCTAATCTCAGTGCAAGGAAATTCAGTTCTAACTAAGATGTCACCCAGACAAATTACTCCCTGTTTTAACTTGCCCTTAGACCAGATTTTCTTGTTCATTAACTACAGACAAGGTTGAAAGCATAAAAAAAAATTATTTAAATATATGTTAGCATTTCTCCTTATGACTGGTTTTCCTCGTGGATGATGTTAATGAGCAGCTGCTCTCCTGGTTCACACGAGGCAGGGCCAGGCTCCCTGCCCAGGCCTGTCCCAGGCTGGAGCCACCTCAGTGCAGGAGACAATTCTGCCACTGGAATTTCCATTCATCCTCATCCTCGCTCTTACAGGCAGCTCAAAGAGGGCCAAAACCCACTGCAGTGATTGCTGTTAAAGTTTTGGGGGAGTATGCAAAATTCTGCTGTTTTTTGAAGGGTGTTTTTAAAGTGCTGTGGTAAGTTTTGCAGGTGATTGGCAAGTTCTTGCCCTGGCTGTGTGGAGCACTGGCCATGCCTGTATTGCCCCACAGCTGTTTTGCAGCTGCATTTGGGCTGTTTGGCACCTCCCTGGCAATGCCAGTGCAAAGTGGCTGCATCACAAATATCAGGCTTTTTAATCTTCAGCAGCAGCTCTTTAGATGCTTAAAATAGATTAGAGCTGGGGGAAAGAGATGGAAGTTGGGGTTTTATTGATTGATTTTGTCTGATACCCAAATTATACCCTAAAGGGCACTTGGGGCCTTTGTCTTGCTGGGTTTTAGAAATGGTTGATAAAAATTAAAAGGAGCTTTTTCCATTTTCACAGTAGGGCAATGTGTCCATAGCTGTACAGAATATCCACACTGCTGCTACTGAAAGAAGTGGCCTGGATTACATTCTGTATTGAAGGAGGTGTTGGGTTGGAGTTATCACACCCAAAGATGGAGCTGCTCGTGGCACTAATCCCCATCCTGCTCCTCATTTTCCTTTTTCTTTCTCCCTCACCTTGGGATGTGGGACAAATCATCATCCCATGGAAGAGCCAGTCTGGAACTGGAGACCTCTGGAATCCCAGTGCTGTCCCATCAATGCTGGACATGCTGCAGCCCCACAAAAATGGGTTTGGCTGAACAATCCCTTCTGCTTTAAGGTCCCACCCAGACCAGGCTGGGGCTCGGTGGTTCTGAAGCAGTTCAGTAAAACTCTCATGAGGTTGCAACAATTTTTCCTTGGAGAAAAAGGCTCTGGGATCTCAGTGCTCTTAATGGACTGCAATTATTTAATGCTGGGCCCTGAATGCAGCCTGACTGAGCTGGGCTTTTCAAGGCAGAGCATAATGGCTGTAATTGCCAAAGGAAGCCTTGCTGGAGCAGGAGCTGCCAGATGCAATGGCACTGTGCTCTAAAAAGGTCACAGGAAAGGGACATTTAAATTAAGTTATAAATTACAATTGAAGAACAATATTTTGATGAGCAAGCCCAGAGATGTCAGAGCTGCAAGATGTAATTCATGGGTTCATTACAGACTGGAGGTGCCTGACAGCTGAGCCATGCCAAAGGAGGATTTATTTGCAGCATCACCCAGACAGAAATGGCAGCTCTGCTCAGAGGCTGCAGTAGGAGCTGGAACCTTGTGGGAATGTGCAGCCTTGATGTGAAATCCCTTCCCTGGGAGCTGGCTTTTGTGATAGCAATGTAAAGGAGGCTTTTGGGCACCTGCACATCCAGAATTTTGCTTTAATCCTGTCCAGTGGTGCAGGAGTTGCTGTATTTTCTGTTTCAAGGTACATTTGTGGTGGTTCCCTTTGTTGTAGTTGTTCACAGATCAAATCTCACGGTGGTGCCAAATTTGGATGCAGAGTTAATGCTAAAAATGGAGATTCTCTGGCTGGCTGGACAATGATGTAGTGTTTATAGAAATACCTGGAGAAGTTCAAGCAGAAGTTAATGAAACCAGAGGCAGTCATCATTAGCTGATATTTATACTCTGAATCTTGCCAATAAAGTGCTCAGGAATACTAAATGGCTGAAAGTAAAAAGCAGAGAATGAGCCAGACTGGAACATGTAAATTTAACTCCAACACTTAGAGAAAATATTTTTCCTTTCTGCTGCATTATTCTACTCCTGGCATTTATAAAACTTTTTTTTTTCCACTCCCACTTGCTAAAATTAACATTTTTCAGGAGACTTCAAGCTTGTGTCATGTTTTCACAGGGGTCTTCTCTGTTCCATGGCTCTTCTGTCCCGTCTGTGCTGATGGGGTTTGGGGCTGTTATTAATGCAATTACTTGCTCAGAAGTTCATGCTCATATAATCTGTTGCTGATCTGGGACAGCCTTGCTGGCCTGTAAACTTCTCTTTTTCTGGAGTAGTTGCCTGTCAGCCCAGGCTGTTCTTTCTGGGCTTGTCTGGTTTATTTTCCTTGCAGATTGAGCTGCTTGGGCAGTGGGGCTGCCAGGGACAAACACGTGTTGTCCTTGAGGCAAAATAAAGATGCCCTCCAAGTTACAAAGAGGCTTTGGCATTGCTCCTGTTTTGGGAGGGAAACAGGAGCACCATTCTCCTCAGCACTGTCACATCTCCTGAGTGAAAAATCCTCTAGGTAGTGGCATGCACAGAAAAGAGGCATTTGCAAGGTGAGCTGGCAAAACAAACAGTGCTTTTTTCTTTGAGATGGATTTGTTCCCAGTGCTGGAGTGCAAACAGGGAGGAAAATTAATGTGTACCCAGCAGAAAAGGCAACATCTTATTTTCATGCCTGTAAGTAGGCATTGCATACCACGGGAGCCTTAGAACTATTTTTTAAAGTTGTTTTTTTAAAAATTTTTTTCTCCTGCTGACCACAGGAGACTGGAGCCAAGTTGTGTGAAGTATAACCCATCACGTATTAATTTTTATTTTATCATGGCTGACATCACATTGAGCCCTGTGAGTGGAAGGGAGCAGTGTGACTTTGGGTTGAACATTACCTGGGGCAGGTTTAGGAAGGAAGGGGTATCCCTGCTTGGCTTCATGCTGCTTCTTCCCCTGCTAAAACCTCAGTTACCCTTCAGGTTGTTTACATCTCACTTCATACATCAACAGTAAAAATAATTAGGCAGAGAACATCTCATGTGGCTCCCTGTAGTGGTTTTTTTTCCCCTCCAATATCAGATCACTGCTAATTCCTTTGAATGATCTATTTGTCTTCTTTCTTTTTCAGCTACATGAAAGTAACTACGATGCTGGGAAAGCCCTGCAGCGCTTGGTGAAGAAACCTGTGCCAAAGCTGATTGAGAAGTGTTGGACTGAAGATGAAGTGGTAGGAAATGATTTATCTCCTCCAGCCTTTATGGTTCACCTTGCTGCTCTTGCTTTTTTGTGTTGGCTTTTTTTTTTTTTTTCCTAAAGAGGTTCTCTTTATGAGCAGGAAGAGGGTGTGTGTGTAAATAAAAATACACATGCAAGGGTATATAAATGAAAAAACCTGATCCAGTGCATGACAGAATTAATTACTCATGGAAAAGTGACAGGAGAAAAGTTTGGTTGATTTTTTTTTTCTTTTGCCTTGAGTGGGTCAATTTTTAAGCTAGTTAATTGGTGAAGTGTTTAAGGAAGTAAACAAAAATAAAAATGTGATCTTGTTAAGCTACTAATAAAGCTGGCATTGGTGTTAGGAAATAGAACTGATTAATGGAGGAAACCTTCATGTTCTCTTAGTGGCTTTAATTATTCAGGCAGTGGCTGGAGAGATTTTTTAAGCTGTAGGTTCTCTGCAAGGCTTTCAGGGAGTTCTTGCATTGCATGACGTGTGCTCTGCTCTCTCCTCATTTAAACCTTCCTGCAGGAGCTGGAGGAGGCTGGGCCAGCCCAGAGCCCTGTTTGGGGCTGGTTCCAGGCCCAACAAAGACCCTTTGTGGCTGCCTGAGCCAGGGAGGGAGGGAGGAGTGAGGGAAGGAGGGAGGATGCCAGGGCAGGGGCAGGGCCTGGGACATGCTCCTTGCTCAGTTCTGCACTTACCTCACCCCAAAAGGGAGCTTTGTGTGGGGACTGACTGCTGGAACAAATCCTTGGAGGGCTCTGCCCTGGGTTTGCTGAGTTTGGGTTGAGATTGCTCCAGCCTGTGCTCTCTGCACACATCCAGGGGTAAATTGTGCCAGCACCTCTCTTTTTTCTCTCTGTGTAGCTTTTTTCTCGTTTTTTTCCATCAGCTGCCCTGAGCTGTGAGTGCTGGAGCTGCTGCACTCAGGGGTTTTGATGATCCTCCCATGCTAAATGAGAGAGAATTGAGCCTTACCAATGGAAAAAAACAAAGTTTATTGAAAAGTGAAGCATGGCTGCAGAAGTGCAGCCTGTGAGCACAGAGTAATGATCACTGACTCCATAAATCATTGTCAGCCCCAGCTCATTTTATCATATTTGTTCTTGTTCTGCTCCATCCAAGTTTCCAGAAACATTTGGCAGCCCTCCAGGCTGGGCAGAGCCAAAGATCAAACTGTGCTCTTATTTATAGACAGCAAAGCTCCACCTGCACAGCCTCAGAGCCTCTTGGTCCCTGCAGCTCCAGGCAGCTCCAGCCTGTGCTGCATTTTGGAGCCTTGCAGGAGAAGTCTCCTTATTGCAGGCCCTGGGAAACTGAGGAGAACTCTGACCCACGGGGTGCTAAAGCTGCAGAGGAATTCTGCAGGGAAGTGTTGGTCAGAAAATACTGAGGTGTCAAACCCTAAGTCTGGCCAAAGCAATGAAACTGTGGTGACAGCATTAACTGTGTGTGTCCCCTTCATCTCAGGGTGGCAGTGATGTGGTGGGTGATAATCCCAGAGAGTTCTAAGGGAAATGGAGACCCAGGTCCAACCCTGTCCTTATTTGGGCTAGACTTGTAATAAATC
The DNA here is from genome assembly GCA_013397555.1 of Urocynchramus pylzowi. Lineage (NCBI taxonomy): Eukaryota > Metazoa > Chordata > Aves > Passeriformes > Fringillidae > Urocynchramus > Urocynchramus pylzowi. The sequence goes on along the minus strand of VZRH01001683.1, from coordinate 212,922 downwards.
TCTTCTGGCAGCCCAGCAAATGTTTAAGGCTTACTTAAATTTAAATACTTAAATCTAAGTTTGCAGTTGGATAAGTAAGCAGATCCCACACCTGATACAAAGCTTTGCTCAGTTAACCTGAATAATAATAATGATAATAATACCACCACATTTAAAACTTTTTTTTGTGAGCTCTCAGCTGCCCAAAGACAAAGCCTTTGTTTTCCATTAGCACAGCTCTGCTGCCTGTGTCCAGACTGCGAGGTAGGAGCTGCTTGGCAGTGTCAGACCTGATTAAAACAAAGGATGGGAGTTGTGTTGTTTTTCCTGCTGCTGATGTGGTTGCAGATGTTTAGATGGAATTAAACAGAGGATAAAATTGGCCACTGATTGAGTTACGTGAGGGCTGTGTAAATATGAAGGCTGGGGCTTGTTGTTTCCCTCGTGTCTCTGAACCTGTGGCTATTTTTAAAGCTTTTTTTTTCCCAGTATGTAAATGCAGAGGCACAGGGTGAGAGCCAGCCTTGCACACAGCCTGTCAGAGTGGCCAAGGCTCCTCCTGCTCTGCTGTGTGCAGGGCAGCTCCAGCAGCTGTTTCCTGTTTTGAGGGCTCCCTCCCCACCTGACAACATCCATTTCCAGCAGAGGTTTGATGGGCAGGGCTTGGTTTCTCTTGTAATGCTCAAGAATTCACTTCTGTGGGCAAGCTGCAGCAATTGTCACATTTCATGCCTGACTGAGGCCCTCTGAGCACACACAGCCTCCAGCAGCATCTCCTGGTGCTCAGGGGCTGCTGTTTCCACAGACAGCAGGGTGGAGGAGGGGGATTGTTTGGGGAGAAGCCAGGAGCAAAGTTGTCTTGGTTTGTGCCTCCTACAGGTTTAAATCTCCTCTCAAACCCAGCCCAGGGTGTCAGAGCAGTGAGTTCTGCTCTGCACCTCGTGGTCACCTCCGAAAATGCTCGTGTAAGTCTTTGCCAGGTGTGGGGTTTAGGATGCAGGCAGTCAGAAATCCCCCCTAGGGATGGAATGGTGCTGCTCTGTTCTTCTCCACTTGGAAATCCCTTGTGGCTGCTCTGGGAGGGGGCTTTGGAGCCATGGGATGGGTCTGACAGTGCCTCTGTTTCCTCTGGTGCCTGCCCTGATGATGGAGTTGAGATCCCAAACCTGGAGCCAGGATCAGGAACTTCTCCAGCTGAGGCTACATGAACATCCCCGTTCCCTGCTGTGGTTCCAGTGGGAACACCTCCCAAGGCAAACTGTCCTTATAAAATTACCACAAGTCTTGGGACAAAATCTTCTCTGCAAAATGGCCTTTGTACCTCAGTGATGTTCAGTGCAGTTCTGAACTTGCTCCAGGTGCGAAAATGAGCTCCCATTTGGGATCAATAACCTATCAAAGAGTGTAATTCCTACAGGGTACAGTGATCATCTCTAGTTGTGGTAACCTAATGGGAAGGCTTTCTGCTCTGGAGTGCTTCATGTGCTGGAAGTGTGGAATGAGAGGAGCTGGTTCTGACTGCTCCTCACCCAACAGCCCCAAATCCACCTCACACTTTTATCTCTTCGTTCAGAATGTGCTTTTTTCTCTCTCTTTATCAAAAGTTCTGATGAAATCAATAGGGCTTTCAGGAGAGAGAAATCCGAATCAGAACTAAAGGAACCTCCAGTTTATTAGGTTTTTAATTAAACATGATGAACACATTTTAAATACCACAAAGGCCTGGGGCTGAGCTGCATCTAATCGAAACAGATTAAGTCACCCGTCCACACTTGGGTAGTTATTAATTCTGTTTATTTATGCATGCTTGCTGCAGGCAGAGTTTGCTGCTGCTCTGCTGCAGTTTATTGCACAGGGATGCTCTCCTGCATGGAGCTGTGCTCCTCATTAGCATTCATGTGTTGATTATGAAGAACTGGTGAGGCTTAATTGAAGCACCTTTGGAACTCGGGGCTGTGTCTTCCAAAGTTGAAGGAGATCTGGGTGAAGCAGTACTTGAACATTCTTTGCTGGGCAATTCCTCCCTTTTGCTCTACACTTTGTTCCATCCATGTTCAGGTCTCCAGAGGAAGTTGCCAAGTGTTCCTTAGGAAGGTTCTGTCACCGTGTGCATCTCTGTGCAGAACTGGCAGTGCCACCCTGACATCCCTGATAACTGCCTTTTATCTTGAAATATTCTGCCTTTTAAATATTTTACATGGCTCTTGATGTCGAGTAGTTGAGGTAAACAACCTCCATTCATACAACCTCCTCAATTTATGTGCAGGGGTAGTTAATCTGGCTGGTGCTAAATCTTAATTGGCCGTGTACATCGATTTACAAGTTCATAAATTTTAAAATATCCACACCTGGCTTCAGCTTAAACTCGTTTATCATAAAACACAAGTGGAGATGCTTCTGCCAGAAAGGACAAGATACAGCAAACCACTTTCCTAATATGTTTGCAAGTGTTTGTAATCCAGTGTGGCAGGTCAAGGAATTACTTATGCAAAACCCACAGACTTATTTGCTTGGCTTCTTTGCCTGGAATCATCCTCAAATGTCTCATCCACCCTTTTTGGAATGTATGCTGATGAAAACATTGTTCTCATGTTCTCCTTTGAAACCAGGGCTCTTCAGATATGCTGGGAGACAGAGCTGCTTACTGGGGCAAAAATACCATGGATTTTATTTACTGTTTATGTGGCAGCTACTGAAAATGGAATTCAGAGCCAGATTGAAACAGAGCCTCTGGAATGGTCGAGTGGAAAGAAATCATAAAGGGGTATTGGAAAAGCTGAGCAGCATTGCTGGGCTGACTCCTGGAGTGGGCTTGGAAGGTTAAGACACCAGTTACTGCTCAGTGTCATTGTTCTACCCACAAAAAATAAACATTGCAGCTTCCCAGTGGAGTGAGAGCCCCACTAAATGAACATTTGTGGAATTTAGTGATCCAGCCACGTTTGCAAGTGCGATAATCAGTAACAATTGAAACTTAGCTGAGCACTGAGATAAAAAACCACCAAACTCAGATTGCCGTGGCCTTGTAGGAGGTGTGTTTTAAGAATAAATAAGATTTTAAGTTTAAATAAGTTTAAGCACATGAGGGAAGGTCTTGTCTGTGTCTTATTCTAAGAACTCAGAGTGGAAAAGAACCATCAGCCCTCACAGTCAAAAGTGACCAGTGAAGGATGAAATTATTCTGCTTGGGGGAAAAAGTTGTTATTTAAAGGTTGCATAAAATTATAGTTACTGAGTAGCTGGCAGGTTTACAAAATGCTGAGGTGCAGTACAGCTGGAAAATACAAGGTGTATTACAGCTCAAAAAGGGGAATTTGGTTTAAACACAGGTTCCTAGATGAAAGATAACAATCTTTTGTTTGTGATTAACTTGCATCAGTCTTTGATCCAAGCCCTTGTTGAGAGGGATCAATACTGCACATACAGCACCGAGTTTATTGTCAAGTCCTTTTGGAAATAAGGCAGTGAATTAAAAATCAATTATACGTGCAGAAAAGTTTGTGTAGGGCAATCAATTCTGTCCTTTTAGTTTGCCAAAAGATTCCATTGTTTAACCAGCTGTGAAAAGGAATGAATTCTAAAGGCCTCCAGCAAATGAGGGAGCCCAAAGGGGCGGGGGGAGAGATTAAAAAAAAATTATTTCAGCATTTCATGTTCAGCAAAGGCTCTTCAGGGATAAATCTATAAATCCTGTCAGTGACCTTGGCTTCAGAGTGGGTGATTTCAGTGCTTTCCCTGACGTTGATCTTTGCCCAGCTGCCAGAGAAGTTGCCGTTTCCTTAACAGTATCGTTTTGGGGTTTGCTGAACTGCGTGTGCTTCTTGACCCGCCGTCTCTCTGCCTTCATGAGGGATATTTTTATCTCTTGGGCGCTCTCGGTGCTGCTGCTGATCCCCAAAGCAGCCGCGCAGCCCCCGGCCTGGCCGGAGCCACGGCTGCGGGGCTGGCTCCGCGTGGACGGGAGAGACACCCACCCTGCAGCTCCTGCACACCCCAGCCATCCGTGGGGACCTCAGGAGCTGCCGGTGGGTTTGGCAGAGCAGGGGCTGCCCTCCACGCCCCCCGAGCTCCTGTTGCCAAGGGAAGGGACGTGCTGCTTGCAGGATGAATAAACACACAGAGGTTGGACTGTCAGAACCACGGTTTTCAGCTCCTTGTCAAGGGCAGCTTAAAAACGGAGCTCCCTTGCACTTCTGGCACTCTCCATCATCCCTGTTGGGCATTTCCAGATGGGAACGGGTGCTGGGGGGTCTGGGGGGCTGCATTTGTGCTCCCACAGGGCACGGGGGGGGTATGAACGGAGAGGGCCCAAGGAGCTGCTGTTGCTCTGCGGCAGGGTGGGCTTGGTGTCCGTGGGCTTGGTGTCCGTGGGCTTGGTGTCCGTGGGTTTGGTGTCCGTGGGTTTGGTGTCCGTGGGTCTGTCCCAGCTCAGGGCAGAGCAGAAGCTGAGCAGAGCCCAGCAGAACGCTGTGCTGGGCACAGAGCAGCCCCAGGTTCCTGCCAGGGACACAGCTCCTGCCTGCACCACCCTGACCTTTTATCCAGATTCTATCTGCTCAGGGATCCGGAATCTGGGTTAAATATAACCTCCTGCTGTATCCTGTGCTGCTCCAGAAGGAAACTGAGTCATGGCATTCTGAAGGGCAGCTGGGGAGTGCAGGGATCATCCCAACTGGGGATTTTCTGAGCTTAATGCTTTTGGCATAGCAGGAGAACAGAGGGAGGGGTTGTAACTCACCTCTGGTGGTTGTGGTGAAAGTGCAATTGAAACAGAGTAATAAATAATGAAGTGCTTTGATATTTTTCTGGTTTTAGTGTGTGGTAGAAATCTGCAGCTTCTTTCCAAGTGATTTTGGCATAGTCCAAGTTGATATAGGTAAAAGCATCTTCTTTTCAAATGCTTATGTTGGAATTACACTTTATTAAACTCACAGAGCCCGGGAATGGATTACTTGACGTGGCAAATGTCTGTTTTATTTTGGAGGAGTTGTTTGCTGTCTAAATGGCAATTTGCTGTTCCTAACAAGATTGCTTTACAAACACAAAAACCCCAACCCCTAAAACAAAGCGAGTGCAGACAGATGACAGCGTTGTCTGCAACTTGACAAGATGATATTTGATTTTTGAATTTTTTTTCCCTGGTAGTTTGGGTCTCTGTCTGAGTCTTGACTTTGATTCTTTGTTTGAACACAGAGGCTGACAGCCCCAAACCCCCAAACTTCCTGAATGTCACTGGATTCTCTGTGTTCTGCCCAACAGCTTAGCTGGGAATTATTTAGTCTGGCCCAGTGGCCATTGCAGCAGCAAATGACAAAATGCTCTTCAAATGGGTGTAGTGACATAATTCCTATTGAAGAAATGTTGATTACTGTCACAATGTGGATGCTCTGTGTGCTTTAGTGCTCAGGGCTTATCTTTCTTGCACAACATAAGCAGTATGAATGCCAAAATACACCTCATTTGCAAGTGCTGTTTGCATGATAAATTTTATTTTTCTAATCTCCCCTATCAACAGAACCAATTTTTTTTTAATCTTTCCGATGACATAAAAATGCATTTTAATGAAGCAAATTATCAAGCTTTGTCTCCTCTGTGTACGAGCGGGGCGGCCACATTCAATTAGGCTGAGAAATGATCATTTGTTCCATTACAGGCTGCAACAGAACCACGATCCATCACCAGTTGCTCAGCTTTATGTTACTTAAATCACTTGCCATCCTGTCAGGGGCTCGGAATCCTCCACGGGAGCCATTATTTAATTTAAGTTTGTAAAGGTGTCACTTGTTTGATAATAGGCTGCTTCTGTAGTAGATGAATAGGGACTAAATATTCATCATTTTCTGCATCCATCCCAGATCCCTAATGAGTTACAAGGATAGCAGTGCCAGTAGAGCTAATGATGATAGTGCCATGAAGGGAATTTGACAGGAATAAGGACTTGATCCAGGGGAATCTCCACACCTTGCAGAGGGTGGTGGGCACTGACAGGCTCCCAGGGAATGGGCACAGCCCGAGGCATAGCAGGGGATTGCTGGGGTGTTCTGGGCAGGGATGGGAGTTGGATCAGTGCTCCTGTGGGTCCCTTCCAGCTCGGGATGTTCCAGGATTCTGTGGATTCTGCTGGAGCTGCAGAGGCTTTGCTGGTGAACCTGCTCCCAGCGAGAGGGGTTCCATATGAGCTGCGAGGAAAGTCAGATTTGGGATTTGGGATTTGGGTGTGCACATTCCCCCTGGAAGGAGGTGGGGTCCATCCCTGGCCATGGAGGGGCTTCACCATGAACCCCTGGCTGGCCCAGCTGAGCCCAGAGCAGCTCCAGGAGTGCCCAGCTCCTGTCTGCTCATGGGGAGCTGCCCTCTGCTTTCCCCTGCTCTCTGCTGACTCTCGTGTGTTGATCTGTGCCCAGGAGGCTGCAGTTAAAATCCTGCTGCTCCTGCCCAGTGTTGTTTTTGTACTTGTTGTGCCTCGTGCTCGTGACTGTTTTGTGGTGAAGGCTTTGTGGTTGTGCTTCAGCTTTCACGGCCTCGATACCTCCCCTGCTCCCCCCGTGCTCCTTCCACCCTGGGTTTCCCCATCCTTTTGTTCTTTTCTGCTCCCCCAGCCCTCTCACTGCATCCCTCAGATTTATATGGCTTTTAGGCTGCGTGGGGAGATTGATCAGCCAGGCCTTATGCATTTAGAGGAGCTGATAAATGGCATGGCAGCACATTCCCCTCCACTGCTCTGGAATAACTTCAGCGCTCAAATCAAACATCCCATTTGCCACAAATTGGGGAAGGCAAAGAGGCCACCTCTGGTTTATTAGGGTGCATATTTCATTTATCTGTTATGGGAGGTATTGTCCAGTTCTACGTGTCTGGGGAGGTAATTCCACAGCCTCAGCACCACCTCCCCCTGCCCTCCTCCACAATATCCACCTTCAAGGTTTCCTTTGCAGCCTTCACCTTTGTCACAGCTGCGTGTCTGGGCCTTCGTTTTCAAATCTTTAATCATTTCCTCTCTTATTTGTGGTCCCTTTTCCCTACTGGCCCCATTCTCCCCCTCACTGAAGATGTGTCCCTCAGCCTGGAATTTGATTTTGTCATCCCAGTATTTCTTCCACCCAGCTTTGCATGCTCAGGTGCCTCTTCACTCCTCTGCAGCCAGTGGCAGGCTTACTCTGAGAGGAATTTAGGGAGTTTCCAGAGGTTGCCTGGTATAATTTTGGCAAGGGTCAAAACCTGGAATTTGTATCCAAGTGCCTGAATTCCACCCTGGGCATCGCTGCAGTCACAGCCCCTCTGTTAATGATTTACTGGGAAGGCACCTACAGAAATGCCTGCCTCTGAGAGGGATCTTTTCCATTTTGTCTCATTATTCTCGGATTTGTTCATTGCTCCAAAGTCTGGGGGCTCTTGAAGTGCTTTTATTTGTTTCCTTCTGCCATTTGCATAAAAATCCCTGTTTGATGGCAGAAACTATCTCCAGAATAATTGACAATAATGGTTGAGATCCCAAGGGAACAACATTTCTGTAGTAGGGAACTTCACTGGAAATGCTGTGTTTGAGCCTTGAAGGATCACACAAGATATTTCAGGCAGTCCTTAAAAAGGAACATGTCCAGCTCTTTCTTTTTACTTGCTCTTTGGTTTTGAGGTACAAGAAGGCTTTTTGTATGTTAGCATTTTAACAGCAGCTTAAAATAACAACTGGAAATGAATCTCGTTGTGTACAGAAAAGGCAATCTGAAGTATAATCAAAAGCTTTCTGTTGTCTCTTGTCAGCAGCACATTGTTTTTGCTTTTCTGGGTCACAAATGTGCCAGACCTTTGTTCTGTTAACTCTTAAAAGGCACCTTCAAACAATCATTTATGTAAAAAACACACTCAAATCATTTTACTTTGTTTGCAACACTGAGAAGCTGTGGATTGCAGGAGACAGAGAAGGTTGGATAAACAGAAAGCTCTCTTTTGTCAGCGAGGGCAGGCCCAGGACTTGTTGCTCCCTTTGGAAGGTCCTGCTGCCCTCACCCTCTGTGCCTTGGTTTGGAAAGGGAACGCCTCCTCTTCCCACTCTTCCTCTAGCACAGAAGAGGAAATTGCAAACTGAGCAGCCTTCAGGAGAGGGTTCATCTCTGCCTGCCTCCCATCCCCTGCTGAAATGTGGGACCATTAGTGACGACACCAGGGCTGATAATGCCTGGAATAATCCAGGAACTGTTCTTCCCAGAGTGGAGGCTGTTTATCCAGCAGCCCTTCCAGAGCTGCAGGAAAGGAAAGTCAGGTTTCCTTTTCTCCTGCTGCTGCTGCTTTAATGCCCAGGGCAGGGCTTGAGCGAGCATCAGCTGCTGCAGCTCTGCAGGCTGGGCTGGGCTCGGGTTTCTGATTTTATCTCCTTTAGGGGATCACATTGCTGCTGCCACACTCTGTGGGGTCGCTGGGTGATCTGTGGGACCCTGGGTGATCTGTGGGACCCTGGGTGATCTGTGGGGTCACTGTGGGATCGCTGCCCCCCCACAGCTCGGCAGCAGTCGGGAATGGAGCAGGGAGCAGGTGTTCCTCACAGAAGCCTTTGGAGCTGGATTTTACAGCCGTGCCTGAGCAGGGATGGGGAGGCCCAGGACCAGTCTGGTGGTGCAGCCCCTTGGCTGTTTGTCAGCAGCTCCCATCCCTCCGTCTGTCCATGCATCCCTGCGTCCATCCCTGCATCCATCCATCCCTGCATCCATCCCTCTGTTCATCCCTGCATCCATCCATCCCTGCATCCATCCATCCCTGTGTCCATCCCTCTGTTCATCCCTGCATCCATCCATCCCTGCATCCGTCCATCCCTGCGTCCATCCCTGCATCCCTCCTGCACAGGTTGCCTGGCAACCTGGCCCGGTGCCTCCCGAGCCTCTCCCAGCAGCTGGGGATGATTTATCGGGGGTGATTTATCGGCGGGGCCGGGCAGGGACCCGGCAGGCAGCGCCGGGGCTTTTAACGGGAACGGCCTGGAGCTGAGGGCTTGGGAGCATTTGATCCTGGCCGTGCAGTGAGAGCCCCCAGAGCTGATAATCACCCTGCAATTAGGGCAAACAGAAAGGCTCCTCGTTTACACAGAATTGATTTTTTTTTTTTTGCTGTTTTGTTTTCTCTTTCCCCATCAGGACTCCCCCAGACACAGGTACAGTGCAGAATGGGAATCAAAGCTTTGTCTGGTGCTTCGGGTGAACCTGTAATCTTTCTCTTTGTAAAAATAGCTCTGGTAAAAATCCTGATGGGAAAATACAGCTGGGGTCAGCACAAAAGGTTAGCAACACCCTGACAGCTCCAGGCCCGGGGTGAAGGAAGAGCTGAATTCTCCTGCAGCTCTGGAAATGTCTGAGAGCTGTTGTGTCACCTTCAATATCATGTTGCCTTTCATGCAGACTCTTGCATTGATCCCTGGCATTAAACAGAGGAGGGGAAGAGGAGGTTTGTAAACTGGCATTTAGGGAGTGGTTCATGCTGTGGTCACAAGAAGAACCTTTGAAACATCATCTTCAGTAAGAGAAATGGGAGGAAACTGGGGCAGCCTTTGGGTTGAGCACCTCAGCTCAGCTCCCACTGCTGGCTGGAGCCCTTTTGCCAGCCTAGCTGTGAAGAGGAGTGGGCAATCCGTGCAAAGCACGTTGACAAGAGCATTTGTGTGTGTCTGAGGAGGCAAAGAGGAGAAAAAGGATGATGAATCCACTCTGACCTCCTGAATGGCAATATAAATACTTTATTGAAAATCCTAAATAAATGTGTTTGTAACCAGTAATCCTGCTCTGCATGCAATCTCATTTAGCCAACTGGGTATGCAAATGTGCTATTAATGTGTTTGCATCCAGTATAAATACACAAATCTAATCTGTTTATATGTGTCATTTACACACAGCTGTGCTCACGCTCACTTAATACCAATATTTCCAGCCAGCGAGAGGTACCATGGGAGCTCCATTGTTCCCAACAAAAGCAGCTCTTTGGAAGGGGGGTCATTATCATCCAGGATCTTTTGGCATTCCCTCGAGGGAGCTGCTAATGACTCGGTCTGTGGCTGCTGTGGGTACTCAGCTCAGGCTGGGAGGTGCCTCTCCCGCAGAGCTTTGGGTTCAGTCCCCCACACTCGGGGCCAGGCTCTCGTTTTCCAGGATAATTTTTCAGGAAGACAAAGCGATGCAGTTGGGAGGGAGAGAGCAAATTGTTGGGCACCTTGAAGGCTTTCAGCTGATCTATTCCTTGTCAGTTTGTTTAGAGAGGACACTTGATCTCACGGGCAGATGGCCTGGGGAGTGTAGGGTTTGTGTCACGTGTGGGTGACCAGGGCTGCACTCTGCACAGGGCTTTGAATTTCCAGTGGGAACATCCATGCCTTGTCATACAGACTGGTATCTAATGAATAACACCAAAATATTTTCGTTTTCCGTGTATTTGCGTGAGAGAGCTGGGTGAAAACATGATTTTATTTTCAAATATCTCTAAATGTGCTGCACTCTGAACAGAAGTTTTGCAGCTTGTGAAGATCAAGAAGTAAAGATGCTTTCGTGTATTTAGTGTTTATCTGTTGTAAACTATGAAAACCCCATAAATTTTTCTACTATATTTATTATAAAACTTTAAAATGCATATTAAATATGGAAGGTGGTGACAACTTCCATTGGTATCTGCTTGGAAAACCTGGCCTTTCCAGACATGCATTAAACCTATTGCTTTCATAATAGCAAAATCTCCCATTTTGTTTGCTTAGAATTAAGGAAAAGGTTGAGAGAAAAACTTGCTGTTCTTGGACATAGGCTAAAGAGGTGATTTGATTTTGTTTTTTATCAGAAAGATTGAGAAATAAAATCCTTATTTCCTGGATTGAGAAAGATCAGAAGAGGCCCTGTGTGTAAATGTTTTGCATTACACAATGCTCTTCACTCATTAACCAGGTGGAAATCATAGGGAGGGAATGAAACAGCACATGGAATTTCTGAGAGAAAATAATGAGCTCTAAACTCGATTGCAGCACCACGTCAGAAGAGATATGCTAGTTGCAGGGATGAATTTGCAGGTTCATCAGAGTTGTGCTGCCTTTCTGAAGGTTTCAGTTGGAAATCCTCAGCTGGAAGTTGATTGAACAGGTCGGTTGTTGTTTTTGCAGTGGATGTTACTGGTGCAGCCTTTCAGCAGCAGCTGTATTTGGGGTTTTTGAGGTAGGGAAGCTCACGGGGTGCAGGGTTTGCAGCAGCCAGTTCCTCCTGCCAGGCTGTAATCTGGGGATAATGGAAACCCTGACGCACGAGCTCAGCCCTGGCACTGCCAGCCCCGTGACAAACGTGCCAGCTGAGCTCTGTCAGGCACGGCAGAATGGCTTTGTGTATCTTGTCAGGACGTTTGTTCCTCGGGATAAAATATGGGACCTGCAAGTAACACGCAGGCAAACAGGAACATGCTTGTTCCTTGTTCTCCCCGGGTTATTTATAGCTCCCTGTGTACACGCAGGATGCTGCAGCATCTAATGCATTTCATCAAATTATCAGATGGCATTAGGAGGCCTCGTGCTGGGGCTGGTCAATAGCCATGGAAACCACCCCATAAAACAGAGCCGTGTCTGTCAGCACCGGCCACCCCACGAGCCGTGGGATTTCCTAAAGCTGCTTCACAGCGCTCATTATCCACAGCACTTTCTTAATTGTGGCACAGTTTGTCTTCAGTGAGCGGCACAAACAATAATGCTGACAGAATCCTGTCATAAGCAATCTTTTAAAGTTAAACAGAAGTGGTAAAATTGAAATGTTTGTCCTAAAAATCCAAATTATGTACTTGTAAAAACGAAACCATTGCGCTCCAGAGCCACTTCTACTTCTTACCCAAACTTATCCATAGGTCTGAGCCTCAGCCCTGTGTTGGAGGCTATTTTAGCTTGGCAGCTGTCGCTCTCAGATGCCTCCTGTGAGCAGTGCAGCATCTCCTGCAGCATTGGTGCATGTCATTTGTGCAGGGGAGAGCAAATTCAATCAGTGTCAGGCAGTCTGATTTGTGAGACACCAGGGAGCAACAGGTCACCTCTGATTTGGTGTGCAACTATTTCGTTCTGTTATGTTTAAAGCCATTTTGAGGTCTGTGTTGGGCTTGACTTGGAGAAAAGCAGTAGCTGTTCTTGCTGCAGGGAGAATGGGGCATGATGCCTGAATTAATGGAAGTCTAGAATAGGAAGGAAGATCTGAAAATGGTTTTTAAAAAAGCATTATTAAGCTCTAGAGTTTCTGTCTGAGTTTCTGAAATTATTTTTTGTGTGCTTTGTTGTTATTTGTATATGAAGAAGTGTCTCTCTCTTGCCTTTGCCCGAGGCACAAAGCTCCTTTAGAGCTGGGTATCTCCCAGTGCCTCAGTGGCCCAGGGAGAGTTCTGTATAACATCAATAAAGGTGACAGCAGAACTGGCCAGAAGGATTGACTTCGTTCCTACTTGGAAATTTGGAGCAGCATTCCAAGGTCCCTCTAATTCTGTTATTCTGATGGGCACTGTGCTAGGCTTGCATTTCCAGTAGGGACTTCTGACATCCCATGGGGTCAAAGGAAAACAGTTTGTCATAGGTTTTATTAATAGAGTTGAATCACAACACAAACCAAATATAACATAGTTTGGTTAAAAGGAATCTTAAAAAAATAAATAAAATGGTTGCCTAAGAATTGGAGTGCACCATAGTAAGTCTTGGGCAAAATAAGGAATAGGAATTGGGTGTTCTCATTTTATGCCATGGACCAGAGTGGGCTCTCCTGTTTCCCTGAGCTGTTCCATCACTGGCTGAGTGTTCCAGCTCTGCTTTCTCCTTATTCCCTACAGCTTTTTCGGCCCCCTGTTGCTGTGTGTGCTGTGAAGTGATGCTGCAGAGGCACTGTCCCTCTGAACCAGCCCAGGATGGCAGGGCAGGGCCTGAGGGCATCCTGCACTTCCCTTTGCAGTGCCTGCCTTGCCGTGTTTCTCCATTTAGCTGGTTGGATTCCCGCAGATGGGAATTGCACTGCTCTTTGGGATGTTGGGAGTGGTGTTGGGGTGTGTTTGTCACTGCTGCTGTCACCTTCTCTTGCCCAGAGCACCAGCCAGAAGTTTGTGGTGCCAGGGGAGTGATCCACCCACCCCAGCATAATGAGAATTCCTTGGGAAAATTTACCTGGTAAAAATGAGTGTATGAGTGCATTAGGGACCAGCTGTACTCCGTGGGCACTCAGTATCCTGCTCTGCAGGTACTTGGGTGACTTCTGCCTGTGTCTGGGGGCTGGTACCTTGCTCTCAGTAAAACTTTCCGTGTTTGGGAGCTCAGGCACCCCTTAAACGCTTCGCTCCCGGGTGCTGTGTGGGCTGGTTTGGAAGGAGCAGGTGGGTAGGAGTAAATCACACACTGGAAGGGACTGTAATCTCCAAGCCTTTACAAGCAGTGGTTAATTCCCGTCTCCGTGCCCCCGGGCACGTTCTTGGCGAACTCTGCAGTCTTGCTGGTTTTGAGGGTCAGGGTTAGGTGAGGATAGATCCCTGTGGGAGCAAACCTGCAGGATCCTGGGCGGGAGGCTCCAAAGAGGCTCTTCGCTCGCATCCAGGACTGTGCTGGGAGCTGAGAGCACCGTTTGAGCAGTGAATTCACCTTTTTGGGAGTCCTCATGCCCTTTGCAGCATGGAAGCCTCTGATCCCTGCCCACCTCCTTCCAGCAGATGTCTGCAAAAAGATGAGATCCAAAATATGTTAAGCCAACTTGAGGCTCGTTTCTCTCTAGGGGATTTTAAAATCTCATCTCCCTCCCTTCCCTGGAATAGTAGGGCCCACATACTCAGCATCCATTATCTTTTCTGCAGACAGAATTTGTTATTTACTCGTTGTTTCCTATAAACACTGTACACAGTGTTTATAGGAAAGGAAAAGGCCTTTTTTTTTTTTGCTTGTTTCTTTTTAGGGAATTACGAATTCTCATTTCCCTCCCTTCCTTGGAATAGTAAGGCCCACATACCATCCCCTATTGGTTTTGCAGGCAGAAATTTGCTATTTGCTTGGTGCTTATACCTGTGTACGGCGTTGATAGGAAAGGAAAAAGCCTTTTTATTTTGGTGTTCACTGGAAGGAAGAAGTCCTTCTCTAGAATGACCCTTGCAGAGAGAGGCACTTTGTTTAGCCTTGCATCTCCTGCTGCTGGCTCGCGGTGGGGATGTGCTGGGGGCCGTGGGAGGGCCGCGGGCAGGGGCTGGAGCCCCCCGGCCGCGGCTGTACCGAGGGAAGGGCCGGGAGAGGAGGGCAGGAGCGAGGAGGGAGCGGTGCCGGCGGCCGGGGCTGCTCGGCGCTGGGAGCTGCCGAGGGCCGGGGCCG
>VZRH01001683.1:165286-198468 GCA_013397555.1 Urocynchramus pylzowi | reverse complement strand
CCCGAGCCCGGCGCTGCGCTCTGCCCCGCGGAGCCGGCCCCGAGCGGCTCCGGCCGCGGCACCGACTTCGGCGGAGCTCGGAGCGCTGGAAGTTGGACGCGGAAGGGGATGCGCTTGGGGTTTTTCGGTGCCTTTCCCAAGCCCTTTCCCCGTTCGCAGCCGTGTAGGTGCGTTCGCTTCCCCGGGCTCCCGGCGCCGCTCGGCTCCGCTGCCGTTCATAGCCGCCGTTTGGGGGGTTTTTTTAATCTTCTTTTTTTTTTTTACTTTTTTTTTTTTTCCTGCTGCTGACACGCTGTTTTTGTTATCTTTTATCACAGAAACGGTTTATTAAGGGGTTGAGGCAGTACGGCAAGAACTTCTTCAGAATCCGAAAGGAGTTGCTTCCCAATAAGGAGACCGTAAGTACATTTGGACTTTATGTAATTCGCTTTTTCTCTCGCTGCTTCGCTGTTTGATCTTGCGAAACTCTCCTTTTTACCCCCAATTCTCCTCAGATAAACGGAAGAGAAATCGTCAGCCAGCCAAGGCAGCTGCTGATTTTTAGTGCAGTTTTTAGGTCTTGGGCTATGAAAGATGTTACATAAAATAATCGTCATGGCTGGCCGGAGCCACTGAGCCTGGGTGAAGTGTATTTATGGAGACCGAATCTAATTTTAAATTCTGACATTACGACGGGATAATACATTTTGTGTCACCCGGTGGGGCTCGAGTGGCATCGGGTAATTAAAGAAAACCTAAACCAAAGCAGCATCTGATGGGATCGGGCAGCCCGAGGTCTGCCTGTGACCCGCACCGTGCCGGGCTCTGCTTAACTCTTCCCCTCTCTGGAGCCGAGATCTCCCAGCTTCTCAGGCTCATGTAACCCTGTCCTTCCACCCCACATCCCGGCAGGGCCCCGGGACACGGCCAGGGACCAGTGGGGACCCTGCACAGGACACAGGGGCTGGGACCTTGGGAGGCCGGTCACTTTTCCATGTGCCCTGAAAGAGCCTCGGTTTGTGTCCTGCAGGTGTCCTCTAACTGCGGGGAGCCTTTGGGAAAGCGGTTTCGGTTTTGTTCTGGGTTCGGAAGGGAGGCAGCTCCGTGAAAATGGAGTTGGACTATTTTCTAGCAGTGTATTAGGGATGTGGAAAACACTGATTTAAAGCGTCACAGAGTGTTTAGGCTTTCGTAGGTGTGCAGTCTGGATGTGCACTGGGGAAGAGCATTGCTGTAATGATATTTAAAAACCTCTCAGTTTCTGTGGGATGATTCCATTCTCCTCCCGGAGGTTCTTGTGAGACAGTGCTGTGATAGCACAAATCTTTGGGTGGTAAATAGTAACACTGTGTGAGTTAAAAAGGAAGGGGAGGATGAGACAATTACAAGTTCACTCATTCTGCTGAGAAAGGAAACTCAAATTACTGCTCAAGTGTTGGTGGACTCGAGGATCCTGTTGGATTTTGAGGCGTGGAGGCCTGGAAAGGTGACAGCTGGGAAGGAATGCTGGAACAGTATGGATCTTATCAGCATCTGACAAACCTACACATATCATGCCTTTCCTCTTTCCTCCAGAATGTCTCCCAGAATGGGTTTAGAACAAATCAGTGTTTGCTTTTAGAAATGAATTCTGCTGATGGTAAAGTTGCTGAGGGGCAAAAGTCCTCTTCTGAGTTTGAATTACAGCAGCTCTGAAGTATATTGTGCCTTTATAAATTGGAATGTATATTTAAAATATGAAATGGGGGGTTTTGTGATGGAGAAAAATGTTTTGCAGAGGGAAGGAAAAAAAGCCCTGAAAAAAGGAGAGTTTGGGGCAGGTGCCTGCCCCTGTTTATGCTGCTTAACTTCTTACATTGGAGCTTGGATATCGGCCTTGGGGTTTTTGTGAAAGTTTTGCTTCACAGAAGCTCTCATTTTTCAAGTGTTATATTTTTGTTTCATTAGGTCTAATTTTTTACTACAGAGAAGACTAAATATTAAGTCTGAGCTGTGGGTTGATGGGTCTGGGCTCAGGGGTCTTTTTAGCCCCTGTGGTAACTGATCTACAAATAACCTTTGACCTACAGCGGGTTGTTTATAATCTCCGCTTCCTATTTTTGCCCACAGGCCTCACTTCTGCTTTCTTGAATTCCCAATCTTTTTCAGCCAAAATTTACAGCTGTTCTGCTGTAGGAAGTCATTGCAGGATAAAGGCTGCAGTAAATATTTGACTGTACAGTTTTGCTTCTGTTCCTTAAAATGGGATAATGAGTAATGTAAATGACAAGGCTGTGGGATTAATTTGTCTGCATTTTTTCATCACCAGAATAATTTCAGATACTTTGCCTGCCATTTTTCTGTTGCAGTGTGAAGTAACCCTGTAGCAATTCCAGAAACACCAGAAAAAGGCTTTATTCTCGTGTTCAGCCTCCATATTAATATCAGTGAAACTCTAAAAAGTTGTTACATGGATACTAAAACGACTTCCAGGTACTTAAAGATGTGTCAGGGGCTCTCTTGGAGTGACTTGCTCTAATGGATATCTGATTTATTAAGAGTTTTCCTTCCTGGTCACTGAAGGTTGTGAGGAGGGGACCCAGGAGGTTTTGCCTCTGCAATCCCCACTAAAAGTTAAATCTCCTTATTACCATGATTTTTGTAAAATGTGTCCTTTCCTAGACCCTTCACTGGGGGAAAATTCTCCCTAACGTCACCCTAAACCTGGAACATGGAAACAGTGGGAGAAAAGGAATACAGCAGAAATACAGAATTCTTGTGGATACCAGGCCTATTTTATGTTAGATCAAGCTGAGGCTGCTGTGCAGGAAGTCAGGATATGGAGGTGAACATGACATTGTGTTTCTTCTCTGCTTTGGGAAGGTGTAAAGTGGCTGTGGTGTGGTGAGAGATGAGAATCAGGCCATCCTGTACTGAGCTTTCACAAGTGTGTTAGGGAATGTCCTATTTGAGTTGTGCCTTGGCTTTTTTTCCCCCTCCATAGTTAGTGTGCAATATCTTTTGAGAAAACCATTTATTTATCAATGTGTGTTTTAACTAGTTTAACATAGTTTTTCAACGAATTTTAAATTACTTCTTCTAAAGGAGTAATCCTCAAGAAAAAAACTTTATGAAAGAGAATGTTTATTCCATACCAAAGGAGTGTTTGTTTGGGTCTTCACTCTGCTGGTTTATTTCGCATTTCCAGTTTATTTCCATGTTTATGTCCAGGAGGGGTTCCCAGTGGACGTGGGAAGAAAATGGATCAAGGAAGGTGCTGCTTTAATGTAGGATCGGTGTTAACCTGGAGGAAAAGTGCCTCCGTGTACCTGAGCCATGAGATTTTTAAATGAAACTTCTGAAACTTCCTTGGGTTTCCACTCACCTGTCTGAAATGCACCTTCTCCTCTATTTCCATGCAGCTTTCTTCCTTTTATCTTCCCCTGGGTGGCTTCCCCTTAGCTGCAGCTGGTGAGCTGCCCTGCTCTTCTTTGGTTCCTGCTTAGCAGTACTCCTGATTCCTCTTCATGGGAAGAAGTAAATTTTGGAGGCTTTTCAGTGGCATGAACAGTTTTCAATAATTACTTTCATTTGAATTCCCATGTTGTGAGAATGAAAGGTGCACAGCTGGCAATAGTTTTTTCCTAACTGTCTGGTTTGGCTTTAAATGTGGTTTTATTCCCCTCCCATCCACCCATTTTGGGATAATTTGCTAAAACTTCGTGATAATACAGGATTTTCCGAGTATTTAACATTCTGCTCTGAATTCTTTAGATGATTACACTGAGCTACTTGAATTTGAGAGTTTTAGAAGCACCAGCATTGTGATAGGCCTGAGATAAAGGTACTTAAATGCCTCCAAGGTTGGGGACTGCCTTTCTGTTTCATGGGAACAGCTTAACTCTGTGTTGGCTTGGTGCAGGAGGTGAATAGAGCCAGGGAATGGACTCCTGCAGGGCAGTGACTCCATCAGAGCAGGAGCAGGAGGTGCCAAGTCCTGGTGTCACCTTGCTGGGACCCAGAGCTGGCTCCTGCTCCTCAGCCTGTCCTTGTGCTGCTCTCTCAGAAACGCTGCTGGCAGCCCCAGGCTGCCCTTGCAGTTTGTCTGAGCTGTTCAAGGCCACGGTCCCAGCAGGAACAGAATTGTTTCCCTGTGCCTGGGGTTCCTGCAGCCTGCTTTGGGGCAGGGCTGCTGTCTGAGCAGTGCCCCCACAAGTGGGGATGTGTGCGACTGTCCCTTTCCTAGGTTCAGGAGGGATGTCCTGTTATCCTGCCAGGCTGCCATGAATTGAGATTTTGGAGGCACCTTGTCTCTCTTGGGGATGGCCTGAGCACTCTGGGTCCTTCTGAGAGCAGGGGTGACAGCTCTGGGGCCGTTCTGGGGCTCTCCAGAGGCTGCTGTGTTCCCCAGGGTCAGTTCTGGCACGGTGCTGTGGGCGTGCTCCCCGTGCCCCTCTCTCCCCCTCTGCAGCCCTGCAGGGAGCCCAGGAGCAGGACACTGGATCTTTGTGCAGGCATGCAGACTCCAGGCTAATTTTGGGTTGAATTTCCCTGTCGAGCACATAGGTATCTGTGGTGTGTGTGATTTTTGGTTTGGCTGCTGAGCAAGAGATGACAGAGTGCAATCGAAAGATCTTGCCTCTGGGTGGATGCTCCTTTATTTAGCTCTAAAGCACAGTGTAAACAGGAGTTATGAATATTGGCTGTTTCCTGACACTGAAATACCTGCAGTGTGCTGTATTTATGCACATAAGAACTAAATATGCATCATTTCTTTAGGAAAAATGGTCTCTCTTCTGATAGTAAAATCTTCCTCTTCAAATTAAATGCTGCTGGGACTTACCTCAGAGACTAAATAAGCTGTGCTCTGTTAATGTTAGGAGGCAAAACGAGTGCAGTGTGAGCTTTCAGCATAAACTTCTGTTTAATTTTAGATTGGGGTTTAGATAAACAATTTTATTCTTGCCTCATTAATGCTTAATCTCGTGTTACATAATACACAATATTGGCTTCCTGAGTAGCACTTAAATATAGTGCAAATGTGTAGTAGCTGAAAGGTCAGTGCAGTTACCATATGTGCGGGCTGGCAAGGTGTCTGTCCCCTCTGAGGACAGACGGAGCCCTCCCCATGTCACTCCTGATGGCAGCCAGCAGCCCCAGGAATATTTGTGCAAGGCTCCCCCGAGCATCTGAAAGGTAGAGCTTCTCCCTCGACACAATTGTTCAAATAGCAGAGTGCCTTTGATCAAAGGAGGGGGATAATTAGATGAATATCTCTTGCTCTGTTGGTATAAAGTGATTACTTAGCCCTACATTGGCTTTTTAATATTTGCATTTAGTGGTGAGCCTTGTTTGTAGCAGGAGCTGCGTAGTGGCTGTGGCGTGGGCTTTATCCCTGCCCCGCTCTCCCCGAGGAAATCTGGTTGATTTGAGGCCATATTCCCCTAATGATGGAATATTAATACAGTGCAGTCAAGGCATATTATTTCCTGCCTTGTCTTTGCTGCGGGAGCGTTCAGAGAGGGACAAGCTGTGGAAGGCTTTTCTGTTTGAAAGCTGAACCTTTTTCTTTAATAACTTGTTCTAGCCTGGATGCAGTCAGAGCTGAAATTTTCCATTAGAGTTTGAAGCGACTGCCAACATAAACAGCCACTGCTTCTTTTCATTTCATCCTGCTCTCTGCTGCTGCTGCTTCCAGAGCGTGGCCACTGCAGGCACAGGGCTTTGCTCTTGTTCACACGGGGGCTCGTGGGCTTCTCCTTCCCCAGACGATTTCAAAGGATAGGCTGAGACTTTTTCCTGTAGTCACAGCAAATATCCTACTGGGCTTCAGTCCAGTTAGCAAAAGGGGCAGAGGCAGCAGTTGCTTTTCCTGTGTAAGTGAAACCACCGAATCATTTGCATAACAAACTTCTGGAGGGAACGCGCTGCCTTTTTTTGGGTTTTTTTCCTGTTTTTGTGAGCTGTCTCAGCTGAGGGAGGAAGAGCACTGAATTAGTGTTTGAGTCCAGGTGAGGCAGGGTGCTGAGGCAGCTCCAGCCAGGCCCTTGGTGCTGCTCACCAGGAGCAGGGTGAGGAAAGCCAAGGAATGTAATGACATGCTGAGCTCATAGGAGCTGAGCTCAATGAGCTCCTGCATTTATGTGGCTCTGAGCTGAAGGCTGTTTGCAGAGGGATGTTCAGTGTGTGTGTTCACTGTGATCTGGTTTGTTTTCAAAAGTTTAACTGTTAAACCTATTGCAAATGTCATAACTTTATTGGATAATAAACCAGGAGGTTTGGAAAGGCCTTTAAAGAGACATAAAGGTTTAACTCACACACACCATGGTGTCTTTCTTTATCTCTGAAGGGATTGCAGGTGTTCAGGTGAGCACAGCTCCTGGCAGGCTTGGGCCACAGCTCATACCCGTGTGTTCCTTTAGTTCAGTTCCCTGAGTGTATCCTGTGAATTCCCATCTCCTGGAGGTGCTCATACCCCTGTGTTCCTTTAGTTCAGTTCCCTGAGTGTGTCCTGTGAGTTCCCATCCCCTGGAGGTGCATCTTGCCTGGGCCCTTTCACCTGGCCTGTGTCACGTGTGTGCTCATTGATTAATGTTCCATTAAGGTCTGGCTCCAGCTTCCAAAGACCAAAATAGCCTTTCCCAAACCTGCCTTTCTCAATCCCAGCTGAAGGAGACAAAACCAAAGAAATAAAGTACCTAAAATGTGCTTTGTTTTTATTGTTTTAGTTTTAAATCTCTTAAGCATTCTCTTAAGAGAATAAGAGGATTAATTTTCAATTGTATCATTTTACTTTTGTATGCCAAAGGTAATTTACAGCGTCATCAGCTCAAAAATGAGCTGCTTATTTGACTTTCTTCCTAAGAAACCCTCATAGATGGAGAGCATAAAAGCAGAAGGTGTGTTCACTGTGCCAGCTGGACTCTAGAATTGACTTTAGCATGGGCAATAAATCAGCTCTGCACTCCAGTGGCTTTTTTTTATTATTTTACATTACAAGATTGGATCTCATTGTTTATTTTTCTCTGAAGGTTTAGAGGTAGGTAGGAGTAAAATATTGTTGCAAGTAAAAGAGGGCCATTAGGCAATTGCATTGAGTTCTGTCAGGGAGCCAGAAAGGACAATTTCTGCTTTGTAGGGAAAAGTCTGTAGTCAAAGATACAAGCCAAGATTATTTGGGTAATTGATACAATATTGTCTGAGCCTTCCTCAACAACTGAGGGAACACAATGCTGCTCCTCAGAGTTCTGTTCCACTGCATTTTCCTTACTTTCTGTTTATAATTCACCATCCTAAGGAATTTCAGTTTGTTTATTTTCCTATTGTGAATTCTTTTTTGCATCTGTGCTGAAGGGTATGTGTGATTCTGGTTAAAATGCTTTTGTTCATCAACAGCTGTATATTTATTCTGTATTTTCTTTCCCTGTGAGGAAAACCAGCAGCTTTTCTTCTTCCCTGGCAGTTGTCAGATTGTATCAAATACTCAGACATCAACCCTGAGGTCCTGTGAATTGCAGGTACATAAAATAGGTGTCTGGTAAAGGATTTGTGCAGTTTATTTTCATGCTTGGGTGTCCCAGCCTGGCAAGACTTTTCCATGGCTGCCATGCATCAAACCCTTCGTGGTGTTTGTTCCCCATCCAGTCAGTGACTGAAGATGTGCTTAAAAACTTGAAAATGCCTTTCAGAAAGGCAAAAATAAACCAGGCATGTCAGCAGCAGTGCTGTTTGTGGGACATCCTGTCCCAGAACAGTGCTAATGTTTTAAAATCCGGGTAACTCCTGGAAGAAATGCATCTGCATAATCCTGCCTGGGGACTGACTTTTGAAATGGCTTAGGAGAGGAGCACTCTGCAGGTAATCCTCTGTGTGCTGCTCACCGTGTGTATTTACAGTGTGTGAGACACAGATTACAGTTTCAAGAGCTTCTGCTGCAGTTTGCTTTGAATTTTGGAGTTCAAGGAGTAAATAAATAGCACCAGCTGGGCCGTGGTGTGAGCCGTGTTCCAGGGGAGTCAGAGCAGAGTTTGGACCCTTAAAACACACAGGGAATTGTGCCTGTCTTGTGTGGGGTTCACAGAGCAGCCAGCTGGGGCAAAGGATTGTGCACTAGGAAAAAACCCTCAGTTGGCAGAGAATAAAGTGTACTTTGAGTGAGCCTTGCTGCCACAGAGCACGGAATGAACTTTGTTCTTCCACAGGAGATCAGTGGGCTCAGGCATCACCTCCTACCCTGGTGGCCCCATAAGAGCAGCACCCACTGCCTTCCCCTGGCTCCAAACCAGCCCCCAGCACATCAGTCACTCCTAAATATCCTGTAATGTGCTGCTGGAACTGGGAGAAAAGACAATAACAACTCCAGGAGGCAGATGCACTCATTTTGTCAGTTTTGTTTCCAACCAGCTGTAAAAAAGAAGCAGTGCTTGATTACTGGGGGTTTTTTGCTGCTTGGTTTTTTTTCGTGCCAAGGAAGACTCCCAGGAATTATAGAGCTGGTGGAATAAAGTGAGAATGGGTAGCTAGAATAGAGGCTGTGCCATAGGGGAGGTGAAGCAGTTGTGGATAGAACTGGCTCTGTAAGCAGAAGAAACATTTAACATCACACATTGAAATCTGCTGCATTTGCTTTTGCTTTGTTTTTCCTTTCCATTCTGTATCTGAAGGGAGAACACTTAGGAGTGTGATAGAATTCAGATTGTCAGGACATAAAGATGCTGGTGATTACTTCTAGGTGAGGGTGATGTCGTTTCGGGTGAACTTCTCCTGTTTTCTCCCAGCACAGGGAAGGGAGAATTCCTGTTCTGCAGGGTGCCAGGAGGGCTGTAAGTGTCAGCCAGAGCCCTGCACACCTGCACCATGGATTTATGGATATATGGGATGTGAAGGGGTTCCTTTCCCTGCCAAAAGGTGCATTAATGTCTCCTGTAAGTGGAAAAGCTGTGAAGTGCTCAGGCTTTGGGTTTCCTACTCCTGCTCATGAGGAATAAGAATCTTGCAAGGCTGGGATCCCCCATTTGTGGTGTTTGTGCCTTTTCCCTGGAGTCAGAGCTGCATCCTGCAGGACAGAAATCCAGCCTTCCTTCCCTTCCTGCCTCAGGCTGGCTAAGAGGGTGCAGGTGATGCCACAGCAGCCCCTGAGTGATCAAAGCAGATTCCACAGAAAACCTCCTGCTTCTTTCATCTCTTTTTAAATCCCAGAATGTTGACAGGCATATTTCCTTCTGATTCAGATCTTCCAAGGTTAAGTTAGTCCATTGCCCTTTTCTTTGCAAACTTTGTGAGCTTAGGAGGTGTAAGTGAAGGAGCTGCTCTCAGAGTAATTGCTGTATTTGAGAACTTGGAGCCTTAAGAAACAGAGTGTTACAGGAATGATGACAAAATCCCAGCTGCTGAAGTCGTGGTGGTTGGGAAATCTTCCTGACTCTGGTCACCTGGGATGAGGAGCATTGGCAGGGAAGACTGTTTGTTTTACACTACCAAACTCCTGTACAGCAAGAAGAGCTCTGGCATGAAGGAGGTGCTGGTAAGTGCTTTTATTGCCATGGTGAAAAGGTTTGTTCTAGGGTGGAACAGTTGAGCTGATCCTCCCCCTCCCCCAGACACTTTGTGGGCTCCCTTTTCCCTTGCAGTGCCCCTGACACAAACAGTGATTTTGTAGGATGCCTCCAGACCCTTCAAAGAGAGGAGAGCACATTCCAGGTTATAAACCAGCTCTCTGCTCCTGCAATCTGAGAAGTCCTCCCTGGTGTTTAACCCGGGGCCTGCTTTGTGCCTCTTGTGTAAAGCACCAGGACATCCCACAGGAACTCTTGATTTATTTTGCTAACTCTGCCCTTCTCTGTGGTTCACAAACCTCTAATGGGCTGTGAAGCTCCAAGATTTCTGAGTTGAACAGTAGAAGTTTTAAGAACCTCCTCTACTACATGAAAGACTTAACACTTTCCACATGCTGGGTTTTTGGATCACAAAAAGCTGATCTCCTACAAATAGAGTTTGTAAAGCTGAGGCATCCTGGGCCAGGGCTGCTCAATGCTGTTGTGAAATTGGGGGGAAGGAAAAAAATGCAATGAAAACTCTGGGCTTTGGGCCAGCAAGGAAGATCTGATACAGTGAACGTGTTTCTGTTGCCCTTTGTTACTGTTGAGTTTGATTAGCTTTGTTTCTGGTAAGTTTAATTACAGTTCTTTTTTATTTTTATGGCTAAGGAGGGGATCTTTGCCAAAGCTCAAGTCTTTCATTACCTCAGTTGCAATGAGAGGGAACTGGAGAAATAAATCATGCCACCTCCCAACAAACAAGCCAAAGTAAAACCAAAAGAAACCCCACTAAGCTATAAACCCAGCCCTTTTCTATCTCCTTGTCCTGTTCCTGAAGTCTTCTACTTTTCCATCTGTTACTTTCCCTTTCTGAAGTTGCTTTTAGGGTTGAGGGTGAATCTACTTTGTGCAGTAAGTTGTTTTGCCTGGGCAGGGCTCTTCACCTGTGGCTGTTGTGTTTCCCTGGAGCTTGTCTGGCTCCTCTGCAGTTCTCTGTCACACAGACAGCACTTCCTCCGTGGATTCCTTCATTGCACTGCAGGAGTACAGCTGGAAAATGGCTCAGAAACTGGGAGAACAGAACGGACAGGAACAGGAGGGGTTTGGTTTGGGCCCTGCTTTTGCTCTGCAAAACCTTGCCCATTGAGATGTGATGAAAAATATGTGCCATAAACCTTGCACAGTCTGGGCTCTAAAGGAGCATATGGAAAAACTCATTTCTCCTGATCCCCACTGCTGAAGGAGCTCCAGGCTGTGGAACAGCTCTGGGTTGTGTAACTGGACCTTCACCTTGTTGTGGAGAAATGACAGGGACAAAGGCCTCCCTCCCTCAGTGCTGTGCTAGAGTTGTATTGATTTAACAATTCCACCTCATGTTCTTACTCTGTGCCATTTGATGGGAGAGATTTTTTTCCTTGTTGTTGCCTGGCTTTAGAAACACATTGCTTTTAGAGCTTCTGAAAAGAAATTGTCTGCTCACTGTGGGCATAAAACTCCCCTTCCTATCTGCCACCTATTTATTCTACATTAAGGTTCATAACAGTTTTGTTTCAGACAAAAACTTAAACTTGTAAGACTTTAAAAATGATGCAAATGATTTTCATCTAAAGGATGAAGAGGGAAGTCTTGATGGATTTGAGTAACCAAATACAGAGAGCTGTAACCCAGCACTGCCCAGGAGATATTTGGAAATCCAGCATTTGAGTTTGGGAAGGTTTTATTTAATAGGAGTGTGGCTGCTGTAGAGGAACAGGGACATTGTGAGCTGCTGGTTGTGGTTGGGAATGACCCCACGTGCCCCTCTCTTGTGGCTGTTTTTCCACGGAGCACATTTCAGAGCTGCTGAAGGCAATCCACGGGGCTGCTCCGTGTGTCAGTGCAAATCCCCCTCGGGCTCCCACCCCATCCAGTCACTCCTTTATAGCCCTCCTCCCGTGTTTACAGTCCTGAGTCACAGCTCTGCCGTGCTGGCATTTACAGATTGCAACTGCACGAGTTTTCACTGCTGCAGCAATTAAGGAACACGTAACAGATGCTGTGAATCACCTCGGAGTTGCTGGGGTTAGGTCTTTGTGTCTGCGCCAAGCCAGCCTTAAGGTTTCACATTTCTTGGAGTTGCTGAAGTTCTGCTTTGACCTTTTCAAGGGAACTTACATAGCAAAGGTATGGGAAACGTTTAAAACTGAGTTTGGCATTATGTTTGACTGCTTTAGTTGTCATCTCTGAGCTGAAATTGTGGATGGAATCCTGCAGGCTGTGGATAAACAGCATTTCTGGTGCACTGCTCAGTCTGGGTTTGCCATTCCATAAAGGTCACGTCAAAATGAGGGGAAAACCCCAAAACAAAGCAGCAACAACGACACAAAACCCCAACCCAAACTCAGACTAGCAGGGACTTAATATTTTAGGAATTAGAAGTTCTGATTTTTCAGATATTTCTGCTTCAGTCTCTCTCCCGCAATGCATCCTCTCTCCTTCAGTGGTGAGAAGAGCCCGTGGTGTAACTGAATTCCCAAATACTCTGTTCAGTCTCCAGCTGGAGTTGTAAAGTTGCTGTGCTGGCAGCAGGACAGCTCCTGAGGAGGGGCAGTTTCTGGAGAGGGGATAATTCTGCAGGTGGAGCAGGGAAACAGCTCCTGGAAATCAGGGGATGGACACAGGTGGGTCTGCTTTGCCCGACCTGTAATGAGACCTGCAGGGTGTGACTGGGAGTCCCCAGGTAGGACAGGGCTGGGGACACCTGGGACAGGCAGCTCCCTGAGGTCATTCCCCCACCTTCCCAAGGTCACCTTGATCTGCAGGAGAGGGTGGGGATTTCCACTTTGCCAGAGCAGAGCTTGGAAAGGGCAGCAGGGAGGGAGGAATGAAGTCGGGGAGTGCTGCCAGGGCTTTGCTGCCTCTGTGCTGTTTTGCCCCGTCTCCATCATAATTAATGTTGATGAGGCTCACTCCAAGGCTGCTGGGCTCCTGGCAGCTCTGCTCCCTTGCTCCCCAGGGTCTCTTGGCATGGGATATCTGCCCTGGGAGACACAGGGAAAATGAGCTGCAGGTCCCTGCACCTTTGAACAGAGCTGAGGTGCAGAGTAACCAAATATCCTTTGGTGGGTTCAGAGCCCTTGTGCAGGAGGAGCTGAGAGGAGCTGAGCTCACCTGAGCCCTCACCTGCTCTGGGCTCATGGGCTGCAGATTTTCCTAAGCCTGCTGAGGAACCAGAGCACAGCAAACCCTGCCAGTGAACCACAGCCAGGGCTTTGCTGCTTGACAAGGAGTGGTTTCAATTACGAGCCCCCTCTGCCAGTAGCACGTGTGTGATGGATTAGGGAAACAGAGGAGCACAAACCTGTCCTGCTGCTTTGGGGCTCTCCTGGGGGGAAGCCTGCTGGGCAGGGGTGGAGCTCAGCTAGGACTGGGGGTTTGGAGTATAAAATACACCAAAATAAATACAGCCACTGCAAGAGCTTAGCTGGTTTAATTCGGTTATGTCTGATACTCACTTACAGACCTTTTTCCACTTTTAATGTGGTTTTGAAAACTTGAATTTTTGTGGGTGCTGTGGGAGCTCCTGCGTGTTTGAGCTCTGGTTATTGGGTGTTTGCCTGCTCAAGGTAACTGTTGTGATTGACTGTGAGGAAATAATTTGTATTAGTTGCAGTTGTTTGGTTTTTATTTGCAAGGGGTGTTTCTGCATCTGCTCCCTCATCTCCTACTCTTTTTTTTTTAATGTTTCAGTATTTGTCTAGCTTCAAGTGTAGCTCCAACATACCCATTTCACTGAAATGTAAGGGTTTGCAGTGTTGCCCTCCTCAGCTTCATCAGGATTTACACAAATGTCCCAGGAGTTGCTCCCTGCTTTTCTCTGCAGTGTTGTAGGAGGATGGGTGGGAGTGGGTTCAGGCTCCTGGATTATTCTGCTCCCCAAGCTCCTGTTTTCTCCCTGGGAGGCTGCTCAGCTCTGCTGTTGCTGATGCTCCAGAGCTGGAGGTGCAGAATTCCTCCTCCCTGCAAAGTCCCATTCCTGGCAGCATGGGCTGGGAAAGGCCTGGAATTCCCAGGTACTGTGTGAGGGAATTTCACGTGCTGGAAAAGAAACACTCCAAGAATCTTCACATGCCTGGGCTGCCTGTCAGGTGTTTGTGGAGCCTCTTGAGCATGTTTGTGTATGAAAGATCCATGGGACATTTTAAAGAGGTGGCAGCTGTGAGAAATAATGTGGAAAAATTCCACTCAGATTCCCAGAGTTTAGTGCATCTTTTTCAGTGTTTTCCCTTTTAGTTTTATCATAGGTACCATTTGCATGAAAACATGGGTCTTAATTTGCAGCTTTTGTTTCATTCCCACCCAAAGATGCCACTTTTTGTCCTTTTTGCTGGGTAGCAGTTGCTGACAGCAGTGTATGGGCACAGGGAATCCTGGTTATCCTCACATCCTATGGGAATGGGCTGAATTCCAGACTGATGTCACATGTGAGGCCTGAGCAATGGAAATAATTAGAGAAATTGCTTGTTTACCTTACAAACAACACCTGCAAGGATGGACCAAAACCAGATTCTGTGTCTTAGCAGTGTTACTGTGATGAGTTTAATGAGGGGGAAAGCAGGAGAGTTGGAATTACTTACAGAATGATACATGAGACATTCACAACTTCCCCTGTGCTTACATGTGGGCAGATCAAGCATAGTAAAGTGGGTTTTTTTAAGGAGAAAATAGCTCTTGTGGTGTGTCTCTCACATGGCACGGGGTTTCCTTTCCAGAGCTGTGTAATGGCTCAAATCCCTGTTATTGCAGGATCTGTGCCTTGGCTGTGGCAGCTGCCTGGTGGTTGGATGTGTTTGTAATTAAACAGGAGCTGGCATCTTGAGTCTGTGTTTTTTGCTAAGGCTGTGAAGTTTGGGGTTTGTGGAGGGTAGAACCAGCTTAGGAGAAGCTTTGGAAGGACCAGGGTGGGTGGGGACAGGCAGGAGACAGGAGCTGGGGGTTCCCAGGAGGGTTTGTCACAGTGTCACCGTGTGCTCCTCCGGGATGGAAGGGGGGGGCAGCACACACAAACCCCTCCAGAAGGTGCAGGTGTTCATGTGTGCAGGAAATGCTCCTTGTGCCCTGCCTGTGGCTGTGTGCTGAGCTTGGCCACGGGCCCAAGCACCGTGTCAAACACTGCTCTTGGTTCACAAATGGAAATCTTCCTCGGCCAGAAGGGAAAATCAGAATGTGTCCCCCCCCAATCCACTTTTATCACTCCAGTTTCTGTGCAGACACGTGGCAGCCAAATCAGCACCCTGAACTTCCATGTCAGGCTTTTTCCCAGCACTCAGTTGTGCCTCTGGGTCTCTGCATCTTTCTGAAGAATTTATTTAGGGTGTGATATTTTGCTGTAGTCAGTGAAATCCAGAATGAAATGAAACTTTCTAATAGATGAAAGAAATTGTGCTTTGTCTAGAACCACAGGATGGTTGGTTTGTTTGCAGGGGAAGTAAACCTGTTTCAGAAAAACAAAGTTTAAAGAGAAGAATGCAGTGGGGAATTTTGGCTATCAGGGATGAAGCAGAGCAGGATGTTTGTGTGTGCAGTTTTGTTTGCAGACAGTGCACGGGTTGGAGATTAGTATTCCAACACTTCCAGAAACTCCGTGGCTGCAGCTTATCAGTTAATAACAGTTTGTCCTTCCAAGAGCCACACAAGTGGAAACATCAGCCAGGCTCCCAGAGGAGCAGGCCAGCAGGTATTGATGCATCATGTCCCTCCTGTTGGGTTGAAGTTTCCCCTTCTGAGGGCTGCTCTCCTGGTTTCTGACACCTCGGTGCTGTGCTGAATCCGAGCTCTAATTAAACTGATCCCTCCTGCCACGCTGGGCAGGGGGTCATGGGTGCCACCCCTGCCCCAGCAGTCGCTGTCCCTGTCCCCAGGGCTGCTGGCACAGCCTGGCTGGCACAGGGGAGAATTCCTGAATTCCTTCACGGGGCAGAGCCTGCAGTGTTTGTGTGAGGAATGGGCTGGAGAGGGCTCAGGGCTGAGCTGCAGTTCCACTTGCAGGACCTCAGGAGTCAGAGCCCTAAGCCATGCCCCAAATTCCTGCTACCCTTTCCTTTTACCCCTGATTGTGGGGATCAGATTCACCTTCTGAGGGAGCAGCTCGGATTAATGTTTGCTGGAGACACCAGGGCGGAACAGAACTGGAAAGAATTGGTAATTTCTTTCACTTCTGAGCTCACTGTATAGGTATTATAGTGAGCTACAATGAATTGCTCTTCCTAATGCTGCTTTACAACTCTTAGCTTTGTCTTCTAGTTACATTTTGCTTGCTAAGGATTTTTCCTGACAGAAAGAATTTGAGACTGGAGGGAAGCAACAATAACTGAGGGATAAGCAGCTTACGTGGCAGTTCTTTGTGGTTTGGGGGTGGGGGGTTGCTTCATGTCCTGCTTCAATATTCCTCTTTTCTTACATTGCTCTCATAAACAGGAAAACACTGAAATACCCCTCAACCTTCCACACTTAATCTAGAAAATCTACTGCTTTAGGGAGCTGTTCTTGGAGAGCAGCAAAAGGAAAACAGCTGTTCAGGGAGCAGATCTGAGAGAACAGAGTCTGTTTAAAATCAGGGTTTAATGACAAGGACTGTGCTGAGAGGTTGTGTTTGCTGTGTCCATAACTCAGGGCAGGAGCCCGTCCTCCCTCACCCTCTGTGGCAGGCTGAGTTTGCAGTGATAAGCTGCTGCTTTGTCTGAGCTCAGTTGATACTTTCCAGGTGTAAAGTGGATGGGGTTCTTCCTCCATCTGGCCTCTTCAGATGTTGGACATCCTGTGCTAGTGATTTTTATTAAGAGGTCACATTCTGTCTGTCTTCAGCATGGAATCAGAGGGGTTGATAGTTTCCATCGTGAAATAACCAGGTGTGAGGGCTTTTAAAATTGTAGTTTCCAGGAGATTAAATCTTCCCATTCCTCACTAGCAGTGAGGATAATTTTACAGAGTTTGTCTCCTGTATATAATTATCAGTATTTTCTGATTGCTGCTGTATTTGTAATAAACTCTTAAGCCCCAGCAGCTCCCCCATGGGTCACGAGCTCAGAAAGGAGGAAGCTGTGTCAGGGAGGGGAGTGTGTACATTTGACAAGCCAGGCTTTGTGTGATTCAGCACAGATGTGTTTGGAAAACCTAAAACATCTGGTGCCTGGAAGTGTGGAATGCAGGTCAGTGGTGAGACACACCAGGAGTTCAAACAGTGCTGCTGCTGGCACAGTGGCACTGCTGGTGGGTGTCACAGGACCAAGTGGACCTTCAGTTCTGATTTCTCTATTTAAATAAAAGCACTTACAGAATGTGACATTTGAGAAACAAGCAGCTAATTCTTCCTTACCTCTCAGCTCTCCTTGCCCTATTGAAAATAGAAAATGGGATCAAAATTTCAGATTCTGTATTTTTGTTTATTTGAGTGGGTTTGTTTCCTCGGTTTTGTGGTATATTCTCTTCTCAGTGTCCAGCACCTGGTGATACAGAATCTGCCAATGTAATGGATTCTGACTTCACCTGGGGAGGCCAGGAGACAGCCTCCTCCAAGGCAGCACACAGGAGCAGCAGCTCTGATGAGCAGGCAGGCAGTCCTTTGGTGGCCCATAAGTGCTGCAGGATTTCCCTGTGCCTGTTCCAGAGAGGCTGCAGCAGCCTGGGGATTGGAACACTTCCAGCCCATCCAAGGTGCCCCAGCAGTGCTGGGTGATGATGAGTTCAGCCTGCTCTGCCCTCACAGGGACCAGTGGGTGACTTCAACTGGGGCTTGACAGGTAACTGGGAGCTCCTTTGTTCAGTGCCAGAGGCTGCTCAGGTGAGCGTGGCCAGGAGTGTGCTCTGCCAAGGGAAATCACCCCTGGAAATCCTTTCCTCACATCAGCAAGATGTCATCCATCTCATTGGGGAATTTCCAGCTGGATGGGGGAATGCCCTGAGTTGGGATGCTGGTGTGGCTGTGGGGTTATTTTATTGTCCCTCCCCAGTGCTGCAGTGAGAGAAGCCCAGGGTGACTGTGAGCTGCAGGTCAGTGTTTGCCCTCAGCCCTGCAGGGTCTGTCCCCCCAGTGAGCCCAGCGAGGGCTGCAGTGATGAGAGTGTTGATCCCAAGTGACACTTCCCTGGGAATGGTTTGGTTTAAATACCAACTGGAATTATTGCTGTGAAGCACTCACCTAGCAGCAAAAACCAGCTCACAGTTACAGCTCAGGAAAGGTTTTGGTGAATATAGTTTGATTCTGTTTGTAAAACTGGCACGATGAAATAATGAAAATATTTTTAAAGTAGTAAAACTTTGTTAATCATTACAAGCCTAATTTCAGTTGTTGGGAAACAAATGAGCATCTGTACACCTTCCTGAGATGCAGGGGGATTAAGTTCCCTGTTGAATAGCAGAATTAAGTTTTTAATACTTTGTTTAAACAGGAATTATGAAAGTAGACAATGCTCTGTCCTTGTGTTCGGAGTGTCCCTTTCTCATGCACATGCACAAATTGGCCTTTCACTTAAATTAATTAAAGCTGACATGCAAACCACAACAACGGGCAGTCTGGGTGGCAGATGAAATGACCAAAATCTGTCGATATTTTTATATTGGCTTGAGTAGCTGATGGTGCTGGATGTGGTTCCCAGCCCCTGTGTAAAATCCACGGAGCAGAGGAGCTGCTGTGGCTGGAGGAGCTGTTCCCATTCCTGGCAGCCATTACATGCTGCCAGCACAAAACCAGTTCTTTCTTAGCAGTCCTTTCCGAGGCTCAAAAATGGATTTTCCTCCCAGCAACTGTCATTCAATTATCACCTCAGGAAATGCACAGATATAACTGATGATCCCTTTCAAGCATCCTGCGGTTTTCCACTCCTCCCATCCTTCATTTCCCTGCCTGCTCCAGTCATTAGATGTAACATTGCCCATGTATATTTTATAGGGTGACCCTGACGGCTGTCGCTTTGAGGATGTGCAGAGATAATAAGATTGTGCATGTAATGAAGGGCAGATAAATAGAAAAATGTTTACAGGATGGAGTGTGGTGGCTGGAAGTGCTTTATGGCTTCATGGCTGGCTTCTCGCTGACACACCCCCACAGGAGCCACGCTGCCTTGGCTTTAGAGTGAAAATGGGATGTGTCTTGGGCTCTGGGAAAGGTGGCCAGCAGCAGGGAAATGGGGTTTTGTTCCTCAACCTGAACTCCAGCAATACCCAATCAAGAAGCTTAATTATCGAGCTGGTGCAAAAAGAGAGCGCAGTTAAAGGGATAATTGGCACCTCCATTGAGCAAATCCTGTTCTGGGTATTGTGCTGCTAAATTCTCATTGTAATTCTCAGTATTGATGGGGAGGTGGAAGTGGAGTGGGAGAGACACAGTCCAGTGCAGACAATGCCCTGAAAGCTTTCCTCAATAACTGGCATCAATTTATCTGGGTATTTATCCCAGTCTCCTTTTTGTCCTGGTGTGTGAGTTCAGATCTTGAGAACTTGCCCTGAACAAGAGGCTGGCAGGGAGATGCTGCCTGGGCCAGCTGTGCACCCCAGGACTTTGATGGGGGCTGTGAAATGGAACAGAAGCACTCAAGAAAACAGCACCTTGTGCCATCTTGGAGAGGCATTTCAGCTCTGCTCCTCAGAGCCACGTCGAGCTCATTCCCTGGCCCTGTGTGTGTGCTCAGGGCTGGGAACATCCCAGCAGTGCTGCAGAACTGGGCTCTGCTGCAGCTGGCCAGAGGCTGAGAGGTGTGTGCAGCACCAGAGGGTAAAGTTAAATTACTGGAGATAAAAGTGGTTGAGAAAATCAGGATTTCTGACCCCAGGAACGTTGATAATGCAAGCTGCAAAGGGAATGCTGAGTAGAAAATAAATACTCAACAAATGGGTGTAAGTTGAGGTCCTGAACTGTCCCTGTTTTGATTACCCCGTAGTGGCTCCAGCCCAGGGGTGCCCCAGGGACGTTCTGGTGACCCTGGCAGTGCTGCACAGGCCTGGGAGCCACCACTGCTAAAGACAGGCTCTAATAATTAATAATGGATGCAGCCAACAGTGTGTGAGTTCCTGTGGGGATTGGGAACTCTGTTGATTAACAAAGAGGAGTCTCTGGAGGAAGAAGCCTTAATTACAAAAGCTTTCTTTCCATTCTGGCCTGATGCAGAGAGGGGTGGCAGCTTTTAACTGGGGCTCAGCCTTAAAACAATGCCCCAGTGTGCTTTGCATTTGTTTTGCAGAACTGTTAAAGCTGGTACTTAAATCCCTAAAAATGGAGGGAAAAGAGAGTTGTTTGC
This sequence comes from Urocynchramus pylzowi, assembly GCA_013397555.1. Taxonomy (NCBI): domain Eukaryota; kingdom Metazoa; phylum Chordata; class Aves; order Passeriformes; family Fringillidae; genus Urocynchramus; species Urocynchramus pylzowi. The sequence goes on along the minus strand of VZRH01001683.1, from coordinate 178,703 downwards.
ATAGTGAGGGTAAGTTCCCTAAAATGTTAATTATCTTTTTTGCTGCCAGTTTTTGCGACCTTAATTACAAACACTGGAAAAGGTGAACAAATGAACTGCATGGAAATGGTGAGATAGATGTGGCACACAGAGGAGTTACTGGTGGTTTTTTTGGGGATAATTTAGATTTCTCTGTGGTTTGCTAAAGCCATACAGGCAGGAGTGAAGCTGGGATATCCAGCTGTCAGAAAGAGCAGCTCGTGTTGAGGGCAAAAGGAAAGTGAACGTTGAGCACTCGGCCGGTCCTGTGCTTTGTAAGGATGGATAAGCCTGTCCAGCAGGCCTGGGCTGGAATTCTGAAGGAGTTTCAGAGGCTGTCAGTGTTGGAGCTGCTCACAGAGTTGGAGGTTAATCAGCACAATTGTCCTTCCCACTCAGGATTGATCTCGGCCAATTTATAAATCTTCTGTCTCTTTGTTTCCCCCACCATAAAACTTCAAAAGGATGTGCTGGGACTTAATTTGTAAAACTTCATTGACTTTGTCATCAAATGGAAGATGCTGTACAGTGGTGGAGTGTTGCTGTGTTGCTGCAGATAATGTTTGTTTTGAAGGAGAGATTATTTACATCCAGCTCATGTATTCCTTTCCTTTTTTCCCCCTGACTTTGCAGTCCCTGCACTGGCTCTCTTCTCTAGTGGTGATTCCATTACTCACCCATTATATGGGAGAATTAGCAGGAGCTAAGAAGGGCAAATACAGAAGTGTGACCTGTGTGTTTAGGTGACATGCACAGTGAAATTATTCTAGTCTCTTCACTGCTTGAGGAACTTGGGAGTGAAATCTTCAGGTTCCAAGCTTATTTTAGCACTCTCAGGAGTGCCCCAGTTCTCTGAGGACCTGTGGCAGCTCTTCAGGCAGAATCCTCATTTGTAGGAGAGAGGAGCTCCCTCTTCCCCCGGGGAGGGAGGACTAAGCAGGGTACCAGTACTCATTTAGCAGAAACAATGAGAAAGCATAAAGCTCTGTCTGACTGCAGGATTTTTCCACAACAAAATGAAATCCAGAAGATGCAGATGGAGCCTCGGCTGGGTTCCCAGGAAATTCTGTGACTGTTCCTGTGTTGGGAGTAAATTGACAGCATAAAACCCAAGGAGTCAGCCTGGCTTTGTTACACACCTGTCTCCTCTTTGGATTCCTACTTGCCCAGCCTGTTTGCCAGGAGCTTCAAATAAAAAAATGAAACCAGGGAGCTTAACCTTGCCGTGTGCAGGGCAGGGAAACAGAGGGGGGCAGCCGGTCTCCCCAAACTGGAGGTGGAGCTCCTAGCAGGGGCACGGAGCCAGGGCTGTGCTGCCATCCAGGAGATGACAAATGGCCAGAGGAGCTGCAAGGTAAAATGGCTGTACTGCTGAAATCTGCCAGAGAACCCAGACCTGCAGGGGATTCCTTAGAGAGCATCCCACGATTTTTAATGGGGTTTTTTGTAGTGTTAAGTAAAATATTGCTTGATTTTTAAAAGCCTCTCTTAAAACCTCAGTAATGTGTTGGAATATGCAGGATTCCTGTGCACCCAAGGTGGACATTAATCAGTGCTACTGAACAAGCTGCTGAGACTTACTGCTTAATTAGAGCATGTGCAAACCTATTTGTCATGGCTGGCAGAGGCACCAGCCCGAGCTTCACGCTGGAAAAATGGCCAAGTTCAGCTCCTGGAGCTGCACACAGCTGCTCCTCTCGGCCCTGCTGCAGTGTGCAGTCCTTCAGCTTGTTCAGACCAGGGCAGGAGTTCCACCTTTTCTCTCTCTGGGTCTGGATTCATAAGAAGAACCAGCCATAGACTCATTAAGGCTGGGAAAGCCCTCCAAGATCATGGAGTCCCAGCTTTAACCCAGCCCTGCCATGGTCCCCGCTGGGCCGTGTCCCCAGGTGCCACATACACCTGTTTGGGAACACCTGCAGGGCTGGTGGTTCCACCCTGCCCTGTGCTTTGGGTGTGTGATGGGAGGCATGGGTATTTTCAGTTTTGTCTCCTGACAGTGCAGGGCAATATCCTGGGTTGTTCTGTGAAGCTTTAGGAGCCAGACCGACCTTGCTCAGGCTCGGTGTGTTCCACACACTGCCACGATCCAAGCCCTGGAGCAATGCTGGGAGCCAGCCTGTGCCAGGGGATCCAAGGGAAGCACTGGAGACTGTTTTCACTGCAGGACTTTACAAGAGTATTAGCTAAATTGAGTTGACTTAATAAAATCTTGAAGCATTCCAGAAAGATTGTGAATTCATTAAGGCCACAGCTGGACAATCTGTTCCCTCTGCTCTGCCATGGCTGGTTACAGCCATTGAGGAGTGCTGTCATTTACCTTTTCTCTTTCATTACTGCAAAGCTATTCCCCTCCCCCATGATTTTTTTTTCCCCTGTCAGAGCTCGGCTCTGGGGAAATTAAACAGCAATTATTGTGTTTGCTCACTGTGTTATACCCTAACAGATACTCGAAGGGAAGTTGGTGTGTGTGTGATTGGCTTGCACAGGAGCTGTGCTGCTGCAGGGCTGTCAGAACCCTCCTGTCCAGGGATGCACACCCAGCCTTAACCCTTTGTTTACCAGGGCAGGACTGAGCACAAACACAGGCCACAGCTCGGGTGTGGGTTTTGCATTTGAAAACTGCTGATAAGAAGTAGAAAACCAGGGCTTGCTGGGGGTTAGCAGGTAGAGGGGCTGCTCTGGGGGGGTGATGTGCTTGGGGAAGGATTGAGCTGGCAGAATACACAGGTGAGAGTGAAAAGAGTGGGACAGGCAGGGGAGAGTGGCCCCTGGCAAGGACAGTCCCCTGCTGGAGCAGCAGGGCTGGCTCAGGCAGGTGAGGGCTGGGAGCACTCCAGGTGTCAGCTTGGAATTGCAGAGAAACCTCCCCGCTGTGGGCTCCTGCAGGAGGGATCTGAGCCACATCTTCCTCTGCAGAAACAATCTGCAGATGGCAGCTGAAAGGAGATGAAGTGTGACTTTTTTATATGCACCTACAAGGTGGGGTGAAATGGTCTTGGCAGGAGGAGGCAGGAGACTTGAGTCTGAGCTCGGCATGCATTTCAGAACTGGTGAAAGCTGAACTGGTGTTGTTAGTGAGGAACATAATCCCCTCTGCCTTGTGAAACTTGGGAATGTCGGTGTTGTCAGGGAAATGTGGCGTTAAAAACCTGAATAATGCTTCTCATTTTGCTTTATGTGTGTTTGGGACAGTTAATCAGATGTTAACATGGAAACATGGAGCTGTGTGTGCAGGAGGAAAGAGGTGGTGGTGTATGGAGTGGAGGTGACCAGGAAGGGAGCCCTGAGCCCTGGAAGGGAGCCTTGAACCCTGGAAGGGAAAGGAATCTTCTTCCCACACCACTAGAAAAGAAAAAGCTGGGCCTTGGGGTTGGTTTGGGAGGGCATTAACAGCATCTTGCATGGATGGGGCACATACAGTCACCCTAGAGTCACCTTAATTAATTCCTAATTAAGGAATAAATTGTATCTCGTTAGAGGGGTGTCACTGCCCCCTAAGCTGAGCCAGTCCAGTGGTGACAGAGCAGTGGCTCGGGCTGCTTTATCTTGGCTTTACCGTGTGTTGCAGCAGCAGCCAGCCTGCACAGAGCACCCAGAGGACAAGGACAGTGTGTTTGCAGGCTGGCAGGGCAGGCTGGCCCCGCTGATGGCCTGGGACCCACAAAAAGAGCTTTGGAGCAGCTGGCCCAGCCCTCCCCAGGCTGGCACAGCTCAGGGATGTGGGATGTGCTGACTGCGAGACCTTGTGGTGAGGTGAGGTGAGATCACCGGGAACAAAATGATCATTACAGGCCATTCATGTCGGAGCGTTCATGCCTCTCTGTTTGCTTGCAAGCAAAACCAGCAGCTAATTTGCAAGGCAGCCTTTTGTCCCAGGGCCTTTGATCAATGCTGGCCTGTGTTAATGTTTCAGGAGGCTATTGATTTCTGCAGCAGCTTTTGTTCCTGAATTTATGTGCCCTGGCTTTCAGCAGCACGCAGTGTGCATGTTTGATTAAAGCTCATTTGACTTCCTTGCAGTGAGGCTGGAAGCTGTTTTTGCTCCCTGTTTGGGGAACCAAAGCTTGCCTGACTTAGTCCTTTGTGCTCCAGCCTGTGCCACCCATGCAGCCACCAGGATGGTGGGTGTGATCCTGCCAGGCTGAACCCACCCAGCAGTTAATCCCTCAGGCACTGGTGGATCCTGAGGGGATCTGACGTGGATTCTTTCAGTGGGGTACCTGTGTAACCTGGCTTTCTGTGTGTGCTCCCCCTCTGACTTCTCTCTTTCTCCCTGAGCCCTTTACTGAGTGCTGCACTCGTGCAGTCTGACCATGAACTGGAAGTACAGAATATTCTTTAGCCCTTTAATCTGTCCATTGTAGCTGGGGTAAAACTGGTTGTTGAGTAAATAGACTTTGACTTTATCTTTATCCGTGTGCAGTTGTGACTGCACTTCTGAGCGAGTCTCAGGGGGAAAAAGCATTATGGTCATGAGGTTGGCATTTTCTATAAATATCCACCGTTTCTTTTTTAAAGTTTGGTTTATGATCTGCATGTATAAGTTGTTAAACTTCTCTTGGGACCTGATGGGTTTGCAATGTGTAAATGGAGCTCTAATAGGTTCCCATTCCCTATTTTATGATGGGAGGAGAACAGATTGGTTCGTACTCTGCTGTTGCCATGTGTCAGAGCACACATTAATTCACTGACAGAAAGATGTGGGATTTACTGACTTGCTCCTTGGTGCTGACACCTTAGATTTGATACAAATGAATTTATAGGTAAAAAACGACTGGTTTCATTTGCAAGAGACTTTCTGCCTGTGCAGAGCATTGCAAAAGCCTCCCTGCAGAGCCCAGCCTGGTTCCTGGCACAGGCACATCCCCAAGGGGACAAACAGCTGGCCTGGGTGGACTTTGAGCCCACTTGACGGGCTCAGGGAAATGGTATTTCTAAAGCAAACACGTGCAGGGGACAGGCAGGAGCAGAGCAGGCTGCTGGGCTCAGAACTCCTGTTCTGCCCAGTTTGCCGTGGCTTGCGTGCTCATCACCAGGCAGCTTCAGATCCTCTGCAGGAAACACATTTTTAATATTTTTGGTAGGGCTTTTGTCCTTCAGAGTCAGGAATTGTAAACGTGTTGCTCACTTGCTCCTCCTCGCCAGCCATCACTCTGAATGTATGTTATTTTAATAATGATACACAAACATAGTTCAGATCCATGGTGGGGATCAGTAGCATCATCCCAGTCTGTGGCAGCACAGATTAAAAATGATCTGTTCTGCCTGTTGCCAGAATGCGGTCGTGTTCTTTCTTCTGGGGTTTCTATTTTTAAATTAGGCACTGGTAAAATTCTTAAGTGTCTTAAATGTCAGCAGTTAATGTCTAGAACAACATCCTCCCTTTGTCTTCGGAGTGTTTCAGTGGTGCAGGTATTGGTTGTGGCTGTAATTGCTTGTTTGGGGCCCTGGGGAGGGTTTGGATTCAGGCAGGGTCGTTATTGGAGTTAACTCCTGCTCTGCCCGGAGCAGGGGCTGCAGGATTTCCCCACGGAGGCAGCAGGCTGAGGTTATTTGATCACACAAAACACAGTTCAAAGAAACCCTTTTTGTGGGCAATTCAGGTATGTTTGTTCTGATGTTGATTTTTTCAAGGGGCTGGTTAGAACTTCTCCATTTTTCTCTTGCAACTTGAAAGCAACAACACCTTTTACCTTAGAGGCAGACAAGTCTCCAGGAAATGATGGGGTTTCAAAGTAAGAGAAAAGAGATTAAAACCACATGCTGTTCTTTGGTTCAGCCTTGCATCCGCAGGTTTGAGTGGCAGCTGCTGCACTTCCTGAATGTAAGCCAGATTCATTATGCTGTGAAATTATCACTCATTTCTCTAGGTGTGCTCTTTTAACTGCTTAATTAATTTAGATGTGGGTATATATATTCAAATTAAAACACGATTTAGTGTGGTAGGGTTGTGTTACGGTTATAGACTTGTTGTTGAACACGTTTGTACTCAAACTTTCGGCTCCTTACGCAGGAATATTGAACAATACCCGTCTGTGGAATGTAGGCTGACAAAATGGCAGAGTCTGTTTTGGGCTGAGCCTTGTTCTCTCTGTGGACAGCAGGAGCTGTGGCAGGTTTGGGATGGTTGTCAGAGGGCTGAGGAGCAGAGGTGGCAGGAGATGCTGACAGTGACACAAGGGCACCCTCTTCTGAAGCACTGCCCACCAGCAGCAGCCAGGTGGAGGCTGGCTCCTGGTGCTTCCCAGCCTCTTAGCTTTCCTAGGGGAGGAGTGAAAAAGCATTTATTTACTTATTTCCCTCCTCTGCAAAAGCAGGCAAAAAATAATGAGGAGGTTTTTTTTGTATTACCTGAATAGTTCTTTTTTTTCTGGCTGAAATCCATCATGATTCTTCCTGGAAAAATCCCTGTGTGCGCACAGGGAGCCAGGGGAGGCAGGAAGCTGAGGAGTCAGGTTTGCACGTCCCTCTAACCCCATGTTCTGTGTTGGCAGGGGGAGCTGATCACCTTCTATTACTACTGGAAGAAGACGCCCGAGGCGGCGAGCTCGCGCGCGCACCGGCGGCACCGGCGCCAGGCCGTGTTCCGCAGGATCAAAACCCGCACGGCCTCCACCCCGGTCAACACCCCCTCCAGACCCCCCTCCAGCGAGTTCTGTGAGTGCAGCCTCAGCTGGGCACTTAGCTCTGGGATCGTGCAGGGGGCAGCAGCCACGGATGGGGCCACACCTCCCGGGGACAGCAAGGGAACGGAGCTCGGGCAGGCGCCCTCTCTGTTCCTGCACCCTGCTGCTGGAATGTGGAGGGTGGCTTTGATCACCCAGTCATTTGTGCAGCCCTTAGACATAAAAGCATCCTGTAAGGATGGGAATGCTGCCCTGGGATTGGATTTCCCCACTCTTTTTCTTGGTGTTGTGTTGTATTTTCTCCAGGCTTATTACAGTAATGGGGATTGGAAAGCACAGAAAGAAGGAAGGAAGGAAGTGCTCCCTGCCTTTGGAAGGAAGTGCTCCCTGCCTTTGGAAGGAAGTGCTCCCTGCCTTTGGAGGGAAGTGCTCCCTGCCTTTGGAAGGAAGTGCTCCCTGCCTTTGGAAGGAAGTGCTCCCTGCCTTTGGAGGGAAGTGCTCCCTGCCTTTGGAAGGAAGTGCTCCCTGCCTTTGGAAGGAAGTGCTCCCTGCCTTTGGAAGGAAGTGCTCCCTGCCTTTGGAAGGAAGTGCTCCCTGCCTTTGGAAGGAAGTGCTCCCTGCCTTTGGAAGGAAGTCCCTTCCATCCTTCAGGGTGATCCCTACCCTCTGCTGGAGCTCAGACTGTGCTGCAGCCAGCACTGTCTTAGGGGGTCTTGGAGGAGCAGAGGCCTTGCCTGGAGCAGAAGTGTCTAACCCCAGAGCAGTTCCCCAAAGCAGTGCCTGCTGCCTTGCACAGGGTCCGTGCAGGGATAGAAACCTTGTCCATGTGGGAAAAGTCTGTTACCCTGGGAGCTTTAAATCTTTACCCATGTGGCTCCTAGAGAAAAGGGGCTGTGGAAGGCAGATTGGCAGGTGTAGAAATGAACGTGGGCAGGTGGAGGATGTGGTGAGCAGGCAGGACACAGAATTCTGGCCAGGGTAGAAGGGAGGGAGCAGGAAAGGGCTGGGAGCTTTTCCCTGCTGAACTGGTAGGATTTACTGCTGGTCTCTGTGTGCACAAGGAGTGAGGAGCTGGCCTCCACAGCTCAATCCAAGATACTCAGCATGTGAGAGCTTGTGGCTGGGAGGATCCATCCTTATGGATCTGACTGCAGGATGAGAATAAAAATTAATTTAGCCAAAGAAAGCAAGTGCTAGCCTGGGGTCAGCTCTGCAGTCAGGGTTTGAACACCTGCAAGTATTAATGTAGGAATCAGGGCAGTGGTAGCTATTAAATGTAACCCTGTGTTAATTTGAAGGGTAACGAGTTGCTGACAAATGCTGATGGCAAGTACTGGAGAATCTGTAAGGTTTAATCCATAAACTGTAACCTGCATGTACAAAACATCCTCTTGGAGCCTTTACAAAAACAGTGTTCCTGCATCAGGACTTCTCTTCTAATTAAAGATTTGAACAGAAGCCTGAGGGCTTCCTGCTTGTGCCAAATTATAGCCCTGTTATGTTGTGAATTTATAGCGGTGGGACTAGAAAAATGCAGTGCTCTCAAAAGGGAAATATTTACTCCTGAGGTGTTTGGAAGGTAAGATACAGTTTTTGTGATGTCTGCATATTTTCAGTGGTTTAGATGCTGCTTTTGAGCTCATAGATGAGTAATCAGCTAATTTGTCACAAAGGAAAGGGACCCTTTGCATATCCTCTTCTTCTTCAGAACATGACATTTTTGCAGTGTGAGGTTGCCACAGGTTAAAACTTTGAGTCCTGCATTAAGGACAAGAAAGCTGGTGTTAGTTATTATTTAATGCCTCTCATCCAAAAGGATCTCAACGTGTTTTTCAAACAGGTCCATTGTATGTAAGCATTGATTCCTCCACCCACAAACACCTCTACTACTGGGTAACAAAATAAAAACCAGAAAAGCCACTACAGGACCTGTCCATGGAATCTTGTATGTTTTAAATATAGAATATTTGATTTTAAATTTGACCACATTCTAGAGATAAACCCCTTTTCTCTTGAAAATTGTGGGTTTGGAACACAGCCTCTTGAACTCACCATGGATGGTATTTGAATGACAACTTACCTGAAAATGTACCACATGCTGAATCAGAAGTTCCAGGAGTTGTATCCCTTGGCACATTCCTGGAATCCTCCTTTAACCTGCAGCGTGATGAGGTCTGGGTTTGCTCAGTTTGAAAAATCAGAAATAATGGCCGTGCAAGGCAGGGTGGGCGTGGGGAGTCACGATCTATTTTATTTAATGCTTATTTTAGCCAAGTAGGAGGAAATAGAAAATCCTGCTGAGTGTTTATTTTCCATTTTCCTCTTTCTCCCACCCTCAGTGGACCTGAGCTCGGCCAGTGAAGATGACTTTGACAGCGAGGACAGCGAGCAGGAGCTGAAGGGCTACGCCTGCCGCCACTGCTTCACCACCAGTACGTCCCAGTCCCTGCTGGCTGCTCCCCTCTGCTGCTGCCTGGGGGGTGGGTCCAGCCAGCAGGAGCAGCTCCTGAGCTGGTGCAGCTGTTCACAGCAGTGTGGGGGTGAATCAGCTAAAATATGCAGCGTTCCTAACAGAGTTAATCAGGCTTTGCCATTGCAAATTAATACTGCAGTGACAAAGGAGAAGCCTGAGGTAGACATTTAGACAGGAATAAATCTGCATAATCCATAATCTATGTAATCAATTTGTGACATAATGAATCAGTGTCGGGCTGTGACTGTCACGCACAAAACTTCCTGATGCTGCACCAAATCTCCTGTGCATCAGCCCCGTTCCTGTGGCTGTTCCCCAAGGCTGCTTGATGTTGGGGCGTTTGCAGCTGAAAGTGGAAGCCCCAGAATGGGGAAGGAAATAAGAGGTTCAGGGCTCACTTCTCGTGCAGAAACCACAGCTTTGAAGAACAACAGCTGCTTGTTAGTTCCCAGGTAGAGCAGATAAGGTTTCTTTCTGTGCCTCAAAGCTGCAGTTTCTTAAGCAGACAACCATAGTTTGTAAAAATTGAATATTGAGGATGTGCACTGGTACAGGACAAACTTTTTCAGAAACTTCTCCAACTCTGTTACCCATAGAAAAGCAGCTGGTTTTGTAGCTGTACTTTTTTAACAATTCCCTGTGCTTGTGCTGGGGCTGGGATGCTCTGTGAGTTGCTGAGCTGTTGCTTTCCCTGCCCCAAGCCTCCAAGGACTGGCACCACGGGGGCCGAGAGAACATTCTGCTGTGCACGGACTGTCGGATTCACTTCAAGAAGTACGGGGAGCTGCCGCCCATCGAGAAGCCCGTGGACCCCCCACCCTTTATGTTCAAGCCTGTGAAAGAGGAAGATGATGGCCTCAGTGGGAAGCATAGCATGAGGACACGGCGCAGTCGAGGCTCGGTGGGTTTCACCCTCTTGAACGCAGGGGGTTTTTACCAGAGCCCTGAACTGGCTGGTTTGCCATGGGCTGTGCCAGCTCCTGCTGCATGTGTGTGCCAGGGGGAGCTTTGCTCAGGCTGAGCTTCCTCTGGAAAAAGGAGATGGAATGTCCCTGCAAGCTGTGTTATTTCTCTGTAATGACTGGCAGTGGGCTGTCACCGTAAGGGGGCATTGACAGTGCATCACAGATCCTGTGCTAGTACATGTCCTCCTTCCAGCTGCATCCTGTCAGAGGTATGCCCTTGGGAGGAGTTTAAAAAATCAGATACTGTTCATGTGGTCTCCTCATGTTACTGGAGTTAAAGCCTCTTCCCTACAGAGAGCTCTGCTTTGCCGCTGTGCTCTGAGTTGTGACTCGGGTGGGGCACCAGGAGCCTTCCTGGGAGCGTGGCACTTGTGAGGGCTCTGACAGCAGCTCTGGGTGGTTTGTCTTGGAGTTGGGTTTAGCTGACGGAAAGCAGCAGATAGATTTCTTTCCTTGCCCTCCCCTCTCTGTCTCTCTGAACAGGATGATGTGACCATTGATTCTAAATGCCTTGTGAGATTCCACTCTTGGGGAGTGTTAGCTCCATTGTTTTTTTCATAGTCAGTCCTCCAAAAAACTGCCAAAATTGCAGGGAAAGGGCATTAATTATTGAAATGTACTGTAGTGATCCTTTACTGCATAGCAGGAGCATGCTGGAACTGGGGATTTAGACCTTGGCCTTGACTGCCAACAGATGGAGTATTTTTAATGGAACATGGGGGTCCTCTCGTGCCTCAGGCACCCTTGTGTGTGCTGTGTATTGGAACCTCTTCCTAAATGCCATTTCTAACAGACACTGCTGATTAAATAATCAACACTTAATGCTTGTGAGTAGACAGATTGAGAGTTGGCCTCCTTTTGCATTTGAGTCCAGTTGGGTTTGAAGGAAGAAGTGCAACAAGGCGAAAGGCTGCAGGTTTTTGCTGCCAGGCTCTGCCAGGGGCGTGTTCCCGTGCCCCTGCCGAGGCAGAGGCTCTGAGGGCCCGGGCAGTGCTGAGCTGGGCTGTTCTCCCCAGATGTCGACCCTACGCAGTGGCAGGAAGAAGCAGGCAGCCAGCCCCGATGGCCGGGCCTCGCCCATCGCCGAGGACGTGCGCTCCAGCGGCCGCAACTCGCCCAGCGCCACCAGCACCTCCAGCAACGACAGCAAGGCCGAGTCTGTGAAGAAATCCACCAAGGTAACCCTTCCCCTGGCCTCTCCCGGCCAGGCCTGCACACCTGAGGCCTCTCGGGCAGGTGCAGGAGGCCGGGGAATCTCTCCGTGACCCAAAACCCCCTGTGAGTGTGGATATGGCAGAGGGGGAGTGGGGCAGCCTTGAGCTGCTTTGTGCCTGGCCAGGGAGGGGTGGGAGTGATCCACCCTCTCCAGTAGCCCCACATAACCTCACTGCTCTCACAATGAAGTAATCCCTCCACTTTGGATGCAAATGCAAGCATTAAGCTCAGGGGAGTAATGCAGATCAGAAATGCTGTGTTTAAAATAAGTAGACAGTTTTGGGGATTTTTTGTAAGTAGTACTTAATCTTTGTTTACAAAGGAGTATGAACATTTAGTAATTGAGTCTGCTTCTGCTACTGTTTTTCTGGAGGTGTATTTGCTTGACTGTTCAGAGCAAGCTGACAGTTGGATCTGTTTAAATGAATTAAGTGCTTTTCCAAGAGAGTTCTAAAGAAACAAAGCCACATGAAGCTGAAGGCTTACCATTAAGCAGTGTGAATTGAGAAGTAGCAAGTTAAAAATAAATATTACAAAAAAAAAAAAGTCAAAATGAGCATGAAGCAAGTTTTCATGTTATAAAACTGAAAACTAGGCAGAATTTAAAGTTAGGTAATTATGTGATGCACAGAGCTTCTCCAGGCCAGGGGAGAAGGTAGTAATCTCAGAATAGCTATTTACTGTTGGCCCTGTATTGGAGGGGATCTAAAAATATTCCTCTCAAAATATCAAGAGTAGAGCAAGACTTTTATGTAGCAGAAGGAGGCTTATCCTGCCTCCTGCAGAAATTCTGGCTCTGTCTTGCACCAGTTAATAACTGGTGTTAGTCTCTGTTGGAAGGGTGACCTGGGCCACTTGATCTGCTGTGAGTTCCTGATGGACTTGGTCCTGCCCAGCTCTGTTTGAAATGTCCCTTCATATGAGGAATGCTTTGTGCACTTTGCCTTTTTCCAACTAGTTTGACGTGTATTGGAGTGCTCTTAAATACTGACTATGTCAACTCCTGAGTTCTGCTGCTCCTTATTTTGTGTTAAATAGGGTGGCACTGGCCTACACTCAACTTACTTTAGCATTTACACCACTGGTAACTGTTGTGCTCTGTTTCCTTTGTGGCAGAAGATAAAAGAAGAGGTATCCTCTCCTCTCAAGAACTCCAAGAGGCAGCGGGAAAAGGCAGCGTCTGACACGGAAGAACCTGACAGGTCCAACGCCAAAAAATCCAAAACTCAAGTGAGTCCCACAGAGGAGTATTTCCTCTTAGGAGAATGGTTTGAGGTGGGGAGGGGGTGCAAATCTGGTAACAAACCAAAAACATTAAATCAATTTAAGCCGCAGCAAATTGTAACTTAATCTGTGGCTGGAAAGTGACCAATGTTATAATGTGTTCCTTCTGCTGAAAATAGTGGAGTGATATGGGCTAAGTCCAGAAGTTGGGTTTTTTCTGTGTTTTAATATTAATATCAACCATATAGGAGTGCACTGGATTGTTCTCCATTCCTTCCCTCCATTTTTTTTAAATTTAAATTTGGATTTTTGTCTTCTCTGACAAGTTAGAAGACTGGAGTTGTCACAAGACAAACCTTTTTCCTTGCTGGTCATTGCCAGTGAAGAAGTGTTTTGCTAAGTTCAGCAGGACCCCTTCTGTTTCAGTTTGTTCCTGTTGCCCCTGGGCGCTGTGGGAGGATCCTGGTTCTGCTGTCTTTGCGCTTCCCTTGGGTGTTGGTGTCCCTGTGCTGGTTTAGGCCCTGCGAGGTTCGAAGGGTACCCGTGTCTGCATGGCACGTGTGCCAGACCCCATCATGGGGCACGCCGGGAGTGTCCTGGTGCGTTTTTCCCGGGCTCAGCGGTCACTGCTGCCTCTCCCCACAGGAGATCAGCAGGCCCAACTCCCCCTCGGAGGGAGAGGGCGAAGGCGAGAGCTCCGACAGCCGCAGCGTCAACGACGAGGGGAGCAGTGACCCCAAGGACATCGACCAGGACAACCGCAGCACGTCCCCCAGCATCCCCAGCCCCCAGGACAATGAGAGCGACTCGGATTCCTCCGCTCAGCAGCAAGTGCTGCAGGCGCAGCCCCAGGTGCTGCAGGCCCCGAGCAGCTCTGCCCAGGCTGCCGCTCC
>VZRH01001683.1:110677-164381 GCA_013397555.1 Urocynchramus pylzowi | reverse complement strand
CATGGCCATGCCTCACATCAAACCTCCCCCTACCACCCCCATCCCGCAGCTCCCCACTGCTCCGGCCCACAAGCACCCTCCCCATCTCTCCGGGCCGTCTCCGTTCTCCATGAACTCCAACTTGCCTCCGCCGCCCGCTCTGAAGCCTCTGAGCTCGCTCTCCACTCACCACCCTCCATCCGCACACCCTCCTCCCCTGCAGCTGATGCCTCAGAGCCAACCGCTGCAGTCCTCACAAGCCCAGCCTCCCGTTCTGACCCAGAGCCAGAGCCTTCCCCCTCCTGCCAGTCACCCTCCGTCTGGACTCCATCAGGTTTCCTCCCAGCCCCCCTTCTCTCAGCACCCCTTTGTGCCCGGGGGCCCCCCTTCCATCACGCCTCCTTCGTGCCCCTCCACTTCCACGCCGCCCACCGTGCCTGGCATCCCTCTCCAGACCCCCATCTCCACGTCAGCAGCTTCTAGTGGGACAGTGCCCGTGGTGACAGCCTGCACGCTGCCACCCATCCAGATCAAGGAGGAGGTCCCCGATGAAGCTGAGGAGCCGGAGAGCCCTCCCCCTCCACCCCGGAGTCCATCCCCAGAGCCCACCGTGGTGGATATCCCGAGTCACGCCAGTCAGTCAGCCAGGTATGGAGCTTTCATCAGTGCTCTGCTTTCCCTGCTTTTATACTCCCCTGTCTGTGGAGCAGTATGGTACAGTTAATTTTCTCCTGGCTTTCTGGGAAGCTGGTAGTGTTTTGTCTAAGTGTAGAATGATATTTTTTAGTTTGGACATACAGCTCTCAAATCCCACACTCTTGCACCTTTCCCAGGGCTGAGCTCTTCTCTCTTGTGTTCCTTTCAGGTTCTATAAGCACCTTGACCGTGGCTACAATTCGTGCTCCAGGGCAGACCTGTACTTCATGCCTCTGGCAGGATCCAAACTGGCCAAGAAGAGAGAAGAGGCCATCGAAAAGGCCAAAAGGGAAGCGGAGCAAAAAGCCAGGGAAGAGAGGGAAAGAGAAAAAGAAAAAGAGAAGGAAAGAGAGAGAGAGCGTGAGCGTGAGAGAGAAGCAGAAAGAGCTGCGGTAGGTCCAGTTCTGGCTCGGAGCTGGGCAGGGGAATTGATGGCTGGGTCTGACCTGGATGATGACTGCAGGATGCAGATCCCCAGGAGCACTTTAATCCTGTCAGGGGTCTCTGAGCATGGAGTGTGCGTATGGTCTGAAATCCAGCCTGCTCTGAGCACCTCCCGACCTGCCTGGGACTGTCTTCTCCTTAAAGGAAATGGAGAGTTTCTGCCTCGGTGTGGTTCTGTGGGAAGCCAGAGCAGCTGGGCAGAACTGGACCAATTGTTGTTGTTTACCATTGCAGTAGGAGAGCACTGTGCAGACTCAATGAATGCCTTTGTGTCCCTTGCACTACTGTGCACAGGGCACAGTCTCCTGGAGAAGGGGCTGGAGGTGGAGGGGAGGTGTGCGTGCGTGGCCGAGGTGCTCTGAGCCAGCTGTGTTGACCTGAGGTTCTCTCCCCGTTGTGTGCAGCAGAAGGTGTCCAGCTCCTCCCACGAGGGCCGTCTCGGCGAGTCCCAGCTCAGCGGGCCAGCCCACATGAGGCCTTCCTTCGAGCCCCCCCCGACCACCATCGCGGCCGTGCCCCCCTACATCGGGCCGGACACGCCGGCGCTACGGACGCTGAGCGAGTACGCGCGGCCCCACGTCATGTCCCCGACCAACCGCAACCACCCCTTCTTCGTGCCCCTCAACCCCACGGACCCGCTGCTGGCCTACCACATGCCCGGCCTCTACAACGTGGACCCCACCATCCGGGAGCGGGAGCTGCGCGAGCGGGAGATCCGGGAGCGCGAGATCCGCGAGCGGGAGCTGCGCGAGAGGATGAAGCCCGGCTTCGAGGTGAAGCCCCCGGAGCTGGACGCGCTGCACCCGGCCACCAACCCCATGGAGCATTTCGCCAGGCACGGGGCGCTGACTATCCCACCCACGGCGGGGCCTCACCCCTTCGCCTCCTTCCACCCGGGGCTGAACCCCCTGGAGAGGGAGAGACTGGCTCTGGCGGGGCCGCAGCTGCGGCCGGAGATGAGCTACCCGGACAGGCTGGCGGCCGAGCGCATCCACGCCGAGCGCATGGCCTCGCTCACCAACGACCCCCTGGCGCGGCTGCAGATGTTCAACGTCACCCCCCACCACCACCAGCACTCACACATACACTCGCATCTACACCTACACCAGCAGGACCCCCTACACCAAGGTGAGCCCCGGGAGCTGGGCGCTTCCAAAGGGAACAGCTCGGAACGGGCCCAGTCCGAGCCTGGAACTCAAATAGCAAAATCCCTGTCTTCGTGTCCGTGTTGTGGTTCTGTGCTGTGTGAGGTTGTGATAGCTAAAATGCAGTTACTTTTTGTGGGAGTGACGCAGGGTGGTAACATCACAGTGATCTTCCTGCAGACTCTCACTGTGAAAGGTTTGCTGGTTTGCTGTAGGTTGGTTTAAGTATTCTTGTGCTAGAGCAGCACCTTACAGTTGAAATAATTAATAGTCTCAGAAATGAATCTGTGCCTTGCCCATTTCTGTAGCAAGGTGTGTGGTTACTGCTCCAGAGGTCTGGAGTCCTGGAAATGAGGCACTCAGCAAAAATTTTCACCTTTTCTGGTGACAGACTGGAGAGAACACCAGGCACCAGGTGCTGCAGCTGCCAGGTGATGGGAGGGGAAAGTCAGAGTACTTAAAATGCAGGTTCTGGTGTCTGGCTACCAATGCACTGTTTGTGCAAGCAAATGCAGAATTCTTTGCCCTGGAGCAGTGTCCATTAAATGTGCTGGGATGCCCACTTTTGGAGTTGGAGGGAATGTGAGTGCTGTTGCAGAAGCCAGATTGTACAGCAAGGAAAGCAGCAGGGTGGTGTGAGGTCCTTGAGGGCTGGGGGGTTGCAGGTAGGAGATGGCAGTGCTGGGGATCAGCATTCCTGAAGCTGCTGAGGCTCACTGCAGAAATCACAGATGGGCTCAGTTGCAGGCAGGTTTGCAAACCCCCTGACAGCAGCGAAAACATGACACAGGCCATGTGTGTACAAGAATTCTGTTTCCAGGTGAGTCAGTCAGCGAGCACCTCTGTGCAGGTAAGTCTGAATGCTCCCCAGGTACTTGTTCTGGACAAAACCATGGCTTGAACATTGTCCCTGCCAGTCCAGAGAGAGGCTGGTGCAGACACAGCCAGGCAATTCACTGCCAAGTCTCTCTGTGTGTTTGAGAAGTAATTTGGCATTGTGCTCTGCCAGGTTCAAACACAGTGAGGGCTCTTGGGTGTTTCTTGCTCCAGGTGGCTCCACTGGTGCTCAAGGCTGTTACAACCCCTGTGTCTCCTTAGAGTGGGGCTGAGCAGAGGGTGGAATGACCCCACGTTTGTGCTGTGCACCAGCTGAGGGAATTGTTCTGGCTTTGTGTTCCTTCCCCCGGCGGTTCTCTGCAGTCCCCAGGCAGCTGATGGACGCTCTCTCTCCTTCTCTCTCAGGCTCAGCAGGACCTGTTCATCCACTGGTGGATCCTTTAGCAGCTGGACCCCACCTGGCACGTTTTCCCTACCCACCTGGGACCATCCCCAACCCATTGCTAGGGCAGCCACCTCACGAGCATGAAATGCTCCGACATCCAGTCTTTGGTGAGAGCATTTTATGGTCCTTTGCAAGGTTGGCTTTGATCTCCAACGCCGTCTTTCATTAGGGGGTTTAGCATTTCTCGGTGGGGGGAGTCGAGCTGTGACTTCGGGTGGTTGTGGTGGCTTGTTGGGATGAGCAAGAAGCAAACCAGAGTGTAAAAGTGGTGCCTGTCCCCCAGGTACTCCCTACCCTCGGGATCTGCCTGGTGCCATTCCACCTCCCATGTCAGCAGCCCACCAGCTGCAGGCCATGCACGCCCAGTCCGCAGAGCTGCAAAGACTGGCCATGGAGCAGCAGTGGTTGCACGGGCACCCTCACATGCACGGTGGGCACCTACCCAGTCAGGAAGATTATTACAGGTGAGACTGCAATGAAGGCTTTTGGGGACCTGGGAATTCCATCGTATTTCTCCACATTCCTTCTTTTTTCCTCTGAATTTTCACCTCTCTTGCTGTGTGCTGAGCCCTGATGCAGTTACAGGTGAAGGCTGTGCTCAGACCTGGTTTGGGCAGATGGGAAAGGAGGTCCAAATTTCTGGCACAACATGAGAGTAGCTGAGTGTCTGTCCTGTTGCAGAATCCCCATTTGTGTCCCATCTGCAGAGCTGGCCCTGGTGACCGTGCCCTCGTGTGGAGTTCCCTGTGCTGGGACAGTGCCCGTGCCAGGGCAATGCCCGGGGTGGTGCTCAGAGCTCACAGCCTGCAGCCCCTGCTCCCTGCAGGGGTGGCAGGGGGCAGAGCAGTCTCCTGTGTCTCACACCTCCTTTGTTGTGTTAAAATGAGTTTTCTTTCTCTTGCAGCCGACTGAAAAAAGAAGGCGACAAACAGTTGTAATAAATTATTTATTTGTAAGCTGGCTATGGAAACCCCAGTCCTTGGGAAGGAGTGGAACATTTTTACATACAAGAAGAGCTACAAAAGGAAAAGAATATCTTATAAAGATTTCTTTATATATTTAAAACAGAAGCAACCACCCAACAAGTAGAGACTTATCAGCATAGTGTTCATTTGTAGAGAAGATTTCTCAAGACTGGTGTGGGTCTCCCTGCATGAAAATGTATTCAGAAGCCTATTGGAAATACAGGACTGTGTGGAATATTCAGAGAACTTCCTGCAATCTTGGTTTTTTTTTTTTTCTTTTCTTTTCTTACTAGTTTGTTTTCAGTAGGTGCTAGAATCAGGTTCACAACACAAGTCACTGTGCGTGAAGGGACACTCAATGCATCTATAGGTAATTAAAAAAAAAACAAGGATTGCAAGTAGGTGACATAACAAGCTCTGAATCCAAGTGCTATAATAATAAAAAAATCTACTTTTATTTTAATACATTGTAGGAAATCTTCATAATTTTAAAGAGAGCTCAGTTCTGCAGCATGGCTTTTTAAGTCTGTAAATAACTTTTTTTGGGTAGAGGGGAGAAACAAAACAAAACAAACTCCAGAAACGTTTATCTTGATTTTCAGTAACATCACAAAATGTGAATTCCTACCTGGTATTGACAGAATACAGAGTTGATTTTTTAATAAAATATATATATATAATTATCCCTTTAATTAAAGGGAATGATGGGTATCAATACTTTCAAATGGGTAAAAGCTTGACATTTGGTTTGATATCAACAATAAGCATTAAAGGGATTTGCAGGGATAATGTTGCAAATGACTGTTTCTGTTCTTGGTTTTTGGTTGGTTTGGTTGTTTGGGGGTTTTTGTTCGTGTTCCATCTCTCTGTTCTGCAGCTGATTTTGTTGGGTTGGGTTTCTCAGCAGCTCAGATGTCCCTTGGACCCCGCTGGCCCTTTTGATGCCGCCTTCAACGGTTCATTTTCAGTGTGGCCACAAAACACTTCTTTCCTGTGACCTTTGGAAACTTAATCTAGCTCCATTGGGTTTAGACTTTGGGCAGAAAGCTCAGAGAAATAATCTGTTCTAAAAATCTCTTTTTAAAGATGTTCCATGGCTCAGACTAGTGCAGCCAGAATTTTGTATGCACGTGCATACTTGGGGAGGACGTGCTTTTCCTGGCCTCCTGTTTGAGAAGTTCTTAAGGAAAGTGGACTTGGCAACTTGATTTTCATTAAGTTGTGTTGCAAAGACCAGTCTGTTTTTCTCTTTGACTGTTTGAGTTTGGGTTTTTATAAGCAAAAACTGTTTAACTGCCACCTGTGTTGTGTCCCTGAGGAACTGAGTGCTCTGGGACAGTGACACTTACTGCCTCCCAACCCCACAGTCCCTGCAGGGTAGCTCCTCTTGGCTGCTTCCCACCAGGATGGGGAGAGGAGAGGAAATCACAGTGAGCATTAAAGGAGACAGCTCTGCTTATGAGGCAGATTTTTAAAGGTTTTTTTCCCCAGTTTTTCTTTGCCAGAGCAGAGGGTGATGCGACCAATGGACATCTGAACCTGCTGGTCATTTTTTTCTGCTGGTGCACAACTCCCCCCATTCTCTCTCTCCACTCACCAGTGCTCTCTCTACTGTTGTAGCCTGTTCAGTGTGATGGTTGTGTCCTAGGACTGTACTGAGCCACTCTGATAAAGTTGTAGTTAATCAGCTGCAGGCGCAGTGCTCATCCATCTCCTGCTGCACAGCCCAGAGCTGCTGCCAGACTATTCACCAGTTAAAAATGTTCTAGGCCCACTAAGGAAGAGTAGAGGGGAGAGCAGGGGGTTTTTCTGCTGAAATTCCCTTTTTGCTGTGCCCCACTGCAGATTTGTCAGTGCTGAAGCCCTGCTGAGGAGTTCCATCAGTCCTGCTGTGTTTAACTCTGGGTGAAGGTGTTGGGAGGGGCAGGTTGTGTTTCTGAGGTGGGGAATCACGAGGTCAGTCCAGAATTGAGGGAGGTGAAGTCCTTGTCCGTGGCTGTGGGCAGTGATGGGGTGAAAAGGTTTCCGTGTGGAACAGGGATTATTTTTGCTCACGGCTGAGCAGCCAGGAGAGGATGGGCCTGCTCAGCAGAGAGTGCCTCAGTTTGCTTTAAAAGTCTCATCAGGCACATTTCAGTTCAATCTCTCCCCTGCTTTTGTTTTACTGTGTGGAAGTGGGGAGTTTGGGAGAGTTCAGCCACTTCAGCCATTTCTTCTAACCCGTCTCTTGCTGTTTTTTAACCACAGTTCTTCTTTTTCCGTAGAAAAAGGAAAAGCTAATTCCCTCCAGTGGTCCTCTCTGTATTCCTTATTTTTCAGCTGAGTTGCAGTCTGTTCTAAAGCTGTTCATTGATTTATTTTTTTTTCACAGAAGAGCATTCTAATAATTTATGGGAGCTTTTTTGTTCACATCATTGAGCAAATAAGCACTGAAATTCCTCCATTTTAGCCCAGTGATTAACTACAACTTTACCTGCAGTGGCTTCTGAAGCCATCTCCGTGTTCGATGCCCTGTTTAAAAAAAAAAAAAACCCAGACCTTTTGATTTTCTTTCAAGAAATCTCTCTTAGTTTTCCTCTGTTCCAAAAGTCTATTTTAAAATTTTGCTTTAGTGTTTTTGAAACGTCTCTCTTGTTCTATGTCGTCATGGTTGAGCTTGTTTCACTGCACCGTTAAAGCAGAGTGTACATTCTGACTGCTACATTTATATATATCTTGAAGCTTAATGTATATATGAGTAGTTTGCCATGGGATAACACAGTGTAAACAGAGTAGAAACCCAGAAATCGTGACTTCTGTGTTCTCTCCATTTGAGTATTTTGTAATTTTTTTGAAATATTTGTGGACATAAATAAAACCAAGCTACACTACAGCAGCCAGGTTTTGCCTGCAAGTGAAATGTGTCTCTTGATTGTTGTTAGTGGGAGAGGAGCTACTTTCACCTGGGATCATGTGGGTGCTGGCATGGCCACCTTGTCTGGTTCGAACCTGTCTTTTCTTGGCTTTATTTTTTTCCTCTTTGGGGTAATTTTGCTTTTAATACACAGTTTACAAACGCCAACATTATGTCCAGTTGCAGTTCTGCATCCTTGAGTCACATTGCTGCTCAATTTTCAGTGTAATGTACTTTGTATTTAGTAGCTGCATTTTTGGGAATTGTTTTTCCTGGGAGAAGTTATTTGTGCCAGTGTTGAACACAGCTGACCCCGAGCTGGCAAGAGCTGCCCTCCAAAGGGGTGATTGCAGAGAGGGAGATGCACAATCTGCTCATTGTCTTCTGAAAAGCTGAAATTTGCCTTCCAATTCCATCGGTTGGTGGCTCCCCCAGGGACTGCAGGGAGTGACTGGTGAGTGTTGAGGAACTGGTGAGGATCAGCATCTCCAAACCCAGGGAAGCGTTGGGATGGCAGGGAGGGCGTTGCAGAACCAGTGTTTGGTCAGGAGGGCGGCGGGGAGGTT
Organism: Urocynchramus pylzowi; assembly: GCA_013397555.1. Lineage (NCBI taxonomy): Eukaryota > Metazoa > Chordata > Aves > Passeriformes > Fringillidae > Urocynchramus > Urocynchramus pylzowi. The sequence goes on along the minus strand of VZRH01001683.1, from coordinate 156,411 downwards.
CCTTCCTGCTCGGTTCTGCTGTGTGATTATCAGAAATAGGTGTTTTGACTGCAGCCCAGTGCAGTTGTTGCTCTGAGCACAGTGAGAGGAGTGTGCAGTTGCTGGAGTGAGCTCGGGGCGGGCAGACAGGGCTTCATGACAAATGGCATCAGAGGCTGCTCTATTTATACCCCGTGGCATTTTATGAGGGAAGGTCAGCTCTTGTCTGCTGGAAATAGCTTCTGAAAGTGCTTTTTCTGAGCCTGTGCTATTTATTTTGACATTTCTTTTTTTAATTCCTTGTGCTCAGTGTAGAACATGAGGGGGCTCAAGGATAGGCTGCCCTGTCCTGCTTAAGAGGTTCTCAGTTTACAGATGTAAAATGATGAATTCCACGGGGACTCTCACCCCTGGATGAATTGAACAGCGCAGTTTTTAAGTTGTGGTTCAGTGTTAGCGGGGTCGTGCCGTGGCAGGGTGAGGGCTGGAAGCCATCAGCTGCGTGCCTGTGTCACCTGCACCATGGCAGAGTTCTGTGGGGCCGTGCCGGCTCCAACAGCTCGGGTAGGGTCAGATCCTTCCCGGGCCGTGGATCCCCTTTAGAATTCCATGGGATTCCATGGAATGGGGTGGGCTGCAAAGGATCTCAGAGCCCCTCTCATCCCAACCCCACCACGGGCAGGGGGCTTGCTTTCCCCACCTGGGCTGGTTCAGGGATTTAACGAGGAGGGTGGGGAAGGCAGGAGTTGTGAGGGGTTCCAGTGCCAGGTAACGAGGAGAGGTGGGGAAGGCAGGTGTTGTGAGGGGTTCCAGTGCCAGGTAACGAAGAGAGGCCACTCAGGAGTTGATTGTTGGGAGATTTTGGCACTTTTGAAGCCCCGAAGGCGCTGTGGGGGAGCTGGGGGTGCGCTGAGGGGAGGGTGGGACCCGGAAGGGGCGGGGCCTGGCACCTGAGGGGGCAGAGCAGCACCTGAGGGACTCCAGAAGGTTCTGGAAGAGCCAGCGAAGGCCTCAGGTGAGGTATTTTCCTGCCGTGCCGGGAAAAGGTGATGGGAGGACGGTGGAGAGATCTGGGGGCAGCTAAAAAGAACCTTGGGGCTCCCTGTCCCTCGGTGCTCCTCCATCCCGCCTGCCCTGGTGTCCCCGGGCCAGCCCAGACCCTCACCTTCACCCAGGGGCTTTCTGTCCTCTGTCCGTGCGGCTGCACACTCAGTGCTCGTCCCTCTGTCCCAGGAGCTGTCCTGCTCAAAATCCCAGGTGTTTCCTGTGCCTTGTGCTCCTGGGACAGGCTGAGGCAGCCCCGCTGGTCTGTGCTGGGTCTGCCCTTGGGGTNCCGTGCCGGGAAAAGGTGATGGGAGGACGGTGGAGAGATCTGGGGGCAGCTAAAAAGAACCTTGGGGCTCCCTGTCCCTCGGTGCTCCTCCATCCCGCCTGCCCTGGTGTCCCCGGGCCAGCCCAGACCCTCACCTTCACCCAGGGGCTTTCTGTCCTCTGTCCGTGCGGCTGCACACTCAGTGCTCGTCCCTCTGTCCCAGGAGCTGTCCTGCTCAAAATCCCAGGTGTTTCCTGTGCCTTGTGCTCCTGGGACAGGTGAGGCTGAGGCAGCCCCGCTGGTCTGTGCTGGGTCTGCCCTTGGGGTGGTTTCTCCCCCTCAGGGATCAGCATCTGAGGGGGGAAGAGCCTTTGGGGGCCCTGCATGTCCAAGCCAGCCTTTGCAATCTGCTGTGCTGCTCCTGTCCCTCTTTAATTAAAGCTGATTTTTCTCGTGGTGTTGACTTTGCAAAACCAAACTGGAGCAAAAGATAAAAGCAATGTAATGCAAACCACAGATCCCACGTGGACAATTTAGCCAGGTTATTTTTTGTTCTTTGCAAGTGCTGATCTCTGTAGAAGTGGTAACTTGGCCTCTGCAAATTCAGCTACTCTTTCCCCCTTTCTCCCTAGAGAAATATACAGTGAAGGAATCTGGCAAAAGAATACTTATCTGTGTGAACTCTCAGAGGTTTTTACAAAACTGAATTCTAGAATGGTCACCTGTGGCACCTGAATGCTGGTGCAGAGCAGGTTTCTGACACAACATGAGCATGTCTTCCTTGGGCCTCACCAATTAGAGAAATGAGTCTTCAAATAAATATTGATCATATCCATTTTCTGGTCAGATGAGTCATGGGAGAGGCTCAGGAAAAGGCACCATAAAAAATAGTATTAAAAGAGTGGAGGATGCTTGGCAGGTAGAGGTCACATCCAGGACAGGATTTGATGTTTTACATATTTGAGGTTTTTTAAGTCAGTGTATGTAAATTTTAGGACATTAAATCAAGCCCAGCTTCGTGGTAAGCACAAATAACTTAGCTGTTTGTTAATATTAATGCAGTAGTGTGCTTTCCCAAGCACCGAGGCACCCGTGGGTAGCTCAGGAGTGCAGCTGTCAAAGATGTGGAAAGATTGAAGTGACTGGTCCTGTTGCCTGTTCTGTTACTCTGGGTGACTTTGTTGTGTCTTTCCAGTTTCTGCAATTCCATTTCACCATTTGTTAGCTCTGTCAGCGTTTGTCCCGTGTCCTCACCTGTGGCAATGTCAGCAGGAAGGAATGTTCTCTGCAGAGGTGCTGCTGTGAGCCCTCCTGTGGCTGCCAGGCTGAGCTCCCTGCCCAGGGAACGTGTGCTTGGCAGAGAAATTATGGATGAACCGATGGGCTGGCCTTGGGAAGCAGCTCGCTGTGATGCCAGTGGAGTTGTATTTCACTTTGCCCGGGGTCCTGGTTCTGCTGGAACACACTATTAGTCAAATCTGCAGGATGGAGGTTTCTCTGGCCTTGCGTTGTTGGAATGAACCCCAGTTACAAAGTCTGGGCAGTCACAAGGAATCTGCTGCTCTTGCCTTGGTAACGTGGCTGAATTGGAGCTTTCAAAATACCCTTGGTGCGTTTTTCCTTCCTCTGAGTTGGATTGTTTCAGTGTCACTTTTATCCTTTTCTTTAGTTCACTCCTTCACAGCTTAATGCTCTTTATGGAGTGGCAAATAATGAAATGGGCATCAGCAGCAGTGTTTTAAATGAAATGGACATCAGCAGCAGTGTTTTAAATGAAATGGACATCAGCAGCAGTGTTTGAAGCAGTGCCAGAGGACCCTCAGGAGTAAAGGAACACGCTGTGGTGTCACCACTCTGCTTTCACATTCCTTTGCTGCAGATTGTGTGATTCCAGACTACAACATTCAGTGGATTGCAGAAACAAATTCTCCCTTTTCCTTCTGTGTTATTTAAAGCGAGGCTCCTTGGCTTCACTGATTTTTTCTGGAGAGAGTTTCTGGGCCAGAAACTGTTGGGAGGTGTTGTGACAGAAATGCCTTCATCTAAATGTAAATGTTGCTGCCCTGCCTCGGGCTGCCTTTGAGAGGCTTTTTTCTGTGGCAAGCAGCTACAAAGTAATGGTCCCAATCAATTTATTCATGTCAATAAAAGGTCTTTTATATGTTTATTTGAGATGTATTCTGGGCTGATGGGACTGCGTTTGTTTTTCAAGCAGGAGCGAGAGATAGGGAGTGTAAAGGAGAAGGAAAAGGAATCGTGTGGGTCTGATTTGGAGGAGTTACAATTTGGGAATTGAGGGGGAAGAACGAAGGTGCCTCAGTAGTGGGACACAAGGAAACAGGAGAGAACTCCCGGTGCTCCTCCCTGAGCATGGGACGGGCTCAGGTTGGGCTGGGGTGGAGTAAAGGAGATCAACACAAATCCCTGACACAAACAGAGATTTTCTGAGTCACCCGAGTGCAGAAACATCTGCTTGTACATCTCAGACAAAGTCAGCTTGACATTCTCTGACCCCACCCCTCCTGTGCGCTGAAAAGGGAAAGCAGGTAAGAGGGGCCACACCAAACTGCAAACCACAACTTTTTAAATGTATTTTGTATTCCACGTTGAAGTGTGAATACTGTATGTGCATCTCCTGCCAGCACCACCCATCAGCAGGGCTTTGTATGCCTGTGTTTCGTTTCCTTTTGGCCTGAGCTTCAGTTTGGGGTAACCTGAGTGTGTTCTGGCAGCCACAGGCTAATGGGCCCGGGCAGGTGTTGATGGCAATTCGAACTGCTCTGCCCACAGAGCTCGGTTGTGTAATCCTGCCTTTGACTCCAGGCTTTTCTTTCTCTCCAGTAGCAGTTTGGCATTCGTGACAAATTATTTAATGGTCCATTGAGAGATAAATCTGTCCCCCAGGGCTGGGCGATGCCTGTGCCAATCTGTCCAGGTGCAGTTTGGTTCTGCCACCACTCCCAGGGCTGCTGGTGCTCTATCTTGGCTTCCCTGTCTACAGAACAGAGGTAGAGTTTCTTACTGGCTCTAAATTACAGTTTAGTTCTTTCAAAAGAGCTGTGAACAAATGGATTTCCACTATTCATGCAACAGAGATGGAAGAGATCTTAGTAAAGGGTTTTGAGAGCCTTGAATCCTAATGGCTCCAGGATTTGTAATTGCAGTGCCATAATTTCAGTGTGATTTGAACCTGGGCTGCTGGGGTTATTTACACCTTCTGTTCTGTCCTGTAGTTCTGTGCCGTGCATCTGGCCCCTGGTGCTGTGCAGCCTGGAGGAGAATTCCCTGTGGAGGAGGGAGTGCTGGAGCCTCTCCAGTGCTGTTCTCCCCTGCTCCTGACCTGTGCCAGCCCCTGCTCATCATGAGCAGCTGCTTACAGCCCCAGAGTTGCGTTCGGCTGGATTCACCTGGAGTGACGGAGAGCGAGGCTCGCAGCATCCCCCTGCAGGTGAGAGCTGTGTGAGAGGAGAGCTGTTTGTGCCGCGGTCACACTCCTGTGCTCGGGACACCACAGAGGAGCAGCCGAGCCTGCGCTGTGACATTTGGAAAGCGAGGATCTGGGCTCGTGCTTCTCCCATTATTGCTTGTTCTGTCCAAGCCTCTGTAATGGATCAGGTCTCTCTCTCACAAAGACATCTTTTATTGGCCGAGGAATGCTAAACAGGCTCTGTCTTCAGAGCCCTGGTATGGGATTCCTCCTTTTTAATCAGCAGTCTGACACACTGGCAGTGCCTGCAAACTGCCCAGTGGATTTTTGCCCGTGCCAGCCCCAGCTCTGGGCACTGCAGAACAGACACTCCGTGTCTGCCTGGGCCCCAGGGCTCATCTGGCTGGTTTTTATTTACAAGAGTGCAAATAAGTAAACATGAGCTGTTGGCTGATGGCCCTGGCGTGCATTCCTGTGCCCAGCTGGGCTGCAGGGGCTTGGCAAAGCTGCCTTTAGGAGGCCTCTGGCTACTGAGTGTGGCCCTGGGCAGGGGGAGTCCCTGTCCACCCTGGGGCGAGGGGCAGGAGGGGGAGGACAGTGAGTGACATCAGCCCCAGGGGCTGAGTGGGCTTGGGCTGAGCAACTGTCCTGACTGCAGCTCTTGCTGTGACTGGAGAGTGGGCACTGACCAGGGAATGACCATGGCACTGAGCAGGGACTGACCATGGGGCACTGAGCAGGGACTGACCATGGGCGCACTGACCATGGGGCACTGACTATGTGGCACTGACCGGGGCACTGACCATGTGGCACTGAAAATGGGGCACTGAGCAGGGCACTGAGGGGCTCCCTCCCTTCTCCAGGGGTGGCCGGGGCTGTTGTCCCCGTGCCCCGCGAGGCCCCAGGTGCCATCGCAGGATTTGCCACGGGATGGCAGCAGATGCTCGGGAAACAGGGATTGAGCCCTCGAGCATCTGTGTCCTGCTTGGGAGCTCACGGAAAGCAGAGGAGTTCGGGCATCCTCACAGCGTGGGGAGAGCCCAGTGGGACCCGGGGCATTTCCCATCTGCTTCCTGCTCTTCCCCCCGCCTGGGTGGGCACCTTGTGGCTCTACCTGGCCGTGCAGATGGTGCCAATTCTGTTTTCCTTTGCTTGCTCCAGTCAGGGGCTGGCAGACCCGAACCTCGGAAGGGAGCTGCTCTGTGCGTGCGTGCCCGATTCTATCCCAGAGGAATTCGGGCTGGGAATTCCCGTCTGGCAGCCGTGTGACACCAGGGCCTCGTGTGTGGCACCGCTGCCCTGTGCCTCCCTAGCAGTGCCTGGACACCTGCTGTGGACACAGGGATAGAAACACAAGGCAGCTGTGCTGCGAGTGCTTGTTTCTTTTAGATGGCCTCCACTTTTCAACTTGAAAAATACACAAGCCATGCAATAATATTTAATAAAACTCCCCCAGCTATTGGCAGCCCTCTTCTTGCACACCTGAAAACTGCACAAGTGGCCATGGAATGGGGCAGCATTGCTGAGAGAGCCTCCTTTGGCTTTCATGTGTCCCCCCAGCCAGGTGTTAAAGTTCTCCCAGAGTCCCTGCCTCAGTTGCCACCAGCTTCTATACATAGCTTCTTCTGGTTAAATTTTATTTATTGCCCTGGAAATGAGCCCACTTTAATACCTTCTTCGTGTATCCATATATAAAAACACCCACAGAATGGCCTCCTTTGAGTTGCCTTTCCTGTATCGACACGTAGGGATGGCCAAGCTATTCTTGTCTTTTTTAATGGCTGAGAAATGGCTGCTGCTAATTCTGTGTGATGGCTGAGTTCACTGGGTGAAGTGCAGCTCTCTGTTCGCTTGTCTGAGCTCTCCTGTACTGTAAATACTTTTTTCAGTATGAAAATCCTTTCTGCCATTCCTGATGTCCCTTCTCCAATGGCAATATTGATTTCTTATATGCAGTGAACAAGATTTACTACTGATTTTCTGGAGACATTTCCTTGGACTACACTCCATCATTCTTGCTTCCAGAACTGCCCTTTCATTTAACTTTTCCTGCAAGACCCCCAACCACTGTTTAGCTCCCCCTCATACATTCACAGCTTTACCTCATCTCCACTTTGGCTCAAAGACACAAAAAAGAGAACCAACCAATTCCCCGAAAAGGAAACCCAAAGTCTGCAATTTCAGCTGGGTAAACTTCTTGCCAGTTTCAAAGGCAGAGAGATGACTTTGAGATCAACAAGGTTCAACCCCAGAGCAGGTAATCAGTGTTTGGAAAGGGACCAGAGGGAGGGAAGAGGAACAATTCCCCTCAGGTCTCTTCCTTTGTGTTGCTTTTTCCATGTCAATATATGGGCTTGGCCAGGCTGTTGTTATCCTGTGCTTCCAGTGAAATGCAGGAATCATTCTGCTGATACCTGGATTTGTGGGTAAAATCCATCTGCTCAATGCTGTGGTCTCTGGGCAGCCCGTATGGACAGGGAATGGTGCCTGTGGATGGCAGAGCACATCCCTGCTCTGCCTGGATCCCTGTGCCTCTGGAGAGACACCCAGGCCAGTTAGCTGGGGAGGCAGCTCACTGTCAGGGTGAGGGTGCAATAAATTAAACATTAGCCAGAGTAGGTGGGTGAGCCCAGAGGTACAGATAGGGCTGTGCAGAAGGGTTTTTTAGAAAGAAACACTGTGGGGAGCCCACAGTGAAGGCAAGGCTGTCAAAAATGCACACAATAATCCATTTGCTGCCTGCCCCGCTGGAATGCCTGGGATTATGCAGTCCTGGACTTGTGGGAAATCAATCCCATGCACATGACTGTGCTTCTCTTTTGCCAATAGCAAGGAAGGATTTCAGCACATGGTAGGGAAGAGACGTGAGGAGCTTCCCTAACTGCCTTGTGTTCCAGCATTCGTTCCATTCATTAAAGGAGCCCTTTAAAGCCACTGGTGGAGGTTGTTGATGGTTCGGTGCACAGCATGTTTTTATGAGGAGGTTTATCTGCCACTGCTGGCTCAGCCTTTCTCAGTGCTTCAGCTCCTCTTCTGCAGACCTGAGAGTGCTGTCAAGTTTGCACTAAGGGTTGTTAAATGCTCTGAGATCTTCAGTGGAAAAGATTCCGAGGGGGCTCACCACAGTTTTGGGAAGCCATGGTGAAACCAGTTTGCCCTTGTGTCCTGAATGAGAGATGTGTTGGACTTTAGCCTGGTTGCCAGCAGCTTAGGCAAGGATGAAGAGATGTTTAGAGGCTTTGGCCTAAAAAACCAAAACCCCTCAATGCTTAAAAAGTGGGTTTTGACCCATTCTTTCTTTTCTCCAGATGTGTAAAACAGGGAACACCTAGGAGGTGAACTGCTCCCGGGGTAGAACAAGGTCAGGCAAGTCCTTCTAGGGCAAAAGAGCAGTTTAAAAATCATTTTGGTGCTTAACAGGGAGGCAGTGAAGCGACTAAAAAGCGGGTGTGATATGTTGAGATAATCTAATATAAGAAAGGACCCTGGAGGCAGAAGAAGCCATGGTTAAAACCAGCAGCAGCCACTGGAAAGGCTTATCAGGAGCAGCAGGAAGTTGGAATAATCAATCCTGGAAGGAACACGGTTCTTTGCTGCAGGAGGTAGAGCTATGAAATATTTCACATCTTGGTAGTATGACCTGGATTATCCAGAGTCCAGCAGCTGGATAAGACTTAAAACAACCCAGAAACAAAAAATCCAAAACCAAAATAATATTTTAAAAAGAAAAAAAAAAGGCAAAAACCAACCCTGACTCTCATTAAGGGTCATGTGTCACTTTTCGCAAGAGGTCTCTGAATCCAAATGCTGGAAAGAAAAATACATTCTAGAGCTCTGCTGGTTAGCTGAACTGTTTTCATGTGTCCTGTTAAAATCCAACCACTGGTGACTCCTGAACTGAGAATCTAAAGCAGAATATACCAAAAAAGGCTCATGTGATTTGCAACTGGAATTCACTTAGGACTCCTGAAGATTTGTGACTTAGAATTGCAAAGATTTGGGTTAACCTGGGCCTCCTTCCACCAGTGCCCAGTTTGGTGCCAGGGTTCCTGTCTGGGTGCTGAGGGTTCTGTGCTGCCCTGGAAATGTCTTCACCAGCTCAGGCCGAAGGTGAGCACAGCCCTTGTTCCTTTGCACGGGTCCCAGCCCTGTATGCAGGTGACAATATAAATATTTATGTGGGCATGGCCGAACAGTTAAAGATTTGTGTGTGTCTGTGTTCACAACCATAAACACAGAGAGGAGAGATCAGAAAACTTCCTGAGTGAAGGAGCAGGAGACGGACGAGGGAGGGAGGATGTGATGTGCAGTGCAGGGCTGAGGGAAGCTTTTCCAGAGGAGAGAGAGAAGAGAAACCATCAGCTCTGGAGCAGTGGCACACGGCAGCTTTGAGGCAGGCTCTGACGGTGGCATGACGGAAATGGGACAGAAGTTCAGCCCCACCTCTGGCTGAGCACGGGATAATGAGGGCACAGACAACCACGGCCGGGCTCATTAGCCATTCTGCTGCCCAATTAGGCTGGGAGCTAATTGCTCATTAATGAGACCGTACCTGCTGAGGCAGCTGGGCTTCCCTGGAACTCGCGGCTGGAGCCGCGGCGGACGCCGGGGGAACAGAAGCGAGGATTGAAGCCAAGGAAATGGAAAAGCTGCTCTGCCGCCGAGCAGGGGCTTTGCTGCTCTGCCGCCGCTCCCTGGGGACAGCAGCTTGATTCCTGGCAATTAGCCCCAGCCCTCAGGCTTCCTCTGCCTGGCATCCTGCAGCCTGGCAGGAGCGGCTCTGGCTTGAGAGGCCGAGGGCGACTGTGAGCTGTGCCTCTCTCCTGAGCATCCTCTGCAGAGCGGCCAGGGCTTCCCCAGGGGAGCAAGGTGGTGATGGGAACCAGCAGCCACAGCCAAGGGTCAGCCCTGGGAAATGCTGGAGGCAGCAAACTGCAATGGTCCAGGCAAATCCAGCCCTGCAGGACCTGGGAGCATCTCCTGGGAGAGGGAAGCTGGGAGCAGAAATGTGCTGAAGGCCACACCTCAGCTGTGCTCTGACATAAGCGTGGTTTGTTCAAAAAAGCACAGGGACTGCGTTGAGAATGAACCGTTGTGTGTGTCCCAAGTTATCCCCTGCACAGGTGAGTCTGTCAGGCATTGTGTGCACACCTGTGCCCCTCAGCCAAACCTGTGTTCCCAACTGCCCCAAGCTGTGCTTGAGAGAGCTGCCATGGGGGTAGAGCTAAACATCCTATTTTAGTCTGGAGACTCCTTGTCTCAAAGGGAAGCAGAGCAGCACTGGCTTGGGCTGCACACTCCTGTGGCTTTTGGAGCAGACCCACACGGATTTTCTGTGAAGAGGTGGCTGCAGGAGGAGGGAAGGCACAGGGAAGGAATGCATTTCTCATTATGTGCTGCAGCCTCTCTGCTCTGGCAGCCTCAGAAGAGAAATTCTCTCTCTCTCCCCAGGCCCTCTACCCCCTGCAGCTCGCTGATTATTTTTGGCTGAGGTGGAAAGCACAACCCCAGCATTTTTCCCTCCAGGGAGTGACCCAGGCAGGAGGAGGGTGCAGCCTGGGCTGCTCCCTTTGTGCTCTCTCAATCAATAGCCACACTTTTGCTTGTCTGGAGCTCCTTTCCTCTGAGCACACCAAAGAGCTTTAAGAGCTGTCCCCCAGGTCACCCTGACCTCAGCTGAGCAGGAGGGGTGAAACTGAGGCACAGCTCCCTGAAGTCACACAGGGGCTGGGACTTTCCATCCATCGTGCTGTGGCTCCTGCACGGTGCTGTTGGTAATTCCTGTGGCTACAGCTTTTGAATGGGAAGGTTCCTCTGGGTTGTGCCTTCAGTAAAATAGTCTTTGAAATAAGTAAAATTCTCCTGCTCTGCCAGGCACAGGGTTTGGCTTTTGAGGAATAGCTGTGTATGTATGTGGGAGTCAGTCTGACTACAGAACATGCCCAGGAGATGCATTTGGAAAGCTGAATGGAGAAGAAAATTGTGTGGAAGGGGGGGGTCAAGGGCACCCCAATGCGCCTGTGAAGGGTGTCCACTGCCACCCACAGCACCTGTGTGCAGGGGGAAAGCCCAGCTGGGTTTCCCAGGTTCTCCCCTCTGCTCTCCCCACTGCCACAAGCCAAAGTCCCGGTGCTGGAGCAGCCTGCCTTGTTTTCCCAGCTAATAGAAAGCACATGAGGAGCACAGTCAGGCAGGGCCACAGCTGCTGGGAGTGATTCATTTGGGACACAAACAGGAATCGAATGCTGGCTGCTCCCTGGGCAGAGCTGTCCCTGCTCCAGGCCATTCCAGGGGGGGACTGAAGCTCCGAGCCCCCCTCCAGCCCCAGCAGTGACTCACTTCCTCCAGCCTTGGCAGAAGGGCTGTGCACGAGGGCCAACGATGCTTTGGGGCATTAAACCTCCCAGAACTCTTCTTCCCTCTCCCCTGCTCCTTCTGAGCGTGGCTTGTTCTGCTCTGAGGGCAGAGACCATCCCTGGTTGATCTGCGGGGCCAGGAGGGGAGGCTGCACCGAGGTCTCCAGCCAGAAGTGAACTGTGTTTTGCCACACTGGAGCCAGCAGCAATGGGAGCTGCACTGGGAGGGCAGGAATAGGTGTTCTGGCTGGGGATCACTGAGTGTGTGCAGCTAAAGGGGCAGGGGAGACGGCAGCTCTCGGGTTTTGGGGGTTGTCTGCTGTTTGTTCACACCTCTTGCTGGCCCCTGTTGATTTTCTGTAGCCTTCCAGGATCAGCACAGCCTGTGGATGGTACAGGCTCTCTGTGATGGCCTGGGCTGGGTTTTGCCTGTCCTTACTGCTTGTCTAACAGATTTAGTGCCTGTTCCAAAGTCTGATATTCTTTGAAGCAGCAAAGTCAAGAACAGCAAGGCTGGAGTGTCTTGGGGCGCTGAGAGTCCTGGCTTAGCATGAAGGGCAGTCTGATTTTTCCCGTCCTGACACAGCAGATCCCAAATCCCAGGGGTGGAAGCTGCCCGTCCCCTTGCAGATCTGCTCTCTGCTCTGCATTGTCCCTCTCCGTGTGCCAGCAGCTGGGAATTACTGGAGCAGAAGAGACAGGCTGAGGTGCCACAGCCCTGGCACCAGCAGCAGAGCGAGCCAGAAAGGAGCTCAGCACTGGGAGCATCTCCTCCCTGACCTCTCTGGAGGCTTGGCAATAAAACAGATTTGGAAAGACCCCGGCTCCAGCCGCTTTTGGAAGCAGGAGGGCTCTGTTTGGGGAAGGCTGGCCGGGCAGGGCTGGTGGCACCTGCTCCCCCCGCAGCCGCTCCAGGGCCATGTGTCCCCGCAGGAATCTCAGCTGCCCAGGGGGAGCCTGGAAGGCGCCACCGCGGCCCCAAAGTGGGGCCAGCCTCTGAAATTGGACCCTCTGTCCCCTTGCTCCTGCAGCCTGTCCCAGTGCCTCAGCAGACAGAGCCCTGGATAAACTTGTGTCCCTGTCAGCTGCTGGGCTTTGCCAGAGACCTCAGTCCTGACCCGTAACATCTTCTGCTGCTCCAGCCCCAGGCTCTGACAAACATCATGTGCTTCTAGCCTGATTTGCTGCCCTGGCTCCCTCAGCCAGACACAGCTCAGCCCTGATCCCTGCTTTCTGCTGCTCCCACCCTGGGTTCCTCCCTTCTCTCCTGACAGATCCCGTGTTTCATCGCTGGGAATGCACTCAGGTTTCTGTGACTCCAGCCTCCTCTCTCTTACCCCAGTGATTTTGGAAATATTCTATTTCCAGTCCTTCTGTTCCTGTGGTTCTCAGTGCAGTGCAGCACCTCAAGCAACAGCTCAGGGGAGGCAGCCCCAGGGGTGTGTGCACCAGCCCTGTCCTGCTTTGCACCCTCAGAGAGGAGGTAACAGGCTGGGGGAGGCACCTGTAGGTACCAAAACCTGGCATGTTTGAAGGTGAGGGGAGCTCTGCCAGAGGACTCCAAGATGTGGGATGCTGGCCTTGGTTTGTGGCATTGTAGGGTCAGTAAGGAGGACATACAAGGCAGGAGACATCGTGATCCTCTCTAGAACCAAGCCCCACTCTGACATTTCCTGGTATTTACATTGTGATTCAGGTGCTGCTGTTCACTGCCTGAGCACTTCCATCCTGGCATCCTTTGGAGGGCAGTTTTGTGTTCTCTGGCTGTTGTCTCACCTGAGCATCCCCTCTCTGTTGCTCCAGTCTGTCTGGGCTTGCCTTTCCCATTGCCAAATTCCTTGGCTGGACTATGCCAGCCCTGCTGGGCTGCTCTGAGGATGGACTTTGTCTATTTGGCTTTACTTTATTCTATTTCCAGTCCTAAAAGCAAGGCAGGGATTAGGGAAGGAGAAGGTGGTTTTTTGAGATGTTGCTGGTCACAAGCCAGCGAGCAGGGAAGGCAGGGGATGTGTGGGGGGTGTGTGTGTGGGGAAGCTGGGGTTTGCCAGGTCTGAAATCCTCTCCTGTTTCTGTAGGCATGAACGCAAACCCCAAACCAGAGGTGGGTTTGGTTTTGACCTCGTAAAATGAAAACACGAGGGCTGAGCTGCTGCCAAAGCTGTGCTCCAGCCCGGCTCTGGTCCCTGCTCCTGCCACCCCTGCTGGCTCTCCTGGCAGGCAGAGGCAGCAGGAAGCAGGAGGCCTGCTCCTTCCCAGATGGGCTTTAGCACATTCCTGCAGCAGCCGGGGCTGGGGGCGTCTCAGATGCTCCCAAAGCTCCGCTCTGTAATCACAGCTTCCTCTGCAACTTTATTGTGCAAACCTTCCCTGGAACAGGCTCTGGAACCACGTTTTGGGCTCTCCAGCACAGTTAAAGCAGGAGCTTCCCCAGGCAGGGAGCAGAGCTGCTGGATTTGTTGGAAGGCAGAGCAGCCAGATGGTGACAAGGAAGGGGAGGGGAGGAGAAGGGGAATTTGTGAGGGAGCAGCTCCATATTCCAGTTTCCATTTGGGGCCCTGCTGCCGTGAGGGTGCCCTGACAGAGGCTGGCTGTGACAAGCTGACAGAACTGGGGAGAAAAGGGAGCAGGGATGTGGGAAGCGAGGGCAGGCAGAGAGACGTGGCCATGGCAGCACGTACTGGAATGAAAATTGATAAATGCACTTGGATCTTCCAAATAAAAGCTGGGGCTAATAGTGTGGCTTTGAGGAGAAGTTTCCTGATGCTGTTGGGTGGACACATCAGAGTTTAAGGCATGAATTTGACTGCTCCCAAATCTTCTGGCAAGATTTCCACCAGAATTGGCCCAGACTGTGGTTTTATCAGTGCTACACCAGGAAAATGTTTACTGCCTTTGAAGGCATTCATCCCTAAACTGAGTTTAGGGAGCAAATTCTTATGGATGGGAGACATGAATGTGACCCTGTGTCTGCTTTAGAAATGTATTTTGGTGTTTTGCTCTAGAAATTGTCTTGTAGGGTCTATGAATGGGGTGGGTGAGATCAGGACCCATTTTTTCCGTCTCTGGCTTTAGCCCCTGTTGTTTGTCTTTGAGGAGGATGGAATTTCCTACTGGGCATGTAAACAGCATGTTTGAGCTTAAGTCAAGCCCTGCATGCAGCGATGGGAATTAATCTGTTTGGGATGTTTGTTGTCTACACACAATTCCCCTTTTAAAAGGGGCTGCAAGTTTGGGGAGGTCTCAGCTCTGCACAATGGGGAAGATCAGCTATAAATAAGTTTGTGACACAGCTACTGTGGATAGCCAGAATGGCTCTGAGTTTCCTGCAGGCTGCAGCAAGTGGTGGTTTAAAACAAAATCAGGGAAAGGGGAACAGTCTTCCAAAATATGGAACACCTCATAAAGCTGGGGAGGTAGGAAACAAGCTGAGCAGTCCCAGCCATGGTTCAGACTCTCAGGAGGCAAACTGTACAGTACATAAAGCCCAGGGAATCAGCTCAGGATGCCAACTAATGAGCTTTTTAATTAGCTGCAATTGCAGGCAAGGTTTAAAACCCAAAGAAGTAAGTAAATTAAAGATTTAAAAGACTGAACAGAATCGATGAGGGGTCAGCACTTAAAATATTAAAATGCCAAAGCAGTTGACTTTAAAGGAAGTTTGCAGTGCTGCAGCAGAGCTCCCTTTGAGGGAGCAGCAGGCTCTGGGGTTCTGGTCCAAAGCCCCGTGGCTGGAACCTGCCATCTGCATGGATCCATCAGTCACCCTGCAGGGCAGCCTGCAGTCCAGCAGCCTCTCCAGGCGTGCTGGCCCTGGCCTGGAGCCTGCAGGGCGTTTTCTGCAGCTCCCCTGGGCTGCACCCAGCTGTTCCCCCAGCCACATCCCCGGAGGCCAGGGGACCACGCCAGAAGCTTGGCAGTCAGCTTGGCAGCCTGCCCTGCTCTGTGTGCAGATTGCAGCACTGACTCTGCTGACAGTGTCAAACCAAGAGGTGTTTGCTGGTGCCCAGGGGAAACGGGGCATTGCTGGCTCCAAACTGCCCCCTTTGCCACTTCCTCTGTCAGAAGCAATTCCAAGTGAGCAGGATGTCCCTTCCTTTGCAATGCTGGGCTGCCCTCAGGGGTGGAGAGTGCTGAGCAACCTCAGTCCCACCAGTACCAGGTGCTTTGGGGAGCCAGGCAAGCCCAGGCTGCCACTGGCTCCTTCCCTAAGAGCCAATAATCACCTCCTGGTGTTTGGGAGAGCAGGAAGGGAAGGTGCCTGCAATCACCATGCTTTATTAAGGCCTTCTGTGTGGAGATCTCAAACAGCCTTGGCAGTATCAGCTGATATAGCTTAGCTTGCACTTCCAGGAGGATAAATCTTCCTGTCCTGGGGGAAGCCTGAGGCACAGAGAGGTCAGGTGAGAGCAGCAGAACTCTGGGGTGCTCCTGTCCTGCACTCAGTCCAGTGTTCCAGAGGCTGAACAAGGTAGGTGCTGTGTGGAATGGAAACATTTTGCTCCATTTCTATCAGCTGTGGTTTCATTTGCCAGTGTCCTCCTTTCCTTCCTCTTCTGCATTGCCATCCTTGAGACTGCCCTGAGGAGAAGCTGCACTGGACCAACGTTCCCCTCTGGGTCAAACAGTGCTTTGGAACTGATAAACCCATGGGGACTCAGGGTAGAATCTGAACCCAGACTCTGGGAAACTCCTTCTTCTTTTCCTTCTTGTTTCTTTTTCTTTTAGACGAGACAGTAACACACTAATTCAAAGCTGTTCCAGCTTGGATGGGCAACCCACATTGTGCATAGGGCCAAATGGGTTTGTTCAAATGAAGATTTACTAAGACCTGTGTAAAACAGGGGAGGAGAGGAACCAGAGAGGTGGGAGGCAAAGAAGCATCCAGCCCCCAGTGGCCTTGAAAGCAATCTGCCAGTGAGTGCTGTCTCCATGCTGATGGATTTGCTGTCACCTCTCCCTGGCATGAGGTGACAGATCTCTCCATGGGATGAAGCCAGAACCAATAGCCATCCATCACTGCAGGACAGGCAGGAGCAGCAGGAGGCACAGGGGAAGGAAGCAAACCTGGCAAAACCTCTCCACCCTCCTTCCCTGTCAGTGCTGGGTCAGGGGGAAATGGGACTTCTGCAGGCACAGACTGAGGATGGAATATTGCTGTGAGGATGGAGGGATTTGAGCACCTCCTGTCCAGGAGACCTCTCTGAGTCAGTTAAACACAGCACAGGTGGCTCAGGGCACAAACTGGATGGGAGACTCTCAGCTGGAATTGAGGAGCTGCTTCTCTGTGGCTTTAGGGTAACACAGTTCCTGTGCTGGTGCAGTGTGAGAAATCCAGATTATCTTTAAGATGAGTCCTGGTGGGACTGAGGCAGGTGTGCAGCTCTGTCTGTGATGGGAGGAATGGCAAACACTGCAGGTCCTTTCCTGCCTTGTGGGACTTGTCCCTGATGAAATCACTGTCACTTCCAGGTTTCCACAGTCCTGCCTGTGCTTTTCCCACTCCTTTGTCACGTGTAATAAACAGCACTGAGGTTTGGAGTGTGGATTTTGCTTTTGGAGAAAATCCAGATACTTCTCTATATGGCTGATAAATGAGAGAATAGGCCAGAAATGTGGAATATTCCTACATGCTGAACAATCCCCTAAAGCCAAAAGGAGTCAGGCACTTCCTTCATTTCAGTGTTCTTCTAAATACTGCTAAGCATGTTTCTCAGTCCTTTGTAATCTAAAGAACTGGGTAAGTCTGGCCCAAGAATCTCTGTGTGGAGTATTTTTTTCTAAACTACTATTACAAAGAGCTAAGAGGGGAAAAAACCCCCACAGCTGTTTGCTGAAAAGCAGAGAGCACAGGAGTGTTCCTTTAAACTGAATTAGCATGCACAGAGGCTGGGCTGCTGCCGAAGCTTTGCTGCTCCCAGGCCTCAGACTCTGCATCTGGTTTTTCATTTCCAATAGGCTAATGTGCTCTGACACTGCACCCCTCTGGGAAGTTGCTGACAGGCACTGTCAATATTTCCTTCCGAAAAAACCCCCAACCAATGCAGCCCTCCAGAGTGCTGCTTTTCAGCTTCAGATTATGCAGCGTGCAGCCTCCACCTGGAGAGAAGCTTCCCAGCTCAACCCCTGCATTTCCTGCATCCCTGGAGTCCATTTTTTGGTTGTCTTTTCCTTCCGCTCCTCAGAAAAAAGAAAAGGAATGTGAACGTTTGCTGTCATTTTTGGCAGCTGCTGGACTGGGTTACACTGATGTCTGTGCCAGGCTGTTGTGCTGTCAGCTGGAAATGCTCCAATATTCAGGAGTCAGGCACCCAAAACCTGGAGTTGGCATGAAAGTCAGGAAAATTAAACACAGACGTTTGGAGGAATGTTTCCTTCCACTTTGTTTATGTTGTTCTGCTGTTTTACTCCTTCACTTTGACATTCTAACAGTTCTGCTTTCAATTTTTTCTATAATATCAAAGGCCAGGAACTCTCCTTGAGAGTGAGAAAGATGCAGGTCTCAGACATAAGCACTTGGCTCCAGGAGTGCAGGCTTTGAGAAACCCACTAAATATCGGAAGGCTTTGGTTATAAATCACAGGTGTTGACAACAGCTGAGGTGTGTTTTCCCTCTGGGAAGGTGGAGTTCACACCATTCTTTTCCATCTGGACAACTCTGTCCATTGAAAGAAAATGAGAAAGGATACAAAGAACACATCCCACCCTTCACTGGTGGCATTGCTCCTGCCAGCACTGCTCAGTGGCTGATTCCTTGGTTATTGGAATTTTGGAATATTCATTGAAATTCACTGGGCTCCCATAACCCCAGGCAGGTGAGCCAACCCCAGGCACAGCCCTCAGCAGCCTCACTTGGTTGGGTGTGCAAGGGTTGAATTCACCCCTGTGAGATTCTGAGGGTGAATTCCTTGAGCTTGCAAGGCTCATACAGAACTTGAAGCAGTTCCTGGTTCAGCGGGGAGCTGCTTCCCTTGGGGCAGCCTCACTGGATGGGCAGTGCTGGATTATTAAACTTCCTTTTAAAGGAACTCAGGGTTCCTAATCCCCCACACATCCTTCTTGCTGCTTATTTAGGTGTCCTTTTGGCTTAAGAGAACGTTTATTGTAAGTGCATTTCTTCTTATGTTTCCTTAGTAGCAACTCCAATTTCCTGTTTGAAACACTAATGACACAGGTTATAGTTCAAATTTCATATTAATGGGACTATTGTCTTTCTCAAGGATGCTGAGAGAATTTTATTCTTATTCTCTGGACTGTCCTGATTTCATTCTACCTCCCTGGAATGCCAACCTCCTGTTGCAGTGTCCAGAGTGGCTCAGTAATTAATGGGATGGTTTTGAATTCCACAACACCCTCTCCCCCTTTCTTCATTCCCTTTTCTTTTAGATCCCTATGAGTAAGGATCTAAAAGGACCTAAAAGAAAAAAGAAATCAGTCCTGTGGTTACTGCATCTTCAAGTTGTGCTCCTTGAATCAATTCTGCAACACCCCTGTGTTTTCTCCTACAATTTTAATTCTGCTAGCTGGGAGCAGCGAATACCCTGTGCCTGCATCAGGCACAGCAACAACTAGGAACACAAAACCCTGCAGTTTGCTCTTTGAGAAGAGCAGCCAAGCACTGCCATGCCAGCTCCAGCAGGAATTCCTGCTGGAGCCAGGTCTGGAGGCACCTGGAATGTCTGCATTGCCCTGCAGGGATCTCCCACCTCCCTCCAAATGAGCTCATCCTCACCCGGGAAAGAGAGAGTGCCTGCTGGAGAGGGAGCTCCACCCGGGGTGATTCCCTGATTACCTGGGGCTAGGTTAATGAACCTGGCTGGGTGGCCACTCGGGGCTCCCTGGGAGCCCTGGGGTTGTGGCTGCACAGCTCCTCTGGGGCTGGCTGTGATGCTTCTATTCTGATGTGCTCTGCCATCCCCCTTCATGTACCAGGACCTCATGAACGTTGAATTAATTAGCTTTCACTCTGATTTCATGGCTGTTTAATGATCTCTTTGTTACGGGTGGAGAACTGAGGCACAGAGCAATTAGGGACTCTGCCAAGGTCACCCAGGAATTCTCTGGGAGAGCTGGAGATGGAATCCAGCATTGCCTGTCAGTGACTTCTCTTTGGAAGGTTTGTGGGCAGGGGCCTGGGCTGGGAGGCTGCGGCCCAGGATGAGCTGCTGCACCTTGTCTGGGCTCTGTGGGATGAGCAGCTCCCCAGAACTGTGGGTTCTTCCAGAGGCTTTAGGATAAACCCTGGCTGTGGCACCGCAGCTCTGTTCAAACGCAGGAATGAGATTAAAGGTGAAGTTTCAGCCCAGAGCTCATCCCCAGGCAGGACAGAAAATAGAACCCAGTGAGGTCTCTGGGTTTTTCCCCAGCCTGGAGATGCTCTGTTGGCCAGAATGTCATTTCTGATTTTATTTGTGCTGTTCTCTCGTCCTTTCTCATTAACCCCTTGTCCCGTGCGGCTCCTCAGCCTGCACAGAGCTCTGCCCTGCAGCCACCGTGGCTGCTGGGGGAATTTCTCTGCCTCTCTGAACTGGAATCCCCAATATGTGGATCCTGCTCTTCTCTACGGGCTCTCCTCCAGCCTTCCCTGCCTTTATTATTTACATTTAACTGTTTGGTGGCTCTCCTCTAGGCTTTCATCCGAGTCTCTGCCGTCTCTGCCCCTGCTAACATCAAATATTCTCCTTGCTGTCCCGCCCTGCCCTGAGGATGGAGGTGGAGCAGAGCCAGGAGCTGTGCTTGCCCAGGTGACCTGGCTGTGTCTTTTGTCCCCCAGCCTCCCCCTTGCAGAGGGTGCCAAGGTGATCCTTTGGGAGCTGCTCCTTGCAGCGGTGCCTCCCACGCTCCCAGCTCCTCCTGCCCGAGGCTGCTGCAGCCCTGGCTGCTGCCAGGCTGGGTGGTGCTGTCAGGGCTTTGCTAATGCCTTTCTCTGCCTCTCAGCAGTTTTGGGAACATCTTCATCTCATCTTCAAAGCTCTCTGTAGATGTGAACCCATGCAGGTGCCAGCCCTCCCTGGCACAGGGCACTGCAGCTGCCTAACAGGAAAGGAGAGGGACCCAGAGGTGTTATTTGGGGTGGAACATGCCCTTTTGGGGGTGTTTCCAACAGGACACTCGTGCAGCTCTGCCTCGGGCCCACTCCTGCCCACAGTGCCCATGAGAGGCCCTGCAGGGCAAGGAGTGAGCGCAGAGCTGGTGCCAGAGCTGCTGCAGGGGACCCGTGGGGACAAACAGCAATGCCAGCCCTTCTGCCTGGCGTGGGCTCTGCAACCCTTCCCACCCAGCCCCTGCCCTTGCTCCTGCCAGGCCTCCCATGCCAGCTGAAACCCTCATTCCTTGGCTCTTCCCAGTGGAAGCCCCACTCTGGAGCAGCAGGAATCTCTCTGTGCAGCCTGGCCAGCTCCACTTTGTCAGGAGGAGGGACAAGCCTGGGTTATCACCTGCTTGTGGTCTCATCTATCACCTTGAATTGTGTTGCAGGATGAAATTACTCATCCAAACCTAATGTTAAATTTAATCAAGTCTGGAGCAAAGAGGATTAATGGGCTGTGCAGCACAGGCACACGTCTGGCACGGTGGCTGTGACCCAGGTGAAGTTTGAGAAGCTCCTTGCAAATGATGAGGCCAATCACCAGGTGGGGAAGGCTGCAGGAATCCTGCATCCCTCTGCAGGAATCCTGCATCCCTCTGCAGGAATCCTGCATCCCTCTGCAGGAATCCTGCATCCCTCTGCAGGCATGCTGCATCCCTCTGCAGGAATCCTGCATCCCTCTGCAGGAATCCTGCATCCCTCTGCAGGAATCCTGCATCCCTCTGCAGGAATCCTGCATCCCTCTGCAGGAATCCTGCATCCCTCTGCAGGAATGCACTGCCTGTGGGCCCACTGCTCCTGCTGCAGGTGGAGGTGGCTGCTGGTGGAGTCTCCTGTGCTGTGTAAGAACTTCCCCAGAGGGGAGGAGTGTCTCTGCTGGGAGCTGGCAAGGCTGGGTCCCCCTCCCTGCTCTGCTCAGTGCAATAGTCTGGGACAGGCTATGGGGCTTACCACTGTGGCTTCATCCCTGGTGCTAAAGAAAAGGGATCATCCTGGGCTGCCCTTCAGCCTTGGAGCCTGAGTAGCCTTTCTGTGCCTGCTGGGCACTTCAGGGTGTGAGCACTGCAGATAGTGAGCATCCCCAGAGTGCTTTGTGTACAAAGCACTTGCCAGAAGCCAGGCCCAGGCCCTGGAGGCAGGCCTGGCTCAGCCCTGTTGGTGCCATGGGGACACCGAGGCACAGGGTGACAGTGGCTGCCAGGTGCTCTGTGCCCCCTGGCCTCCCTCCCACCCAAACCCTCAGGTCACACTGCCTTATCACCTGATAATGGTTGTCAAAATCAACAGCCTCATAAAGCCTTTCATCATCTCAGCAGATGCTGTGAGGAACCCATTTATGAACTTCACGAGGGGAAAAAACAAAAACAAAATGAAAACTCAACCTTCCCCTAACCCGCCACATAAAACCTCCCCAATAAATAAAGTCAGCGTGTTTGAGGGGTGGGTGGTTCATCCCCAAAGCAAACAGGGTATTTCTCTGCCCCTCTCGGGTCTGGCTAAAAAAAGCAAATAAACCCCAGAGGAAGCACGTCATGGTGCAAAGCAGAACCAGATGGTGCCGTGAGAGCGTGGGAGGGACAGGGGGTTTCTCTGAACAGAGGATGCCTGTGAAGGAGGAAAATTCTGAGAAGGCAGCAGAGAGAACTCTTGTTTGGGTGACAGTTGGGATTGCCCCAGCCCTGGCTGAGTCCTCCCCGGGGAGCGTGGGGGGGAAAAGGGAAAGTCTGTGACTGAAACTGAGAGTGCTGGGGCTGTGAGTGGAAAACAGAGCAGGGCAGGGCTCCCCAGAATCAGCAGCAGCCTGCAAAACACCTCCCTGAGCTCCTTTCCTTCTCTGTTTCCCTGCCCTGTCCCCTGGGCAGCAGGGCTGTGGCTCCAGGGAGGGGATGTGCCCCATGGGCACAGCAGAGTTTGCATTTCCCACCCAGGAGCCTTCCAGGAAAGGGAGCTGGCTGACAGGAGGGAGGCTTGGGCAGGTCTGCTTCACCAAGCAGAATGCTGAGGGAAAGGGAGAGGAAAAACCCCCAGGACTCATCAAAATCCACCTGTTTTTCCTCCAGCAGAGATGTGGGTGTCAGCATTCCCCCAGACAGGGACTCCCAGATCATCAGTGTGTCTGTGGAGCAGAGCTGCTGGCCCCAGGCATGCAGGGATATTTTCAACAATATAAAATGCAGATTTTTTTTTTTTTCCAGTCAGTAATTTGTTATCTCCTGCTTTCCTTCCCAGCTGCCAGCCCAGCACAGAGAGGCAGCTCCATCCCCTGAGTGCTCAGACCCTGCTGCTGCCACCAGTTGTGCACTGGGGGGTGGCAGGGGCTCAGGAGGGATGGGACACCAGAGGTGAACACCAGCAGCACTGCCAGGATCTCAGAGCAGCATTGTTGGAGCAGAGGGGGTCTTGTTTCTCCTCCCTGTGCCTGAATTGTCCATCTCTGACCTGGGGCCACTGACATGAGCTGCTTGTGGGGTTGATACTGAGGCAGAGTGTGGCTCCCAGCCTGTAATCCCTGAGAAATACAGATCCCGAGGGAAAATCCACCTCCAAATCCAGACTGAATGGCTTAGGCTAATTGCTGGCCACTATTAGCAAAAAGCACTGACAGGACGTGTTCACAACGTGTTCCATAGGCATTGCCTCGAATGAACTCTCATTTATTTAATGGATAAGTTGGATTTTCCTTCATTTGATTGTTGGGAAGTATTTCTTGATGTCCTGGCTAAATCTCCCCACCTTTGCCCTGTCCCTGGAGGCGTGGGGGGAGCCCTGTGTCCCGTGTGGGAGAGGGGTTTTAGCGTGGCTGGGCTGGGACACAGCTGCTGGCTGGCTCTGAGTGCCCTGCAGTGGGTTGGGAATCCCACCAGGGCAGGGCAGCTGTGCAAGGCAGCTCTGCTGCAAGCCCTGTCCCTTCCCTTCCCTTCCCTAAGCCAGCCCCATCCCTACAGAGATGCAGCTGCTCTCCCCCCGGAGCCCCAGAAATGTGAGGCCTCGCCACCAGTGACGTTCAAAGAGCCCTGAATCTCTGCTGTCAGTACTGAGGGCACTCTGCCACCTTCCTGTTCCTCTTTTTGTAGTTGCTGCTGCCTTCCTTGGTTGGTTCCTTTTCCTTTTGTATTGTATGTTTGGTTTTCTGTCTGCAGGCCTGCTCAGGGCAGAGAAAGACTGATGGGAAAACAATCAGTCCTGCCTGGATGGCTTTGCTGAAGGATGGAGATCCTGTTTCCAGATCCCACCTGGAGGGGGTCTGAGGTACATCCCTGTGTCCCTCTGTCCCTCCCACTGCTCCACCTCTGCTGTGTCCTCAGCACAGCTCCTTGTGCCACGATGCCATCCTGGCAGCAATTCTGGAGCTCCAGCCCTGGCAGGGCCCCATTTCACCAGGCAGGCTGTGCAGAGCATGGGCAGGAGCCTCAGCTGGACATAGCTGAGGAGCCCTCTCACTCTTCTCAGCTTTTCTGCTGTAATAGATGGCAGGGATCACAATAAATCAGGGGATGTCAGGAAGAATCCAGAGCATTTGGACATGCAACAATCCCCTGAGTATTCAGAAAGAAAGAAAGGGAATTAATCAGATCAGAAAGCAACTGTGAATCTAAAGGAAATATAACCACGATAAAATTCCAGAGCATAAAATTCTGATAAAATTCTGGAGCAGCATGGAGTTTAATCATTGGGGATTTTGAAAAGCTTCTGTATGTTTTGAGACATTTTTATTCTTTCAGGCAGGTATTTTGAGATAAAAAGTAATAAGCTAATTAAAATGTACCCAAGCGGGGCTGTGCATAATAAGATGAGAGTATGGACATTAAAAAACCCAAACAAACATACATTAAATTCCTTCTGCCAGCTCAGGGTGTGCAGTCATGTCCCAGCCCTGTGAACTTTAGATATCTTACTGCAACACTCATTGCTACTTGAACAGGGAATGATAAATTTGGGAACAATTTAGGGTCACTTAACCCTAACCCCTAAACCATAACCCTAAACCTTAACCCTAATCCCCAAGCACAGGATCTGTACATGCTTGGACATTCCATTCATCCATAGGTCAGGCAGGACTGAGTCACTCTGCCAAGGCTGGTTTTGCTCCTGTTGGGAGCCTGGATGAAGCAGTGTTGTCAGTCTTCAGCTGGAGCTTTCAGGGAGGTGAAACAGCTCTGGAACTTTGCTGGGATTTTGTGTTCTCTTCCTGCAGCTCCAGATCCTGGAAAGGGATGGGAATGCATGGGAGCCAAAGGCTGAGCAGCACCACTCAGGGAATGGAGGGAATTAATGCTCATTTAACCCAGGCAGTGTCCAGAGCAGAGAGCTTTGTGCAGCCCTGCAGGGAGGGTGGGGGCACCCAGAGCTCCCTCCCTGTGCCCTGCTGCCACCAAAGTGTGGTTTCCATTTCCTGCCACAGTGCTGACAGCAGCCAGGTGTCACTGCCTCCTCCTCGCCCTTCCCAACACCCCGTGCCCAGCCTGGGCTGCTTTTGGCACAGCCTGTGCCCCTGTGCCCCCTGGCAGAGCCAGCAGTGCTGCAGGGGTGCCCCTGTGCCCCCTGGCAGAGCCAGCAGTGCTGCAGGGGTGCCCCTGTGCCCCCTGCCCACACACTTGGGGACCTCTGCTTGCTCTTGGAAAGAAGTGTCTGGTGCTTACAGAGGTTGCAGTAAACACCCAGTGAGTGGGAGCTGATTTCCATAGCACAGATGGAGAATTCTCCTCTCTGTGACACAGCCAGTGCTGTGCTCAGTCCTGGTGCAGCTCTGCTCGGAGTAGGTTTGAGCCCTGCCTGCTCCAAGGCTGCTGAGTGTGCTTTGAGGCACAGATGTCTGAACTCAGAGTGAACCCGTTAGAATAAAGGTATTTTGGCAGCGTGCAGTGGGATGGGGACAAGTGAGAGACAGCAGAGGGCTGGTGTCACCCTGTGCTCCTCAGTGGGGGCCTGCAGCCAGCAGTGCTGGGAGCTGCTGTCCCTTGGAAAACCCTGCTCTGGTTTTCCCAAAGTCTCTGCAGTGCCAGGGTTTATTCCAAGGGCTTTTCCAGCCCAGCTGGCTGACCTGCACCTGCAGGTCAAGTGCTTTTCCCGAGGTCACAGAGCAGTGAGCGCTGGGATCCTGTCCTGGCAGGTGAGCTCAGGTGAGCTCAGCTCTGCTGCCAGGGCTGAGCCAGGCTGCAGGCTCTGCAGGCATTCCCCAGAGCTGGGAGTGTGGGGAGAGGCTCAGCTCTGCTGAACCGCCTGATCTCGGGGCTGAGGGCAGCAAGGTTTATTCTGTGGATGCACTGAAGGTGTGATCCGCCTGTTCTATCCCTCCATTCCACCTGCCAAGGATATTTAATGCACAAACCTCTTTCTGTGGGCAGGTAGGCTTGGATGAAGCCTAAGGAATCCCAGCTGCAACCCTTCCCAGCATCCAGCAAGGGGAGCTGAGAAGCTGCTCCCTTGCCTCTGCCATCCCAGCTGCACAGGCTGGCCCCAGGTGAAGGGGCAGCTGCTCTGCTCAGCTCCCAGCTCCAGGGGCTGACCCTGCAGCCTCTGCTCAGCTCCCAGCTCCAGGGGCTGACCCTGCAGCCTCTGCTCAGCTCCCAGCTCCAGGGGCTGACCCTGCAGCCTCTGCTGGGCTGGGGTTGTGATCAGAGCTCTGGGGGGAGCCAGATGTGCAGAACAGCTGGGGCAGGGCCCTGCTTCACAGCCACGCCTCAGGCTTTTGGTTCCTGTGGATTTGGGACCCTCTGGAGGGTTCTGTGGGGACACTTCTTCTCCTCGAGCTGTGTTTTTCCATACCCATTCTAGGCTCAGGTTTTGTGCTCCTCTGCCAAGGTTTGTATTGAGTACAGGATCTCTGTCAGGGAAGGGAAGTGGTGCTCCCCTGAGTTTCTGGCTCTCTGCAAGGTCTCAAAGCCATCTGAGCTGCCTCAGTGGTGCTGAGTGGGGGGATAGATGCTGATAAGTTCTTATCTGGAAGTTTATAATCATTGGTTTCACCATGGAGAAATACAGTTTTGTTCTTTCCTGCTTCTCTGTCAGGGGAAAGAGAGAAATGCTGTCAATGTGAGATGTGCACAGCGAGTGATTCCTGAAGTAAGAGCAGTCTTGAGAAGGTAAGTAATAAATAGCTTCTAAAATCCTTTGGAAAATAACCCAGGAAACCCTTGTGAGCAGCAGCACAGCTTCCATCTTCCCTGGCTCTGCATGCCCTTTGGATGGGGAAGTCAAAGCACCACTTTTCACTTCCTGGGTTTGGTGTTCCTGGCGTTCAGCCTGGCAAGGCTGTTTGCCTCTGAGCTTTTCCATCCATTTGAGTCACTTCCCATTGGGATGAGGCTTTGCTGTCGATATATTCCTGCACACAGCATTCCCATGCAGGCAGTCAGGCTGATCTTCAAGATCTTTGCAGAAATTAAAATTTAAATGACTCGAACCGTGCTGCACGCATCGGGCAGTGCTGGGATGGCAGAGCTCCCGTTTTCCCGTTCCCTCTGGAAGGTGAGGAACACCTGGACTGGGATGAGCACAGGAGTTGCAGGGCTCAGGGTTCACACAAAGCTCCAGTGACAGCCAGAGATGGCCCCCAGGTCCCCCTGGCAGAGCTGGGCTGGGCTGGTGGCAGCAGCTCTGCTGTCCCTGGGGCCCCCTGCCCTTCCCAGCATACACACTGAGCTCCAGGGCAGCCTGGAAAGAATGCCATTCATTCATTCATTCATGCCAAACCCCGAGGGCAATGCCCCAAACTGGGGGGATTTGCTCCTCCCCTTCCTTTCCCTGCCTTCATGCTTTGATTTAAAATATAATTTTTTAAAAAGAGGCTTTTCTGCCTCCCAAATGCACAGTGGAGGTTGGCCCTGCGAGCCTTTGCTGGCCAAATCCTGTGGCTGTGGTGCTGGGAGTGCACATGTGGGCAGAGAGGGGACAGAGCTGCTGCCATAAGGCTTTTTCTTCCCACTTCTTGCCAACATAATCAAAATAACTCACTTGCACCTAATAAAATAAAATGCAGAATCCAAAAGCCTTCCTTCCCTCCAGCGGTTTGTCTGGATCCCATTCCTTCGAGCTGGGCTGAGAATGCCAGAGGGGGCTTTATTTTGGTTCTGTTGTTAACTTCTCCAGAATGAAAAATACCAACAGTGGGTCAGAAGGTGCAGCTCATTTCTGACACAGATGGGAGTCGAGTGTTCCTAAAGCTGCTCTTTTATGGGGGCCAAAGTTAATCTCGGTGTTTTTCCTTTTCTTGCTCCTTTTCTCTCTCCCCTCTCTTTGTGTTTAATTTAGTCTCTGCTTACCAAGGGCAGGTGGGGTTTATCCCCTCCTTCTCTGCTTTAAATACATATAATAATGTGTGCTTTTCCAATCAGTCCTGGTGTGCCCTTCCCTCTGCTCCACTTCCATTTTGCAGCTGTAAACCTCCAAAGTATGGACAGGGAATGTGGAAGCACCAGCCCTTTAGAAAGTGCCAGGAATGGCCAGAGATGAGGCATCCAAAGGTGCTCAGAAATGAAAGAAAGCATAAAGGTGAGGAATTCCCCGAGATGCAGTGGCAACCCTGTGTATTCATTAACTCTTTTGCATCTCCTGCATATGTAAATTTTGACTGCTCCTGTGGTCAATTCAAAAGCAAAATTAATGACTTTTATGTTGGTGATACAAAGCTGGGCTCTTGGAGGCTCTGGATTGCAAAATGATCAGCTGAGAGTTTGAGTTTGTCTAGAATAGTTTGCAGAAACATCCTGATTTTGGACATCATTTTAAGGGGAAAGGCAGTGAAACAAACAGCCAGGGGCATCTCCATTTGAGGCCTGTCCTGTACCAGGATGTGTCCCAGGGGATCTGGGCGTGCCAGGGACAGAAGCAGCCCTGGTGTGAGCACGGGCACAGCTGTGCCCACCGGGAGCCCCCTGCCCCCCGTGGCACTCCTGGGGGGCTGTGGGGGGACAGCCCCAAACGTGTGACCCTCCTCACCCTGTCCCAGGCAGCTCCCTGGGCACAGGCAGGACGTGCAGAGGACAGAGGGCTGCGTGCAAGGTGTGCTGAACCTTCTCAACCCTCGCAGTAACTTCACTGTCATTGCCCCAGAGGACAGAGGGAGAGGAGGACTGTGGCTGTGACTCAGTGTGGACACTGCTCCCAGAGCTGCTCTGCAGCTGCAGAACTCCCTCTGGGGTTTACAGTCATGGCCAGGGTTGGGGTTTTTACTGCCATGCATATTTAATAGCACCTAACAAATTACCAGCTCCCACAGCAGTGAAAATGAGCAATCAGCCAATGGTTCTTACCTGTGCTTCAGATTTGGCTGATGACAGGGACAGGAATTCTGGCCTTCAAACACATAAATGGCTCCACTGAAGCCACTGGGGCTGTGCTTAGGCTCTTTAAGGTTGTCCACCTTTATTACTGGTTAAATCATGTCTTAGAAACTGTTGTTTCCACTTCAGTCAGGACTTAGACATTAAAAAATACATACACACATACATACATACATATATATATATATATATATAAAAGCCCACTTAAATTGATAGACAAAGGTAAGAAATAAAGGGCAATGATGCTCTATGGTATGAAGGTAAAGGAACAAGCTCCATGTGCCTGCCCTGCAACCCCCAATTATTCAAAGAGGCAGCTGCAAAATAAGTGGGAAAATTAAGAGCACTGATCAGTCACAAAACCCCGCTCTTTTTAGATCACTGCGGTATGAAACATCCTTGAGTGAAACAGAGTTCTCATCCAAACCTGTAATTTTCAAGTAATCACTGAGTTTTGAGTGTTGTCATGTTAGCACCAGCAGTAACCAGCCTTTGGGGAGGAGGCAGCAGAGAGGTTCTATTAATAGGCAATCAGAAATATTTTCATCAATGGTGTGGTTAAAAGCTCACTCAGCCCTCCTGGATCCCCGTCTGCATCAGCAGAGTGTGGCAAAGAAGGGGAAAAGTCACATCATAAAAAACTGGAGACATGATGTGAGAGTCATAATGCAGTAATTTGCAGGTTGGGATGGAAAAACATCAATGCTCAATTCTGCGTATTGAGCCATTATGTGTAAGTTATTATTAAAAATATAATTGCTCAGGCTCAGGTGCTGGTGGCAAGAGATTCCCTGTGATAAATCTGCCTCCAGCATAACTCAGTTCTCCTCACTGGTGTTTGACCAAGGACAAATTAAATTGTTTATGCCTGGGAAGGAATTTGGCAGAAATAGCCTAGTCCAAAGGGCCTGGAATATTGAGAAGGCAGGGCAAGGAAATTCTCCCTCACAGCAGAACCTCTTGGTGCAGGATTCAGAATTGCACCAGTCAGACACCCAGAAAGCAGCAGTGATTCTTTCTGCAGGCAGCACTTTCACGTAGCATTGAACCACCAGCTCAATTTTCAGTACTGAAACTTAAGAATTGTCACCTGGAGCTGCTGCTGCAGACACAAATCCATGGAGATGCCCAGTTCCTCAGCCAGCACCAACACTGGACAAACCCCTCCTCTTCCTCAGTGTTTCACAGCCAGACAGTTAAAACTTCTTGATCAGTTTTGTAGGAATAACACTATTGAGATACCTACAAATCACCCTGAAATGTCAGTGAGGGGTGAATTCCCTTTTTGCCTTTCTCAACAGTGTGTTACCATCAGGGAGGGGCAATGCTGGCTTGGGAGGAAAGGAGGAAAGGAGGAAAGGGATGGCTCCTGCTGTCCCTGGGGCTGCTGGCTGGGCTCTGGCAGGACACAGGGCACACACTCTGAGCATGGAACGGGGGCTCTGGATGATGCCACACAGCCAGTTAATGCACCAGCTAAAAACTACTTTTATACCCTGAAGAGATTAGTGTCTGTCATTTGGGCTTTTACTTTAGAGTCTAATAGCTGGAGATTTAATCCCTTATTCACAGCAGTAATTATTGCTCACATAAATAGGTCTGGTGGAGTCAGTGAGCTGAGCTCCCTGAGGAGAGGAACAGTCACTTTTACCAATCCAAGTCCCCACAGTGTTGTGCAATGCCTGTAGTGCTTGGTGCCTGCAGGAATGGTGGAACATATCCCACTTTTTCCATGGAAAAGTGTGGAAACTTTGGGGTTTGGGTGCTGAGTAGGGACCTGGCCATTGCAGGGCTCCAGCTACATGGGATTTATCCTCCTGCAGCAGCCCCTGGGCAGTGCTGGCTGCATGGCAGGACATGGTTCTTCCTGGAATTTATATTGTGCCTGAGAGCCTGCTCAGAGCTGGATCTGAGTGCCCAGATCCCACCAGAGCCCCTGGCAGGGTTTGATGAAGGAGTCAGGAGCTGGAGTTTTTCCCACTGAACAGAAATGTGCTAGAGCATCATTTTTAACTGCTAAATACATTCGGTGTGCTTGCTGTGGCCTGAAACAAGGCAGCTTTGCAGGAATTTCTGATGGGTTGTTCCCCTCCTGCCTACACAGCTGGAGCTGGGTCTGAGGGCTGCTGTTGGCCATTGTTGCCAAGGAAGACAATGTAATAAAAAAGAATAAAAATCTCCAAACAAGGTGGGTCTGAGGGATGTTATTTCTGTGCAGTCCCACTGCAGGCAGGAGCCCCAGATCAGAACCTCAGCACCCTGAGCTCTTCCTCTGCTCTGACCCCCAAATGCTTGGGACTGGCTCTTCATTTCTGGGTTTTGTTTTGTTTGTTACCACTTAAGATAACAACAGGTCTGATTCTGCTCTCAGCTTCTGCAGGAATGGAGCTGTGCCAGTATTGGTAATTTTGGGAGATCATTTGGCAGCGTGTGCCCAACCCCTGGAGGGTTTGCCTTTCAGAAACACAAAAATGAGGAGAAAAGATTTGGTCCAGTGATGCAGTTCCCAAACTGTTCATTGTATGACCTCAGGCAGCTCATTTAATTTCTCTGTGCCACAGTTTATCTCTCAGAGAAAATAGGGGGAAGCTACAAACACCTATTTATCTCTTGCAATAGGCTGGCAAATCTAATAAACGCTGGCAATAAGCTTCTGATCCTGTAAAATAACAGAGAATGGCAGAAGACAGCATTATTTACAAATTCATGTTTCCTTTCCCAGGTAATTGGCACTGTTATGGAGCTATTTGGGATTAAGCTGATGCTCAGTAGTTTACTGGAGCAGAGTTAAACAGAGTCTGGATCCTGGCACGTGGGATGGGACTCCATGTGGAGCTTCTCTTTATTTCTTTAGGCAGTTTCAGTCCTTTTGGGCACAAACCCCAGCCAGGTCACCCCCCAGAGGATCAGTCACCTGTGAGAACCCTGCTCTTCACAGCCCCACCTGTCCCCTCTGCTTTGGGACCACAGGGACAGCAGAGAGGACAGGTGAGCAGCTGGCCTCTGTGTGCCCTCTGCCCCTGCTCAGGTGGTTCTGGGGTTTGGGCTCAGCAGAGTAGAGGAGGACATGCATTGTGCTGTGGCTTGATGTGAAAACTGGCCCATAAACAAAATAAATCACGGCCCCAGGTGGAGCTGGAGCAGTGGAAGGAAGCAGCACTGGAAATGATTAGGGAGATTTGTTGAAATGAGTAATTTACCAATTTATGTTATCTGTGTGTGCTTACCTGTGCCTGTACCTGGGTGTGTTAGGAGGGTGGATCTCGAATGGTCACAGAGTGCCCACACAGAGCTTTAGGGAAGAAATGAACATAAATGACAACGTATTTAATTCCCTAATGACAAAGTGAAAATTAATGTAAAAAAAAGAAAAAAAAGAAAGAATTCATCCAAGCATTGGAGGAGCAGAACCCTGTCAGCTGCACTGGAGGCACACACAGGGACACACCAGGCTCCCAAGGCTTTCCCAGGACTGCTCTGCCATTCCCATAGAACATCAAATGGATGATGAGAGCAGATCCCAGATTCCTGCTCAAGGTCCCCAGCCCTTATGGGGGGCCAGGGGCACAGGCACACCCAGGAGAAACAGGAAAAATTGTTCTATATGGAGGGAGAGGATTTAATTCAGGCTTTGAAACACCTAAAAGGGGATTAATACTTTAAAAATTAATAATATTAAAATCTCCCATCAGCAGGAAAATGCTGTGCAGGAGAAGGGAGCCTGGGAACTGAGAGCAAACTGGAACCCAGTGAATTAGGCTTAACTACAGCAAAAACAGCACTTGTGGAAATGAGGCCCCCGAGGGCCCATAACAGAGCAGTAAAATGTTACAGGAGGGAAGTCAGGCAGGGCCATAAACCTGGGGAGGCAGGAGAGGGGAGCCAGGAGCTGAGGCAGAAACGAGGAGAGATGAAAGCCTGACAGATGAGGGCTGGGCAGGATGCAGGAATCCTCCCCAGCCCGAGCATCCTCACTGCTGGGGCCGGGACAGGTTTGTTCCTCTGGCACTGCCAGGGAGCAGAACACCCCTGAGACACCCACCAGAGGGGGAGAGGAGTGAGCAATGGATGGTAAATAAAATAAGGAAATATAATCAAATCAACATTGAGTGTATTTGATTTAGGAGGACACCAATGAATAGGGAAGGGGAGGAAAGTGGCAGGGTGAGAGTTGCTGTTGGGTAGGACTGTGGCTTGAGTGAGATATAGTGTGAGCCCTAAATTATCATCATCATTATTTTTTGGCTGGGCTGTGCTGTGACATCAATACCAATTTACACTCCGGGTGAGTAGCACTTACTACCTTCTTGTCTTCATAAATTGTGCATTGTCCTTATTTATTTGCCTCCCTGTCCCCTTCCTCCCTTGCCTCTCTCCTTCTTTGGAAGCGTGATGGGGATGGAGCATCCTTCTGTGCCCTTGATGAGGCTGACATTTAACCCCAGCTCCACTCCCTGGCAGCCAGGGATGGGAATGCTCAGCTTGTTTTCCTTCCTGGAGGGGATGGGGTGCACAGAATGTTGGCACTGCTCTTGGCAGAGCTGTTAGCAGCAGAAGTATTCTCTGTTTTCCAGCCTGGAAGCTGAGCTTTGTGAGTGCTCCTCATTGCTGGGATAAAGGAGGGTAGGAGAGCAGCAAGGGACAGAGAATGCCCTGGTGTTCACTGGGGTTTGTGCCAAACCTCTGGGTTTGACACTGAAAACCTGAGTGCTGCACGTTCCACTGGCCTGGCTTTGTGACTGGCTCAGTAATTAAATGAATGAGGCAAAGTCCATTTGGAAGTGGAGGTGTGCCAACTTCCTCTCCCAGTTTCATCTGGAACGCTGATAGAAATTAAACTGGAAAAAGCCTCGTTCGAAATGCGAATTCTTTTTCAGTAGCTTAAAATCACACCTTAAATTGATCTGGTATCCCTCAACATATGGGATAACTCCTAATCTGCCTAGGAACTGAATTTGGCTGTCAGAGGGGCAGATGGTGAAGCTGAAATTCTCAGAATTACCTGTTTGGGATGTGGCAGGGGGAGCTCCTGGCTGTGGCAGGACAGAGCTGGTACCAGCTGGGTTATTTCAGAGCACGGGGTCCACCTGCACCTGCACCCAAAGCTGCTCTGCTACAACAAACCCCAGGGAACAGGGTGGTACAAAGGCTTGAACAGAGATTTCTGCTGTGTTCTCTGTACCTGTGACCAACATGTTACTCAAATTGTATCTGCTGAGGGCCCACAAAAATGCCTCTAAGACAATTAATTTCCATTTTAGATCAGAAAATAACTCTGTTTACTTCAGGGCTTTTCTCAGTGACTCTGCCAGTGTGACTGAAGCCATGGAACTGCACTGAGCCCTGCTAAGAAAGAGCCATCACGATGGCAGAGCTGCATCCTTTCAGGCCTTGGACTGACAGAACTTTTCCGATAAAATTAAATTCTTCTCCCCTCTGTCTTCTAAATCTGCTGAAAAAGCTTTGTAAGGCCACACTTGGGAAGTCCTGTCAGGACTCCTGCTCCCTCCTGGCTTCTGGGACTGAAATTCTCCACCCTTATCTCATTGTCTCCTTTTATTCACCTGTTTTGGCATCCTGTCCCTGGCCAGCAGGTCCTGACTGGGGATGTGCCCAGGTGAAATTACCTCCCACTCTCCTGGAAAGTTTTCCTGCTCCCCGAGGGTGGGCTCGGTCCGGGCGGGCATTGCCCGGTTCTGCAGCCCGGGGTGGTCTCACTGAGGGTGGGCTCGGTTCCTGCAGGCGTTGCCCGGTTCTGCAGCCCGGGGTGGTCTCAGGGTGGGCTCGGTTCCTGCGGGCATTGCCCGGTTCTGCAGCCCGGGGTGGTCTCAGGGTGGGCTCGGTTCCTGCGGGCATTGCCCGGTTCTGCAGCCCGGGGTGGTCTCAGGGTGGGCTCGGTTCCTGCGGGCATTGCCCGGTTCTGCAGCCCGGGGTGGTCTCAGGGTGGGCTCGGTTCCTGCGGGCATTGCCCGGTTCTGCAGCCCGGGGTGGTCTCAGGGTGGGCTCGGTTCCTGCGGGCATTGCCCGGTTCTGCAGCCCGGGGTGGTCTCAGGGTGGGCTCGGTTCCTGCGGGCATTGCCCGGTTCTGCAGCCCGGGGTGGTCTCAGGGTGGGCTCGGTTCCTGCGGGCATTGCCCGGTTCTGCAGCCCGGGGTGGTCTCAGGGTGGGCTCGGTTCCTGCGGGCNCGGGGCTGAGGCAGCCCGCCCGCTCCGCATCCCGCCGGGATGGCCCCGGGATGGCCCCGGGATGGCTCCGGGATGGCTCCGGGATGGCTCCGGGATGCCGCCCTGCCTCCGGGATGCCGCCCCGGCGGGGGGAAACGGGGGGAGCCCCCAGAGCTGCTCATGCCGGGAAGCAGGAAAATTCTCCCCTAATTCCCGTCCCCGCTGTGAAAGTAATTCTGCACGATGAAGCGTTCCCAGAGATGGCGCTAGGATTAGGGGAAAACCTCTCTCCCTCGCTGCTTTGATTCCGGAGAGGAGATAATCGGATTACTCACAAAGTCGCTCTGATGCAGAGCCGTACACGGGAAGTACAATACGGTATTGTTTTGTCTCCCCGTGGATTCCCACACCCTACCAGAGACACACCTGGAAATGTTATGCCTCTGTAGCATGGATTTTTCAGTTGTTTCCCCCCCTGTTTTCCGTGTGTAGTCGCCACAGAGATTAAAAGAGGGCCTTTACCCCAAGGGGTGGCAGGTCTGCAGGAAGGGCATCGTGGAAGTGTTTAGAAATAGGGGGAACAGTTCTCCTTCCAGAAATACTGGAGCAAAATATCAAATGTAAGAAATAGGGTGGAGGGATTGGGAGGGCATGGAATTGTCCCCAGGTGGGGATCCCCCCACAGGCAGCGTGGAGACCCTGTTTGACAAATCCTGCCTGTGGCACAAGTCCAACTTATTCTGCAGAAAGCATGGTCCTGGCAGGTGTTGATGGCAACAAAACAAATGTGGACTAGGTTGTGATAAAGGGAGTTCTCCTGGGAAGTGGAAAAAGCAGCGATAAATATCTTGAAACTGTTGGATCACAGGAAGAGTGAAGATGTGTTTGTTGGAGCACTTGGGGACTGTCCTCCCATGCATCAAATGTTTCATCTGGGGGCCTGATGAAAGCCTGAGATTTCAGTTAGGTTTGTTTTCTTTTTTCTTTTCAGTATTTTCCTCTCCCAGGATAGACATTCACCCATCTCAAGGAGTTACAATAAATTTGGTGTGATTTTGGGACCTTTGTTCTAAATGCGGTGAAGGAAGCCCTGATTTTGGGTCTCCTCTCAGGTGATCTGGGTTTGAACCTGGTGGCTCCATTTCCTCCTTATCTCTGGGTCTTTCTGCTGCCAGGTACCTTCCTGCTCAACCTTTTTTTCAGTGTCTGCTTCCCAAGCATTCAGAGCTACAGCCAGGCCTCAAACTTCTCAATCTTCCACTGGAGCAACAACCATCTTGTGTAGGGCCTGACTCCCTGCCAGGACTTTCCTCCTCCTCTCTCCAGGATGGTCTGAATTCCAGCCTCCTTTTGCTGAAATCCACATATGCAATTTGCTTCCCAACAGCTCCGTGACAGGAGCTGGCAGGGTGCTGGGGCTGTCATTCCCTTGCTCTGGCTGTTGTCAAAGAACGGGGTTTTCACCAAAAACCTCGCTGGCAAATGGCACAGGAGCCACAGCCCAGCTCAGGTGGGGACACTGGGAGGGAGGAAAGCAGGAGGGAGCTGTGTAATTAAAGATGGAAAAGCCATCTCTGCTGCCTTTGCCGTGCAGCATAAAATAAGAGCGAGGCTGAGGGGCTGGCTCCTGGCGATCCGGCTGTGGCAGCATGAAAAATGAGGAGGAGCGCGATAAGAAACTAATAATTTATGTTCCAAGCACAGACTCACACCAGTGTGGAGGGAAATTCATGCCAATAACTCCTACTAACTCAGAAAGGCACGCAATCTTTTATTGCACAAATTATTAACGACCAGAAAATAAATGACTCTGTAATCAGATTGGTGCTGCCGGCGCTTTTCGCTTCTCCTTTTATTTGTGTAAATTCTGCAGCCAGTCTCCCCCTGAAGCTGAGGCAGTGGGAACTTGCACTGGCCCAGTGCCCTGCCTGACAACAGAGCAGATTAAACAAGGATGAAACAGGAACGTCCTGGTATCTCGCTGCCTATCTGAGATGGGTTTGCTCCACAAGCATTTCTGGCCCCTTCAGCAGAGCAGCAGCAGCAGCAGCAGCTCTGTAGGTGCACGAGGCTCCCTGCTTTGGGTCTTCAGTGCAGAATGACTGGAACAGTCAAAGAGGAGCACAAATGACAGCTCCCAGTGTCTCCTCTGGGCCCTGTCCTTTTCCAGGCTCCTTTCTTCACGTCCTTCCTTTGTCCTTGGGCTGCTGCTGTTGCATTCCATGTGCTCCTGCTCTCTTTTTTCAGCATTTGTGCTCAATATTCAGAAGTGCTGAGCACCTTCAGCAGTTACCAGGTGTACTGGAATTGGGGATCCTCAGGCCAAGGGGAATTTGGCCCGTGTACTTGCATGGGGAAAGGAGCATGAGGAGTTGCTTTATTTAGACAGAGTCCACATGGAAACAAAGCATGGAACACTTTCCTACCACTGCACTGTGTCCTGTGATCTCTTTTGAGTGAAAATCTTTATGAGGATGATGAAGAAAAGAAGCATTGATGAAGAATGAAGCATCCTGAAGACAACAGCCCTGTTTGGCAGCCCAGCCTGTGATGTAGACCTGAGGCTGTTGGTCCTGGGAGGCCCCTGGCTCTGATTCCCACAGGTTTGCTCTGGTCCAGGTGAGCTCTGCCAGTCCAGGGACCTGGCTAAGGCTCCTTTCATCCCCGTGTTTAAGGTTTGCAGGGTGATGCTTCTTCAATAAGCAGGAACCTGAAGGCCAGGGAGTTCTCTGGATGGGATCAGGAGCTGCTGCCTGCACTCCCTGTATTTCTCAGCTGGTGGAGGAGACTTTTGAGAGGCTGAGACTTTTCCTCTCCCCTCCCACTCCCCTGCCCTGTTTTGATTATGTGAACCATATGATAAGGAAGAAAAGTGTTCCTATTGTTAATTCAGCCCATTTGTTATCAGTGGCACCATCTCCCTGATGGCTTCATCTGCAGGGAGGAGGGGGAGAACTGCTCTCCCTGCTCTGCTTTTATGGTCAGGGGGTGTTGGGGAGGCTGCAATAATGAATAATGTGCAGATTGTTCCCGGGCCTGGGAGTGTTTTATTAAGGCAGGTTTTCTTAGACTGAATGCCCAATCACCACAGAACCATGAAACTCAAATTGCCTCACAGCTCTCTCATGAACATAGTTTTAATCTCATTGACCTGTCGTTATACTACAACACATAAATCCAGATTTGGAGATCTTATGTCCAGTCATAAATTGGGCTGGCAGACTTCTGATCAACAGAATAAAACTGTCTCCTGTGAGGGGGGTTTTTATTCATCAGTGCTGGGGGTGCAGTCAGCTTTTCTTAATAAACTATTCCTTAAAAAAATGGAGGGAAATAAGAAACCCATCATGAAATTCACAGAGAAAAAAAAAAAACAAAACAAGGTGACGTTTAAATAACATTAACATTAGACATAAAGCCACAACGTGGAAAGCTGTGAGTGAAGGGATGTTAACTCCTGCTAACATTACAGAGAAAGGAGAGGAAAGGAGCAGAGGCTGTGCAGTGCCAGGCAGGCAGACAGCTTTGGCCATAACTCTGTGTTTTGGGGCAGGCTCAGAGAATTCCTTCCTCTTTCCTTGTGTCCTTTTGTTCTTTTACTTAAGTGAATAACCCAGAGGAAATCTGATTTCTCCCTCCCTCTTGTTCTGCTGTGTTTTATCTGCATTCAGCAGTGAATGTGATTTGGTGTTTCAGTGGGAATTTGGATGTGAAGGGAGGCTTTGCTGTGCTGGTATCAGGTGTGGGTGCTCCTGCAGAAGGGTTTCCCTGAGTGGTGGAACTTTACAGCCACTAAATCCTGCTCAGGAGTTCAGCAGGGCCCCTGTGAGTGCTGGCCTTGCACAGGCACAGTTCCTGTTGTCCCCAGTAGAGATGTGACATCTGAGATGCTGAGCACAGGTGGGAGAACTTCGGCTCTGCAGAGATGGGCACCCTCTCTCCTCTGAGTGGCTTCACCTGGGGCACATTGCTGCTGAAACCCCTCCCTAAAGACAAAGAACAGCTCAAAAGGTCTCCTCAAAGCGTGGAGACCTTTTCCCAGCCTTTCCAGAAGATTCTGTGGTGGAAGAGGCTCGTTTCAGGAGTGTCCCAGGCTGCTCAGGGCCCGTGGAGCACACGCAGGTGAGAGCAGCTCTAGAACCCGCAGAGTTCTTGCATGAATTCCTCAGGCAGCCGTGCC
This sequence comes from Urocynchramus pylzowi, assembly GCA_013397555.1. Lineage (NCBI taxonomy): Eukaryota > Metazoa > Chordata > Aves > Passeriformes > Fringillidae > Urocynchramus > Urocynchramus pylzowi. The sequence continues at coordinate 117,626 of VZRH01001683.1, read as the reverse complement.
TGCCTTGCCCTGCAGCCTGGGCAGGCAGGGAGAGCCCTCTGCCCATGCCCTGGGGTGTTCTGCTGCTCCCAGGGGCCAGCAGGGCAGCAAACCCTGGCTTTGGACAGAGGAGCAGCTCCAGCCCAGTGGCCGCAGGTGGCCCTGGCTGGGTTCTGCTCCCACCTGGTACCTGGGGCAGCTCAGCAGCAGCCACAGGGGGAGATGAAGCACTCTGGAGCCCTTCCCCCGGGCTTTGCTGTCCTCACAGTCATTTTTGGAAGGCCTCTGTTTCCCCAGAGCTGGGATGGATGGACCCCTACACCGCAGAGCCAATTATGGAGCAGAATTTATTGGGCTTTATCCCGAGCACGTTCCGTGCTGGGGCTGGGGGAGGAAGGAAACCCATGGCAACTGGAAATGTGAGTGTGAGGATTAGAAGCCCCCATAAATATACCTGACTTTGCCATCTCTTTTAATTAAATGCAAGCCATGAAACACGGGCAGGGAGTGCGTTGGTGACAGGGTGCAGCAGAGCTCAGAGACAGCAGCGAGAGTGAGTGGGGACTGCCAGCCTGGCCTGGGGCTCAGAGCAGAGCCAGCAGGGTTAAAGCTATGGGGCTGATTTAGAGCAGGCCCTTGCCAGCCAGGCAGAGGGAACCCTGCACTCAGTTATTAATGTTTCCTGGTTTATCTTCTCATCTTCACGGCTTTAATTGTAAATTATCCAGCACGCTGCTCTTCTCCGCTGTGTTTCCTTCTCCCAGCCCAGGGAGGTGGTAAAAGAGAAACTGCTGATGCTAACAAGGAGAAGGGGGGGCTAAGGAAGGGTCTGTCCCCTCTGAGCTTCGCCTCAGGGCTCTGCAGCTCTGAATTGTGACATTCTGTGGGCTCTCTGCTGTGATTCACCCCTCCTGCCCCCAAAATGAGGGGCCAGAATTGGGCTGCTGTGAGCAGCAGTGCTCAGCTTGCCTCCAGGGCTCGTGTCTGAGAGCCCAGGATGAGGCACTGTGTTCATTCAGCCCTCCTGTAAACAGCTTCCTCCTTTTCCCCCCTTCCTGGGATTCAGGCATTTTCCCTTTCCCAGCTCAGTTTCTCCCCCTGTGCTCCTGTGGGGCTCCTGTGTACAGGAAATAAAGCCCGTGGTTCAGCACTATCCATCTAATATCTTCTGACTGCCTTTAATCATAGCATTTTCCATTTAATTGGGAAGGCAGGCACACTTTGCATATTAATACAGCACAGCCTGCCCCTCCTGAGCACTGCAGCCGTGGCTGGGCTGTGTTTCTGTGTGTCAGTGGGGCTGGGATGTTCCACCATGGCTGGGAACCTGCTGGGGTCCTTCAGCAGCTCTGTCAATGAAATTCAATTCAAATCGACAACCACAACAAATTCCCCCTTCCAAAAACCACATTTTTATGGATTGTCCCCATTTAAAGAACTGCTCTGCAGCCAGTGCCACTGTGCATCTGTCTGTGTGTCCATGGTCTGCCTCAGATCCCAAAAGGAAAAATATCACCTTTCCTTGAGGAACTGCTGGCTGTGGAGTATATTGCCCTTGTGTGATCCCTCCCTCCCTCCCTCCAGCCATGACCAATTCTTTCTTCTATGGCTTCATCCTGGCACCCTGAGTGAAACCACTGGGCTTGTCTTGATGTCACTGTGGCTTTCATGACTTGTTGATCAGAATTGCTTTGGGACAGGTATTTTGGAGTTGATTTGGAAAAGGTCTCTGTAGCTCTTGGAGGTCAAAACAAGCTTTTTAGGATCACACACACCTTGAGGCCCCATGGGCAGCTGGGGCTGATTCCTGTCACCAGGAGATGATCGTGTGCCTGTCCTCAGGGACAGCACAGGTCACAGAATTTTAGAAGGGGAGCAGTAAATGATGTTCTAGTTATAAAAATTAGTCAGATTTTTTTCCATAGCTCTGAAAATACAGCTCAAAAAGAACAAAACAGGCAGATCTGCTGCAAGGATTTTCCTTCCTGATCTGTCACTGTTCCTGCAGTGTCAGGAGTCCTCGTCATTCCTGTTTTTCTGGTCTAGTAAGAGCTATGTCATTGCATCTCTGGCTTGACCTACAGTTCCCTGCAGACTTCATAATTACAGCCTTCTTCAAAACAGACATCACTTACCATGCCAGGAATTGTCACAGTGTGGAGAAGTAGATCAAAATCCATTAGGGAACAAGAGGTGGCCAGATTAATTTCCACCTGAAATTTCAATTAAGCTTTTCAGGGTAGAATTAGTGTTTAAGCCAAGCCTAGACATGATGACTCTGGGGTTTGAATTTTAGAATTGGTCTGGTAGGGAGAAACAGAGTTTTCTCTCGAGCCTGTGGCACTGCTGCAGACAGCTGAGTGGGGCTGTGCATGGCCCTAAATATTTCAGAGGTTGAAAGCCACAAGTATGTGGAGGTTCTCCTCATGTTAATGTGTCTGATGGGTTTAAAAGCCCGAGATCCCACTGGAAACAAGTCAGAACAGATCCTTCAGGCACTGTTGTTTCAGCTGGAGCCCCAGTGCTCTCTGTGGCTGTGGGCAGGCACTGAACTGTCCCTGAGGTAATTTCCCTGCACATGGAGCTGATGAATGTCTGGGTCCCTGCAGGGGCAGGAGGGTGTGCTGGGGCTCAGGGGATGGGCCCGTTCAGACTCTCTGGCTAATGGCTTTGGAGACATTTCCTGCAGAGCAGCCAGGGCTCACCCCGTGCTGCCCTCCCTGCCCGCTCTGGCTGGGGAAGGACAGGGACCCCAGGCACTCCCAGACAGACCCAGCAGGGCTGGTGCTGCTGCACAGCGTCCACACAGTCCTGAGAGGCTCCTGCCTGCTGGCACTGCTTGGCTGGCTCTGGATTTCTGCTACTGCTGAAGCTCCAGACCTGCTTGTTACTGGAGGGAAGTCACAGAAACGTGGGGAAGTTTCTCATTCTCAATGGACAGAAAAGAAAGAAGCTTTGTAGAGTTTGGTAAATTTTTTTTATAACTTACTGTAAGATCATTAGTTGCCCCCCCCAAAAAGCACCAGGGGGATATTTTGAATCCTATTTTTTTTAATTTGGCAGAATGTCCCCAACTCCTGGCACCTGCAGGGCACATTTTCCCAATGTCTCCTTCCACACCGTCAGTGTGTGTGTATAAAATGACATCAGTGCATATTCAGTGTGCACACAGATCCAAACAAACTTTGTGTATTTGTGTGTCTGTGCATTTCACAGACACTCAGGTCTCAGGGACAGCCTTGGGTGTCCCCAGAGGACACTTTTCTTGCATTTACGTTGTGTCACCCTCATTTCTGATCTCTCACAGGCACTCCTCTCGCCCTGGCTCTCCTCAGCCCTGGATCTATTTCCTTTTATTATCCTGGCAGGAGCTGAGCTTCATTAGGGGAGTGGAGTCTCTAACAAGGATGGGGAATGGCAACAACAAAAGGGTGCAGCAATATAAAGTTATGTCAAAAAACCTTTACAAGAAAAACGGCTGACATTAGAAACAAGGGGCATTAAAAATTCAGCAGGGTTGGGAAGGGGGGCAGGACTGGGGAGAGAGAAACAAATAAATACCCAGGCTTTAAACTAATAAATCCTTTTATTTGGGAAATGCATCAAACCCTGCATGCTATTAGAACTGGTTTTATTTCTATTACTGTTAATAACAATGATAAATACATTTTTTCTGGGGTCTCAGTGTGGGCTATCAGCATTTTAAATACACATTTAACCAGGGAGGCAATCTTCCCCTTGTGCTGTTTCTGCTGCTGATGTTCAGTGCCTAGGAAGCTGTTTCCTCCTGCCCAAAATGGAACTGCCTTGCTCAGCCAGCAGATAATTTTGGGTGGGTCTTGACCAGTAGCCCAAATTTAGTCAGCTCTGTAAAGTTACACCAACCCACCCCCATGTTGTTTGGCTCATCAGAGATCCTGGAATCTCGTGATCCCTGAGCTTTTCTAGTCAAGCTCTTGTGGAGAATCTGTTGACCCGAACACACAAAGGCCCCCCAGATTTAGGCTGATCTGCAGGCAGGGGATGAATCAATTTGTGCAAGGAGCTGAGCAGGCCAGATCTCCCTGGGAGGAGGAGGATGTGGAACTTGGATTCCTGTGCTCTCCAAGCACTGGGGATTGACTTCAGCTGCTCTTTGCATCCTGAAGATCTCAACCCGGGATTTATTTCCCCCCTCGCTGCACATTGACAAACGCATCTGCACAGAGGAAACTGGAGTGCTAATCCAGGGCTGCAATCAGCAGAATTGGGAATTAGAACTTCCCCTTCCGTCCCCTGCCTCAGTGGAGGGGTGCAGATGTGGGTGACAGGGAGCAATGTCCCTGTTCCCATCACCTGAGACAGGCAGGACGAGGTGGGGCTAAATTTGCAATTTGGCAGAGGGGGAAGCTTTGTGTGCAGGCAGGCCCAGGAGCTGGGGGCTTTAAACTCCCACTGGGATTCCTCCTGGGACCCTCAGAGCACTGAAATTCCTGCACATGGATATTCCCTGCCTTTCCATGTGCAGCAGGGCAGGAAGGTGGTGCAGTGTGTTGGGATCAATGTGTTGACAGGAACAGCCACCTCTCCTGCCTGTGTTTGCACAGCCCTGTGTGTGTGTGTGTGCAGGCTCTCTCACACAATTCTCTCCTTAATATTATTCATCCTTATTACGTATCATTATTCTTTATTATGATTTATATGCCATGCCATGGCTTTATTATGATTTATACCCCCATCCCCAGAAGAGCTTATGGAAGGCATCACACACCAAAAAGACAGCAGCCCTGTTCAGGGGAAGAAACATGGCTTTCTCCCCGAGCAGCAGCTCTAATGCTCCTTCGCAGCCATTAAGAACCTCATTCCTGGGCTCCCACAAAAGGATTTGGGTGTAGTTGTACCAAGGCTTCAAGTCAAGCTTTTATCTAAACTCATGGTCTCCAATTCCTCTGCTGCTGTCCTTCCTTCTCCTGTTCCTTGTAGGTCTTCATTTTCATCTTGCCTGTTAAAAAGATTAATTTAATGATTGCCCTTGAAGCAATCTTTGTTCTGTTTGGGGAGGAACTTCCTTGGCTGCTTTAGAGCAGCTTCACCCAGTGCTGCTCTAAAAATCAGTCACAACTGAGGGACATTTCCAATGCTCAAAAGAAGAGTGGGAGCTTTCCACCTGGGTCTGGTGTGTAAATAACAATGATCAAGTGCAAAATGCTTTCTGGGCTGCCAGTAATGTTTCAGTGTTTGCCTGGAGGAACCTCAGCCTGTAAGTGACAGGTTTTGAGCCAAAAGGTCCTGTTTGGGTAACAGGATAACTCAGCTGGAAGAAGGAGCTTGCTCTGCAGGTTAAGGGCAGAATCTTCAAAGAAATGTAAAGGAGGCTGAAGCTGATCCCCCCAGATTCCATCCTCTGCCAGAGCCACACTGCCCACAGCCTCCTCCTCTCTCGCCCCCCATTCACTGCTGTGCTTTGAGGGCTTTTCCCTGGATGCACGTGGGGAGAGGCAAAGCTGCCAGGAAACAGGGATTTCCCGGAGCTGATGCTGTTCATGGCAAGGAGGGTCAGGGTTTGAGAGTTATAGGGAACCCATGACAACCATAAAAACAGCTCCACCCCAGCCTCCCACTCCCTCGTGGGCATGGTGATGGACACAGCCAGGGATAATCTCCACTGGGGAAATGGGTCTGAGTTGGGAAAGCTTCTGAGAACCTCGCTGGGGTTGGGAATGCAGCAGTGAGAGGGGGGAAGTGTGGGTGATGTCAGGACAGCTCAGTTTTCCGTGGTCTGTGCAGTGTAAGGAGGCTCCAACCCCCTTTGCTGGGTGTTCAGCTCTGGGTGTGGAGCCCCCAGTGAGCCAAAACCTTCCAACCCAGCCCCTTCCCCTGGGGCAGAGCAAAGGAAACAAACTCTGGGCTTAGGTTTCTGCGCCGAGGTTGGGGTTTTTGATCTGGCATCCAGTTTGGATGCCAGAAATTTCTAAAGCTGGCCCAGAGTGGCTCTGATCCCGTTTGAAACATTGGCACAGCTCACGTGGAATCCAGTAATGCAAAGGAAGAGCAGAGCCTGGGAGTGCAGCAGCAGCTGCTCCTGGTCCTGTGTACAGCCTGGGACAGTCTGGCCCTGGGTGGAACAGAAATGCAAATGATGAATAATGTTTGGGGAGTTGATCAGGGCTTGGGAAGCACACACGGGTGCTCCCTGTCTGTGTGTGTGAGTAAGTGTCAGAATTAGGGAGCAGCAAGTATTTAATCACAATAAATAGCCACATTGTCTTCCCTTTTCCTGAGGAGCTGGTCGAGCATCCAGCTATTTTATTTATTTATTAAATATCTCTGGAGATAGTTCAGCAGCAGGAGAGTGCTGCTCGTCTCCCAAACGATGACTGCCATCAGGCTGGAGAAATCAGTCATTTCTGGCAAGAAAAAAACCCCTCTTTGGTGGGTTAATGATGCAGGGTAAATCCTGACAGTGGCCAGTGGTCTGAGCACATGAGACATGACCTGAGGGAATCATAGATTCTGGGGGGGCTGTTGCAGCTGCTCCTCTGTAATGGGATTGCTGCTTTATAATGGCTTCAACTTCTTTTCCTTTCCCCCCTTTATCATTATTGACCAAGGAGCACCAGTAAGGCTGGAGAATAAATAGTTCCCTGATGGTTAACAACAGCCCTCCACCAATTGGAATTCAAGCTGTGCTCCCTGTTATATTCTTTATAATCACACTTTATTGCATGGAGCGGAAAATAAAGTATCTCTCTCTCCTTCCCCCCCCCTTTCCCTCCTCGGCACCCCTGGGAAATTGGGTGCTGCCTTCTCCTGGAGCAGATGAGAGGAGGCTCCAGGGCCGAGCACCCACCAGCGGCCCAGGCAGACGGTGCGGGGAGAGCAGCATTCCCAGCGGGAGCATCCCCCATCGCTCCCCGCCGCTGTGCGGGACGGTCCCGCTCGCTCCCCGCGCCGCGGCGGAGGCGAGGCGAGCTCCCGCTGCGTGTGTGTG
>VZRH01001683.1:42095-96723 GCA_013397555.1 Urocynchramus pylzowi | reverse complement strand
TCCCTCCCTCCCTCCATCCCTCCATCCCTCCCTCCCTCCCCTGCCCGCGGGGATGCAGGCAGGGCTGAGTGCCCTCCCCAGAGCCGAGGTGCAGGCACAGCCACGGGGAAGCAGGGTCTGCCCCGGGCTTTGTGCCCTCACAGAGGTTTGTGCCGTCTGGACGGGAGAATGGCACAGGTCCCTTCAGTCCTGGGAGGCTCAGGATGCCAGACCTTCCCAGAGTGAGCTGCCAGATGTGAACAGGGCTCTCCCCCCACATTTGTACTTGTCAGTTTTGGGCAGGCACAGTTCATCTGGTGTGGAGCCCTGGATGGATTCCAGTCTGTTCTGGTGACACCCGTTCCCTCCAGGGTTCCCTCTGCCCCAAAGCCCAGCCCTGCCTTCTCTCCATCTCTGCTGGCAGCCTGCAGCCAGGGCTGGAAGGGGCAGTGGGCTCCTACAGCCAGAGGGAGGGGAGAACAGCTCTGAAATCCTTATTGATGAACCAAAATACCTCAGATCTGTGAAGCCCAGCATCACAGTCCAGGATAACAGCGGAAGGACAGAGCAAAACACTTGATTGTTTCCCTTATCAGATAGAGTGTGACTCTTGCTGTGTTTTCCATTGTAGTGCTACCTCTGAAAGAGAGCTAGGGCTGGAGGTTGGCTGCTCCTCATCCTCTTTTCCCCATGGTTTCTTGGACAGGGTATCTTTTTGAAAGGTGGCCCTTAATGGGGTTCAGGGTTTGGGGAACAGGTAAAAAAGGAAAGATTCATTTCCCCAGAGCTGTTGCGACATGGCCACATTCAAACAAACCAAAACAAAAAGAGCAATAAACGATGTTTTTGCCCCATGTCCATCGCATGCACAGAGCTGGGGCACTGACAATGGCAGTTCATTTGCTTGCTGGGGCCGTGTTTTGCTCTTGGTTTGATTTATATGAGATTCCTTTTATTTGCTGCTTTTTGCTTTTCGTCATCGTGGTTGTTGTTTTCCTTTGCTGCCCTGAGGTTCAGGCGTCAGTCCAAGACTTTGTCAGGGATGGAAAGAGGAACTATCTGCTGCTCACTTCAAAAATGCCAGTAATGAGCAAAATCTGTTGTTTAGCCCTGAGGTTTCTGAGCCGTCTCCTGGTCCCCGTTTTGGGTGGGAGGCAGCTCTGTGTGACCCCAAAGAGTGGCTTTGTGTCACTCCTGGTGCTGGGCTCCTTTCTGTCCTTCCCTGGCCTTCCCCTCCTGGCTGCTCCACGGTTTCCTTGGGGAGCCTGGAGCACAGCAGCACCTGGGCAAGGAGGGGAGATCCCTGGGCTACTGAGCGTGGTGGGATCCAAACCAGAGGCTTTCACCAAAAGGGGAACCTCCCACACCAGGCACGAGTCTTCCAGGAGGACTTTCCTATGGTGAGAGGACTTTGCCTGCTGCAGAATTTCCTTGGCTGCTTGCAGAAGCAGATTAATTCTGAAATTTCACCGTTAACTGAATAGATTAGATTTAGGTTCCTTTCTCAGCTGCTGTGGGCTTAGGATGGGAGCTGGAGAATGTTGGGGTTTGTGTGCAGGGGACTGTTTTCATAACTTTGCCTTTGTGTCCCTCGGGGCTGCCTCATGAGTGTGGAAAAAGCCCCTCTGTAAAGCAGACTTAGAAACCTCCAAATCCCCCCAAGGTCTTTGGCACAGTCTGTTGATTTTTATTTGTGGTTTCATGCTGATTTGGCTTGTTGCTTTTAATCCAGCACATTTTAGTTCAGGTTAGTGTTTGTTGGAGGTTTTGGAGATAGATGGGCTTTTTTTGTTTGTTTGCAGGGTTTTTTTGGTTCTGTTTTGTTTTTTTAAAGGACTTGGCCCAGGTGGATTTTAACCTGTGTTGCACTGCAGACTTGCAAGTTCAAGTTGAATTCTTAACAACAGAAGTTGATTCAAACTCTGTCAGATTTCAGCTTTGTGGAGGAACTGGAGATCAGGTGAATGCTGCTCTGAAGTGGGGTGAGGGACTCTCAGAGCCCATCCAGTGCTGGGCAGGGGTGCTGAGTTTGGGTCCAGCTCACAGGGCTCCTGCTCTGAGGGCAGTGGGAACCTCTGTGCTGCTGCTGTCACAGAAAGGTCCCTAAAATCCACTGCTTTGGGGTCAGAGAGCGCTTCAAAAGGGGATTTTCAGGGGCAAACAGCTGGAAATGGGACTCAGCGTGGCTGGGAGAGGAGCTGTGAAATGCTCTGTGTGGTGAAGTTCTTGCTGATGGTCCCAGCTCTGCTCCTGGGCAGGGCACGCAGCAGCTGCCACTGTGGGGGCTGCAGGGTGGGTGCTGCACCAGGAAAAGGAGCAGTTATTGTTCTGTACCGAGGCAAAACAAGCCCAGATCAATGGCACTGAGAGTGCCAGCACAACGCTGAAGGATTTCATTTTGTGGATTATTAAATACCCTCTGGAAAGGAAAATATTAATTGGATTGCAAGCTTGCGAGTGAACAGCAGAGATGTAGAAGCAGCTGTGGCTTAGGAAAATAATTTTATCTTACAGGGGGCTTTGAGGAGCTCCAGGGGGACAAGGTTTGCCCTGGTGCAGGAGCTGGGGTGAAGATTTCTGCTCTTGCAGGGAGCAGTGAGGAGACAATGGGGGCGAAAGGTCTGGTGTGAGGGAAGGGCAGAGGAGGAGCCGTGTGTGAGGTCAGTGCTTGTGGAAAGCAGGCCAGGGAAGAGAGGGAAAGAGAATCTGTGCTTAGCTTGGTGTGGGAGGGTTCTGTGTGCAGGGAGCACATCTTCTCCTGGGATGCTCTGAGGCTGCACAGGGGATTCCTTACCCCACAACCAGCACGGGGTTGATTCCCTGAAGTGTCCTGGGCTCTGCTGCAGGAAAAGGCAATTTCTGAGCCCTCAGTCTGACCCAGGAAATTGGCAGCTGCAACCAGCACTGCTGCCTGGTGCTGGAATTCTCCTCCTCTGAGGAAAAGAAAGTGAAGCCTGGGAAGAAAGACAGACAAATAAATGTAGAGAAGCAGGGGAAGCAGCATCATCTCGTTAGCGCCGTGTCAAGGGCAGTGTAAAGGTGACACAGGAGAAGTAATTTTGCTGTCAAAATTATTTAGAGATGTCATTAAACTGCGTAGGGCTGTCTCTGGTGCTTCAGGGCACAGACACCTGGTTTTAATTTGCACTGCTCTGTGTCCAAACTCGCTGGCCTGGCTCAAAGGGAGCCGTGCTTGTTTGGAGCCTGGTGGAAAAAGCCTTCTGTGAACTGGGAGCTGGAAGGCAAAGGGTGGCCAAGAGCAGGGTGAACTCCCTCATAAACTTCGTTAATTTAAAACTATCCATCAGTTCAGGTCTGCAGGGATGATGAACTTTTCAGAGTGCTCGTTCTGGTTCACTTATGGGACAGGGAGAGCAGAGAGCAGTGTCCTGCTGGAAACCTGCTGGAGGTGTCCAGGGCCAGGTTGGACTGGGCTCGGAGCAGCCTGGGGTGCTGGAAGGTGTCCCTGCCATGGCAGGGGCTGGAATTTAAGGTTCCTTTCAAGCCAAACCAGTCTGGGGGTTTATGATTGGCCCTGGACTTCGGAAAAGAAATCCCCTCTGGTTTTATTTAATTATTGCTTGGCCAAAATACTACGCTTAAAAAATCACTTCGTTTGCACTCTATTTTTTTTATTTTTTTACGTCATGTGTTTGCTTTTGTGGGGTTTGTTGGTTTGTTTGTTTTTTCTCCCCCCCCTCCTCCCTTGTGCATTGTCCTGCCCTGTTTCTCCTGTGCCCAGTCTGTTTCCTTTATCTGGAAAATGTTTTGCTACTCAGGAGTCTTGTTTGGCATCTTCCCTCCCTTCTCCCCTCTACTGAAGGGCATCATCTTCACCTCCCCAGCTGAAGAATTCACCATTCTCCCCATTTCAGGGCTGCTTTTCCTGTTAGGACACGCTGGCAGATGTCACTGGAGAGCTCATTGCAGCCCCTGTGTCCCAACCTTGTGTTTCCAGCTGAGGGCAGGGAGAGCCTCTCTGAAGGGCTCACAATGCTGCAGGATCAGGTGCAGTCTGCAAAGAAAGCAGAGCAGCTCTGCTGTGCCCTCAGCCTGCTGGCCAGTGGAGGTGTGTCTGTCCACAGCCCTGCTCTGCCAGGGCACTGCCTTCCCTTCCTGTTGGTTTTGGCTCTTGTTTCAGCCAAACCAGGGAGGACAGGGAGGAAATGACACATTCCTTCCCCTGGGTCAGAAATACAGTCTGAGAAGGGGTTTTCTTGTGACAGTGTCTGAGGATGAGGAGGGATGAATGGAGGGAATTCCCCAGCACTGAAAGGTTCTTGCTCATTTATTTTGCCTCTAGCCCGTGGGAAAATTGTAGCTTTTACTTTATTTTGCACATGGATACAAAGCCGCAGGATCTGGGAAGGCCATCAAGCCCAAATTTGCTCTGTTTTTGGATTAGCTGCACAGAAATACTGCTGCACATCAAATCCCTCATTTTCAGATGTCAAGAAAGGTTCAATCCCTGTACAGAGCAGGTTCTTTAATCTTCTACATCTCCAGCTGGCAGGAAACTCTCAGGAGCACTCACCGAGCAGCCCGGTCAGTGCAGGCAGGGTCACCTTGGGGTGACATCCACAGGCACCAGCCAGGGCTGAGAATGGGGTTCCAGAGAGTTCCCTGGGGGTCCCAGGGAAGTGGGAAACCTTGGGAGCTTCTGGTGATGGAAGAGCCACGGAGCAGAACATACAGAAAATACAGAAAATACAAAACGTGAAAGATTTCTGGTGACAGAGCTGCAGCAAAGTTGTGTTTGCTTGGAGCTGGTGCCCAGTTCAGTGCTGGGATTGATTTCAACAGCAGCTCTGGGATTTTAAAGGACTTCAGGACCTCTAAATCAGCACAGCTCCTCGGTAGGAAACTTGGCTGTTCCCTTTGGAGAGCCAGAGTTCCCTGCCTGGGGTTTGTGTTTACCAGAGCTCTGGGGCTGGGATGGATCCCACCCCACGGAGCTCCTGCTCCCTGCCCAGCTCTGCCCATCAAATCTCAGGAGCTGCCCTGTAACCCCAGGCCTGCCTTTTGTCCCCAGATGGATGTGATAGGTGCCACTGGCTGTGGGAGCTGCTTTTGCTGGGTTGCCAGGGCAACCAGAGATGGCCCCTAAAGACAGGAAAGGGCAAACATTCCTTTCTGCTACAGTCTGGAGCATCAGTGATTGAATGAGATTAGATGGAATTAGATAATCCTGAAATTCTCAGTGATTTGACGCCAGACCTTTATTAAATAAGTAAAAGTACCAGCCCTTATAATAAAAATGAATTCTTTTAGATCAATAACTTTCCCCACTGCTCGTCGCAGCTGTGATTCTTGAGATCTCTTTTTCTGTGGCATGGGGTGAACCACACAAACCTGCCTTTTTTTAATTTTATTTTTTTCCTCTCCCAGAGGGGACAATAATATCAATTCCTCTTTTATTTCCCCCTTGTGATTCACCCACTTAACCCTAAAGTGCCCTTGCAGAGGAAGGCACTGCATGGTTCTTCAGGGATGATTCAGTGCACTGGAATTTACAGAGCTGGGGTTACTTAAACACTGCACACCTCTACTCTTAGCTATTATAATGTTTTAGAGCTAAAGAAAGAAAATGAAAATACATGAAGATCTGCCATGAATGGCTGGGCAGCTTTTTGCTCCTTGTGTGTTCAGACTCTCGGGGCCTCATGGTGCCTGGTGTGTTCCTGCTGGCTGCAGAGGGACTGATAACATCGTGTTCACATCTCCAGTGAGTGTGGGTTAAAAGGGAGTGCAGGGTGCCCTTTGATCACAATCAGCCAGCATTTCCATCAGCCTGACTCCCCACTTCTTTTTCATCCTCAGGCTGGCAGGGCTCGCATCAGAATCCCCTGTGCACCGCAGGACACCCAGCAGAGCATGGAAAATTTGGGGTGTGCTGGCCCTCAGGCACTTCTGGTTTCTGTCAGGCTGTGTTGGCCCTTCCAGAGCAGAGGGTTGATTTACTCAGATTTTTCTGTGGTGCAGCTCCAGACACCCCTGCTGAGGGTGGTGCAGGCACAGCAGACAGTTCACGGTCTCACAGCAGAGCCTGGCTGCTCCTCTGCACAATGCTTTTCATTCTGAATTAAAATCCAATTCATTTTTTAATTCCTGCATTAGCAGTGTGATTTCTTAAAACATCTTTGGCTTGAAATTCATGAGCTGCTCGTGCAGGTCTGGATCTGGACTCGTTTGTATCAGCAGTGTGGATCTGGGGGTTTTTTTGAAGTCTCACCTTGCTGTGATGGATTTCTCAGGCATAAGTTCAGTTAAGAGTAATTCCATGAGGCTGGGGAGCATTTCTGTCCCCTGGCGTGTGCAGAGGGCAAAAATCATCCTTGCTTTGGGAGGATTTAGTTCTGCCTTTGATGTGTCTGCTGTTGTCTTTAAATCACTGTAGGGCCTGCAAAAAGTGTGCTTAAAGGATATTTGAAATTATGTGCTCCATGTTGCTGTGCTTTTCCTTTAGCTGAAAAACTTCCATCCTGAGAGTCATTCTGATGGTGTGGTGGGACCCCTCCAATCCCCTGCACTGCTTTTCATGGCAAGCTCTGGAAACAGGAGTGAAAACTCATTTTTCCCCCCATATCATAAGGAAATACTGACATGGAGCAAAGCGAGGGAGAGGGAAGGACAGAGGAGGCTGAGAAATGGGTGTGCACTGAAATTGATCTGCACTGGGGATAACCCCACCCTCACCAGCAGGAGAACAGGACAAGTTGCTCTTTTTTAGGATCCTGGGATGGTTTGGGTTGGAAGGGACCTTAAAACCCTTAAATCTCATTCCAGCCCCTGGGCAGGGACACCTCCCCCAGCCCAGGCTGTTTGGGGGATTCAGGCAGGCAGAATTTTCCCTTGCAGGGCTCTGATTCCACATTCAGAAAGTTGTATGGTGTCAGAGCAAATACCTCGCAGAAATCCAAGCACATTATGTTGGCACTATTGTCTCAGCAAAAAAAGATATATTGGTTTAACATATTTTCCATTAACAAGCTTTAATTTGCATAAATTATATCACCCTCTGTTAATTTATTATTACTTGTTCGGTTTCCTCTATTTCATTATTTCTCCTGGGGGTTATAAAATTACTTGGATTATTCTGCTTAAGCTTTTTAAAATACAGTCACAGTGCTGTGTTTTCCCATTTACCTTATATTTCCTCATTGTTCTGAGGCTCATTAGAAATCTGAGTGAAGTGTCTCAAGAACTTCCCCGGATAAGAATTCTGGAAGTCTTTGAGAGCAACTTACCCAAATTTGCTGATTTAAACCCTTATCATTTTGGAAGTTTGTGTTTGGACACCTCCTAATTCACTGCTGGAGTGAAAAGTATTTCATGTCCACGCTGTGTCAGAGCTGGCTTTCTCTCCCAGTGCAGAAACAAAACCGTACTGGGTTCGTGTGGGAGGAGCAAGGAGGGGAAGAGGTGAGGGACAGGGAGGTTCAGGTGGCCCCAGCCTTTCCTGCAGAGCTCTCCCTCTCTGGGAGCTGCTGTGCTGGGCCTGCAGGTGAGGCAGGGCAGAGAAAATGCAGTGTTGGCTCTGGGCAGGAGGCAGCAGGTGAGGGGCAGCAGCTCGGGAGTCCCAGGGCTCATCCTGGTTCCAAGGAGCCTTCCCAGGGTGGGAAGGGCAGCAGGGGTGCCAGCACAGGGATCTGCCTGGCACTCAGCTCTGGGACCCTCTCTGGGGCAGGTGCAGCTGCCCTGGTGCCCTTCCCTGCTCCCTGTGCCAGCTGCCCTCCTGGGCTGGGTAAATAACACCAGGGATCAGCCAGCAATCAGTGCCCTCCCAAGGGGCTGAATCTCCTTCCCCTAAATCCCACCTTGGCTGTCTCTGTGAAAGAATCCACAGTTATTATTCCTTTAACTTGTGTTTTCACAATACTGCTCTTGTCTTTTGTTTACCTTCCCGACTTCAAATGTGATTTCAGAGGGGATTTTTCTGGAGTTCCAGCTGGCACCCAGTGTCCAAACAAAGCCAGTTGTGTGCCTGGTGTTGCTTTGCTCTTGCTGTGTTTGGGAAGGGCTCACCTGCCTCAGCAGCGTGCACAGGGAGATCAGATCCAGCTGAGCCTCTGGCAAGCTCTGCAGGGATTTGTCCATCTGATCCCTGTTTATTTTAATGGGGCATTTACTTCTCAGGAGCTGTCTCTCAGACCTGATCCGGTGTCTCCAGAACTAGGGGTGTAAGAGTTTGACCCTAATTTGATTTAACCCTTATTTTGGCTGTTTCTCCATCAGAATTTGGGCTTGTGCTGGGTTTGAGTTGGGTTTTGCCTGTGCAGAGATTACCCTGTGGAGTTCAGGGGATGTTGTGCTGTGCTCTAACATTTGTATTTTACTTTTGCTGTGAGCTGGAGTGAGGGAAATCTGAGAAAGATTCCTGGAGCAGGATCTGTCCCTGGCAGGAATTCCTGGAGCAGGATCTGTCCATGGCAGGAATTCCTGGAGCAGGATTCCTCCTTGACCTTTGAAGCAGGTGTCACCCTGGGTGTCTGCAGGGGAAAACCAAAGCTGTGAATTGCAAGTGGTGACTCCTGCAGGAGGAAGATGTGATGGAAAACATGCCCAGGGTGGGATTTCACTTTCCCTTTGCCAGCCTCCTCCAGTGCAGGTGCTCCTGGGGTGACCCAGAGCTGCTTAGCAGAGCACAAGAGGATCAGGAGGAGTCTGTGGCTGCTGCAGCTGCAGGGGGGAATTAGGATTGGCAGAGTGTCATTGGTAGAGCTTGTGTTTGGCTGGGCTTTGTTTTGTTTTAAAAGGCCTGGAAAATCAGCAAGTAAATATTAAATTGGGACTCAGTTTGCTGTGCAGCAGTGGAGGGGGAGGAGGGCCACCTGTGGTCTCACAGCTCCCCTCCTCAGCAGGCTCAGCACAGGTGTGTTTTACCTGAATTGATCCAGCTAGAACTCCATCCAGGGACTTTCCAAGCCCTGCTCAGCATCATTCCAGCATGGAAGGAGCCCCAGCCCGGGGTGATCGACTCGTGCAGGACAAACCCAGAGTGTTCACTCTGAAAACTCTGTGGTTTTACCTGGCTTTCTGCAGATGTGCTGGGTTTAAAGCAGGGCATGGCAGCTGCAGAGTGGCCATCAGCAAAACCCAATTCTGCAGCAAGTTTTGTTCTAAAAATTAAGGAAATCTCCAAGACTCACAAATAGTTGTGGGCACGGTGTTTTAATGTGGGCTTGTGTCCAACAGATGAGGGCTGGGGGCTCTGGGTGGAAGGAGCTGCTGGAATTCCTTCAGGAATTCAGCTTTGCTGTTGTGTCACTGCTGCAAGGCTCTGTCCATGGTGTCAGTGCTGCTGCTGCCAGACCCCCTGGCCCAGCTCTGCTTCCCACCCTGGGGGAGTCCTCAGTGCCTGAGAGGGGAGAGGCCATTTCCAGGTAAAATGTTCCACCTTCAAAACTTCCCTCTGTTTTACTCCAATTAACTTTGGTTCTGGTTTTCACTCCCATGTGAGATTAGGGGTTTTTTCACCTTCTCAGAAAGCTCTTCCCTCTGGCATTGCTTCTTTTGCTTTCTTCCCTTCCAGCTTCTTGTTTTTCACTCTTTTGATGAATTATTTACCTCTCTAGTATTACTTTTTTTTATATTCTCTTTGTGTTTACCTTCAAAACCCACAACTCCCAACACTCCCCGCATCCTCCCGTGCTCGTTGGGAAGCCACTGTATTTATTGGTCATTCATTTCCCAGTGTTATTTATAAATACAAATGTTGTAAAGTCGTGTGGTGTCACCTGGTGGGTCTCCCAGCGTGCTGAGCCAGCTGGGTGTGTGTTCCTGGGAGTCCAGGGGTTAATCCTTTGGGTTTGTTGGTGCTTACAGTATCAGGGATCTGTGGTTCTGGTGCTGGGTGTGACCCCAGTGCTGGCAGAACACACCTGAGAGCAGGCAGGGCTGTGCTGGGGCCAGGATGAGGCCCCTCAGGTGTGCCCCACCTTCCTGGGGCTCCCAGCACCTGTCCCCTCAGGTGTGCTCCACCTTCCTGGGGCTCCCAGCACCTGTCCCCTCAGGTGTGCTCCACCTTCCTGGGGCTCCCAGCACCTGTCCCCTCAGGTGTGCCCCACCTTCCTGGGCTCCCAGCACCTCAGGTGTGCCCCACCTTCCTGGGCTCTCAGCATGCCCAGGGGCTGGGGGCAGCTCAGTGCCAGGAGCATGGGAGGGATCCCCCAGCCCAGGGCAGGAATTCGGGGTTTCCCTCAGCCTGACGCTCCCAGCCCCTCTCCCCACTCATGAATTCACTGGGTGCCTCAGCTGGGAGCACGTTCTGCAGCCCTGAGGAGGCCTGCTGAGCAGTTGTTCAGAATGAGTTAATTTTTTTATTGGATTTGAGTCAGGCTTCACGGCCAGAGCCACCCCCGGGGCCTGGCTGCAGATAATTGACTTTCTCTGCTGAGGCCACCTCCAGCAGATTCACCTGGGAAACCACCCTGGCTCTGCCTCTCTGGCCCTCTCAGGCTCAGCCATCAGGAGGAGTTAAACTAAACACAATTAAACGTGCCCTCCTCAGCCCTGGGGCTGTTACCCCCCTGCAGACAAACAAAACCCAGAATAACTCGGCTCTGGACCCTGCTCCAGCCTGGGGCAGTCCCACACCTGCAGGGACCTCCAGAGCGGGCTCCAGGCTCTGTCCCCAAAGGGGGGAGAGAGGGAGACACTTCCTCCTCAGAGGGGTGAGGTGTGTGTGGAGCTGCTGCAGTCCTGCAGCTCCTGCCCACAAATCCCACCAGGGCTCCTCAGCCCAGCTGCTTCCCTGGAAGCCTCCCTGGCTCCTCCTCCTCCTCCCTGCAAAATCACGGGATCCAGGTGGAAAAAGGGCCGTGCAGGGTGTCCCCAAAGGGGGTGGTGAGCAGGGGATGGGGCCAGTCCCCAGAGGCTGAGGTGAGCAGGGATGGGGCCAGTCCCCAAGGGTGGTGATGAGCAGGGGATGGGGCCACTCCAGCTCTGCCCTCTGTCCCCAGCTCCTTCACCTGCATTTCCTTGGCCTTGTGCCTGCCTGATCCTGGGTCTGAATCTCTTTTAGTCAATTTATTCCCATTATTCTGTAGAGTGCCTTGATCTGGTACCAACATTTGCTTCCAGGAGCCAGCTCTCTGTGTAGTCAGGGTAAAAATAAAAACCCCAAACCCTCCAGTTGTGCTTGGAGCCCTTTGCCATCCATCAGCCAGGGGTCACAGGAACTGCAGCTCATGTGCTCAGGTCTCGAAACCTGCAGGAAATCAGTCTTTGTTACACGTGAAATAAAGCAGTCTATGGGGAAAATAACCATAAATGTTCATTATTTGTACAGGAAAATCAATTTGTAGGCCAATTGACCAAATAAAGTAATACAATTTGCTGGGAAATCCCCCAGGTGTGGCAGGCAAATCGCAGAGCAGGGATGGAGGCTGAGGGTTGTGTGGGGAATGTGGGGTGGGAGGGACACGAGGCTGAGAAAAGGAGCAAAACTGCAGAAAAGGGCTCAGCCCATCGGGGGAGAGGTACCAGGGGAAGGAGGAGAGGGGAGAATGGCCTCTTTTGGTGGTTTTGCATCATTTTGTGTGTGATACTGAGGAAGGTGCTGTGGGGAGGAGATGGCAGGAGCAGGGGACAGGGACAGCCCTGAGAGCTGCTCTCCTGTTTTTCTGCTGCTCCAGAGGTACAGCAGCAAGGAGTGGCAAGAGAAGGGGAAGTGTCTGAGAGCATCCACGCCCTTTGCTCCTTGTCTCTTCACCTGAGAGGTGGAGCAGGCAAGGAAAGAAAAAAGGGAAAATCTGTAAGTCTTGCCTTTATTTAGGAGACTGCAACAGTGTTCCACTCTCAGCTGGGGTAAGTAGACTTCTGCTCCATCAGAACTGACTTACATTGCCTGAGGACCTGGCTTCACATCTCTGCTTCCTTCTTTTCAACCTCAGGCTGAAAGGGACAAAGTCATTTGATGTGGAAACAGGCACAGAAAACAAAGAGCAGGACACTTTGCAGCCTTCTTCCAAAGAGGTTGTGAAAACAGGTAGCTCCAAAGGCCTGATAGATTTTCTATCTTAGACCTATCTCCCTTCAAAGCCTGGAAATTCCAATTGGCTTTTCCCAGAAAAAAGCTCTTGCTCTATTAACAAATTATCCTTTGGGCTTTATAACTCACTGAGAGATTCTGAGTGGGAAATGTTCCCCTCTGTTCCCAGATCTTGTTCATCTGTTTCTTCAGGGCTTCACAAAACCACGTTGTTAATATTGATGGGAAGAGCTGCAGCTTCCCTTCTGGGCAACTTTCTTTTGGGTTAGAACTTGCATATTTCAATTACTTGCCCTTCAATTACAGCAGGGCCCAATTTCTCTGCCTCCACACGTCATCCCCTGCCCCAAATAACTGGGATAAACCCCACGGAGAGGATGAGGGACAGGGACAAGGCAGGGAAGGGGTTGCTGGTGGCTTTTGGAGCAGGAGCCTGAGCACGAGGAGGTCGAGGGAGTTGCTTGGGATTACTCAGGGGAAATTGTGGCCAAGGGTGATTTTCTTCTCTGGTGCTCTTGAAGATAAAATACCCCAAACACGAGCTGGGCTCTGTGCTGGAGCTGAGCTGCTCCTGAGCCAGCTGCTGGCAGCCAGCCCTCGCTGAGGGGTGGCTCTGCTGGGGACAGCTGTCCCCAGGGTCTGCTGTCCCTGGTTCCAGCTGTGGCACCTGTCTGGCTGTGCCCCATTTCTCTCCTTTCTTCCTCCTCGAGTCACTGCCAGGGCCTGTGAAGCCCTTCCATGGCACTGGTGAAGGATGTGACAGTCCCCAAAAGCTGGGAGAGTTCTCCTGGTCTGTTCTGCCTTCGTTTTCTGCCTGAGCACTGGGCCCTTCCATCAGCTCTCCCCTGCAGAGAGCCTGACTGGCTTTCCCAGGAATTCTGCCTTTTGCCAGCTTTATTTGGAAAGTTGAAATCAGGTTGGGTTTTTTTTTCAGAGAAGCTGTTATTATTTAATAATTGCTTTGGGCCATCCCTCCTGTGCTGGAACAGTTCCAGTGGGACACTGGTGTCCCTGGGAGGAGATGATGGAGGATAAACCTCTCAGTGGCCAGGTGGCAGGGCTGGGCATGGCTGGGAGGGGATGCCTTGGGAACTGTTTCTTATGTGCTCATCACCTCAGCCGGGCCAGGAGGTGGGATGAGAGCCTGGCCACCTCCTCCTGCCCGTCACCTCTGCTGGGCTGCAGATCCTGGAGAGCCCAGGGCTGGATCTGCTACTGGAACACTGGGGCTGGGAGCACACTGGGCTAATGAAGGCCCAGGGGACAGGGCAGGATTATCCTGGAAGGCAGGCTGACCCTCTCCGAGGTGTTTACACTAATCACAGCTGAAGGTAAATGCAAACTCTGCCAGTTATTCTGCAGGGGGATGTGTGGTCCCCACTGCTGTGCAATGTCCCTAATTAAAGCCATTCCACCAGGTTTGTTATTTGGAAAAGCAAAAGAAAAATATCCCAGGCTCTCTGAACCTCCCCCTTTCCTTTCCCCTATCTTTATTATCAATAAAAAGAGAGAGAAAATGCAGTCTGGGCTTGAGGATTTCCTTCACATATGGAAGAGATTTAGAATTCTCCTGCTCCCAGCACTGGCAGCTCCCAAGCCTCCCCCCAGCATTCCCTGTCTGCTCCCTGTGTTTCCCAGCCTTACCTATGAACAGGGAATGCACGGGCTGGTTTCTCCTGCAGGTTTTTTTATCCAATAGTAATTATTTTTGAGGGTTGAATCACAGGCACGTGAATCATCTTGCAAACAGCTATGATATTTTCACGTGGGAGCAAATTCTTGGGGCATTTGCATTTGTGTGCCTTTTTTGTGTCCCCAGGGCCTGCACCTGCTCCTCTTGGGGTCAGTTCCCACTGGGATCAGCTCTCCAGGCTTTCACTGGACTAACACAACCTTTGCTTTCATCTGCATTATTATTTTTATTTTGTTCTGTGGAGCTCTTTTTGCCTGGCAGCTCTGTGGCTCTTCCTGTGGCTGGGATCAATTAAATTCTCAGCAGGGCTGTCCTGGCCAGGGCTCTTCCCTTCCTGGGACCCTCTGGGTGTCCCTCTGGGTGTCCCAGCAGGGCGTTCAGCTGCTCTGGCCCTGCTGCTGCAGCTCCCAGGGCAGGAGCCCTCTCCTCCCCTCCCTTCTGTGTCTCCCCCAAGGCTCTTGTGCAACTCCTTGGGTTTTGGGATTCTTGGCTGGGAGGACTCAGCTCGGGGAGGGGTGGGATGGGTGGGGGGAGCAGGATTTGGTTTTGTAACTCCTGTGACCCTGCTCAGCCACGCAGAGCAGAATTTCCCCAGAAGGGAACAAATCCCCCAGTGTTTCCCACCTTTCTGATGCTCCTTTCCTCTCCTGACAGAAGGATCAGGCTTCCAGACTGCTCCACTCCCAGAACCTGCTGCTGTTCCCAAGTTCTTGGGGTTTTTTTGGGTTTTTTTTCAATTGAAGCTGCATCTCTGGACTCGGGTAACCTTAAATAATGTGCTGGTACCCATCTGTTTTTTCCCAGGAAAAGGAAATATTCCTGGCTGTGATTTTTTTTTTTTAAAACAAAACCACCCCCCACCCTGACAGTACTTCAGAGGCAATGAAAGCAATTAATGGTGCCCAAAGACCCAGGGAGGCAGGAGCAGAGGGGAAGGGGGGTTATTGCCTCCAACTCCAGCTGTGCCTCGTCTGCTGCAACCAGAACCCACAAAATTCATCTTGAAGGAGGTCAGGAGGGAGGGGAGCCTGAGCTGAGGCTGTTCTGCAGTGCCCTCGGAGGGCTGTGGGGAGGTTTGGTTACGTGCATTGGAGAGAGGAAAAGGGATGTTCTGCTCCCCACCCGAGGGCTGGGAGAGGAGGATGCGACCTCCAAGAGGTTCCTGAGCTGAAGCAGTGCTGGGAAACACCTCTGGCTCCTCTCAGGCATTGATGAGGTTGTTGGAGGGTTCCTGGGCCATAATTCTGCACCCACACCTGCCCTAGCTGTTCCCCCAGGTGTGTCTGGAGAGCTGCTCCTCCCTGGGGATGTTCTGGAGAGGATTTTGTGTTTGCAGCTTGGACCAGAGCCCTTCCCAGGCAACGGCAAGACAATTGATTTTGGAGCAGGTTCTGGGCCAGGCTTCTGGCTACCTTTGTGCTTAATTTGAAAGTGATGTGTGTCTGCTGGTGGATTCCTCTAAACAGATTAGGGAAGTGCAATTGATTCCAAACTGGCTATAGATGAGTATAAAAGGCAAAATTGATTGGCTCAGTCTATTTTAATTTTCTGGGGACGTAGTAAATAAACAAATAAAACACCCTCCAAACCTGAGGGTAAAAATACAAAGCAAACAGGATTTGTAAAATTGCGTTGTTAGGGCTGAAATTCTGGGATTTACGAGGAATCTGCTTCTTCTCCCCTTTTGGCTGAGTTTGCTCCTGTTCCTGAGGTGGCTTTGGGCAGAGGCTGCCCTTGGGACACGTCCCCTGTGTGCACAGAGAGGGGCAGGACTGGAAAAGCACCTTGAACACAAAAAGTGTCTGAGGGCAAGAGATGCACAGCTCATAAAGTACATGGTTTCCCCCACATTTTCCCAATTTTATGCCATTTTTGGCCCACTGCTCCCCTCTCCCCTGCTGCTCCCAGACTGTTCCTGGCTGGGACCTGCAGCTCAGGGGGAAAAGCCACTGTGGCTCCTGGGGTGATGCCTTCCAGATGGGTTTAGGTCGTTATCACAGCGATTAGGGCTGCCCTTAACCACCACAACTGGAATTTATTGACAGAGGTAAACAAGTTTTTGTTTGGTTTTTGTGGAAAGTTCTTAATTTGTTTAATTAAAAAAACATGGGCTCTTCTATCAGCGTTCCTCCCCTGCAGAGAGCCTGACTGGCTTTCCCAGGAATTCTGCCTTTTGCCAGCTTTATTTGCAAAGTTGAAATCAGTTTTTTCCAGAGGAGCTGTTACTCTTCAGGTGTTCCTGTGCATTTACTGGCCCTGTTTCACACACCTTTCTCCCTGTCCAGAGAATGGGCACAGAGCTGTGGCCTCACTTGCCCTCGCTGGGGCTCCTGTCCCCATTCCATGATTTTATTGGCTAAAATGATGGATTCTGTGGGGCAGTGGCAGTGCAGCCTGCCTGGTTTCCAGGGTGTTTCCCTGCTGCTGGCAGGTGTCCCTGTCCAGCCCTGGATCACCTGGATCATGACTTCCCTGGGCTGCTGGCAAAGCTTTAATTGAGTGGTGACACGGAAATATTTGGGGGGAAATATTCTGGAGGCAGGGGTTGGTGCCTGATCGTGCTGCCTCCTTCCTTTCCTCTCGGTGAGGATGAGGTGCAGGCTGGGGATGAAGGGCTGGGAGAGGCTGGAAGTGCAGGGCTCGGTCAGAACTGGAAAAATCAGAAACAGAAGTGCCCGTGCTGGAAAGTCCTTTGCAAAGTGACCAAAGTGACAAAGTGTGAGCCATGCAGGGTGTGACAGCTTTGGCTTGTCAGAAAGAGCTTTTTGACAGAGGTAAAGGAGTTTTTGTTGGGTGTTTGTGGAAGTAGCGAGATTCCTCACCAGATCCTTGTTTTCTTCTCTCCCCTGTCCCCGTTCAAACCCGTGCCAGAACCGGGGCCGCCTGGCAGAGAAGAGGACCATCCCCCTGCCCCCCTCCAGGGTCCCCAAGAAAGAGCTGAGCTCCATCTTCTCCCACAGCGAGGACAGCGAGGAGAGCGACAAGAGCAATGGGCAGCAGCCCGAAGTGAAGCAGGAGGAGGATCTGCACATCAGTATCATGAAAAGGAGGTACCTGCAGGCAGTGCTGCGTGGGGCACGGGCACAGGAGGCTGGGCAGAGCCACCGTGGACTCACCTCCAGGGGCTGGATCCCCTGCACAGGGCACATTTCAGCTCCCAGAGGGCAGCTGCTGGGGGCTTTTCACTCCTCTGTGCAGAGGGGTTTGCACTCTGGATTTCACAGATCACAGATTTCTTCAGGCTATCACTCGGGTCTCACTCTCTGTCCAGGGCTCTGAGGCTTTGTGGCCAAGGAATTGCATGACCAGGGAATCATCTGTGGGCTTCAGCTGTGTGAAATACAGAGTGTGGGGGCCCCAAATCCTGCCTTCTGCTTTCACTTGTGCTCAGATTCTGATGTAACTGAAGCTGGGGGAGCTCAGTGCTGGGGAGCAGAGTTGGGAAGCAAGGTGTGGGGTTTTATTTTTGATTACAGAGCAGCAAGGTGTGGGGTTTTATGTTTGATTACAAGTGTCAGAGCATCCTGAGAGCCTTTAGGAGCAGGGGAGCAGTGATGGAGTTGCAGGAGGAAGTGCTTGATTTTGATCCTGTTCTTCTCAGTGCCATGAGCATTCATCCTGGAATTGTGCAATCCTAGAGGAAGAGGAGAAGGGATTGTCTGGAGTTAGGTCCTGGCAACCCTCACCTGGCCTCTCCTGGGAGGCCTCAGTGCCCTCAATATTCACCTGCAAAATTCCAGGTCCTCCCACCCCTCTGAAAAGCCAGGAATTTCAGAGACTCTGTAACCCCAGAGAGCACACCCCCAAGGCCCCGTGCCTCAGCCCCCTGTGCAGATCTTGCAGCTCCTCTGGGTTGTCATCTCCCCGTGATGCACAGCAGGGCTCAGATCCTGAGACAAGCCCTATAAAAACAGAGCAGAGGGAGCTGAAGGGCTGTAATTGCTTTTCTAATGCTTTATGTGCTCCTTGCCTGGCAGTAGAGAAGCTGTTTCCCCTTCCCTCAGACAGATGCTGGTACCCTCAGCAGCTGAGGGCTCGGAGCAGGGAGACAGAAGAGCAGCCAGCTCTTCCCATAAAGCCTCCTGTAATTAAAGTTTATCATTGCAGCTGTCCAGTGTTGCTGCTGGAAATGGAAAGGTGTTTTGGGATACACCTGGGCTGCTCAGGAGCCACTGAGCACAGGGAACCCTCCCAGTCAGTTTTGGTGAACTGCCCTGCTCCTCCTGCCCCTTTAATTATGCTTTTAATGCTGCAGAATTACAGTGCTAGATTGTCTCATTAGGAGGGAGAACAACATGATAACTATAATTGATAATGCTGGGCCCCCCAAATACAAAGTGCTCTTATCTTAAATCTTTAATTACTGTAATTGCTTTGCCTTGTTTATTAGGAAATGAAGGAAGAATGTTTGGCAGGTCTCAGGCAGTGATCCCCCAGCCTGCCGTGGCTGTGCTCTCCAGCAGTTTGTGTCTCTTGGTTCAGCTTTATTTCCTTGGAGGGGCAGGATTCTCCCAGCTGGGTTCAGCTCTCCCTGCTTTTGTACAGTTCTTTTCTGGGAGCTGTGCTGCAGTGTGTGGGGAAAGCTGGGCTAGTGGGGCAGGCAGAACTCCTGTGAGGGCAGGAACAAGGGAAAAACCAGGAATTCAGTGCTCAGGGAACATCTACTGCTCCCAGCCCCAGCATTCCTGAGATTTATCCCTCAGACAGGGGACCCCAGCCCTCCTGCCCCAATGGGGGGAGACTGGGCACTTCAGCTGCTCCAGGGCCTCCAGTGGGAGCAGTGACCCCCTCCTGCTGGCCCTGGGGTGGCCCTGGGGACATCAGGAGCAGCCTGACCCCCTCCTGCTGGCCCTGGGGACATCAGGAGCAGCCTGACCCCCTCCTGCTGGCCCTGGGGACATCAGGAGCAGCCTGACCCCCTCCTGCTGGCCCTGGGGACATCAGGAGCAGCCTGACCCCCTCCTGCTGGCCCTGGGGACATCAGGAGCAGCCTGACCCCCTCCTGCTGGCCCTGGGGACATCAGGAGCAGCCTGACCCCCTCCTGCTGGCCCTGGGGACATCAGGAGCAGCCTGACCCCCTCCTGCTGGCCCTGGGGACATCAGGAGCAGCCTGACCCCCTCCTGCTGGCCCTGGGGACATCAGGAGCAGCCTGACCCCCTCCTGCTGGCCCTGGGGACATCAGGAGCAGCCTGACCCCCTCCTGCTGGCCCTGGGGACATCAGGAGCAGCCTGACCCCCTCCTGCTGGCCCTGGGGACATCAGGAGCAGCCTGACCCCCTCCTGCTGGCCCTGGGGACATCAGGAGCAGCCTGACCCCCTCCTGCTGGCCCTGGGGACATCAGGAGCAGCCTGACCCCCTCCTGCTGGCCCTGGGGACATCAGGAGCAGCCTGACCCCCTCCTGCTGGCCTGGGGTGGCCCTGGGGACAGGAGGAGCAGTTAGCCCCTTGTGCTGGCCCTGGGGTGGCTCTGGGGACAGGAGGAGCAGTTAGCCCCTTGTGCTGGCCCTGGGGTGGCTCTGGGGACAGGAGGGGCAGTTAGCCCCTTGTGCTGGCCCTGGGGTGGCTCTGGGGACAGGAGGAGCAGTTAGCCCCTTGTGCTGGCCCTGGGGTGGCTGGGTGGCCCTGGGGACAGCAGCAGCACAAAGGAGCCAGAGCCCAGACACGACAGCTGGGCCCTGCAGGGGCTGTGCCCCATCTGCTCCTGCCTTAATTCACCTGCTGTGCCTCCCCCCGGGCTGGGGCTTTACTGCCCCCCCCGAGAGCAGAACTAGGTTAAACTGGGATGGGGAAGCTAGGCCAGGCCTCAGCAAACCTGTGTTTTGCTCCTGCACCCCTGGATGTGCCCCCTGCACACCTGGCACTACCAACACCTCATTACTGCTTTCAACACTTGGCCTTTTCCTCTTTTTCCTGATCCCAGTTTCCTGCTGCTTTGAGGGCTGGGCACTGGTGCAGGAAAGAGTCTGGGGATTAGAGCTGGAGTTGGAAGTTTCTTTGGTCACCTCAGCCTGTGACTTTTGTCCTGGCTTTTGTTGCTGCCCCCTGGATTACCCCAGACACCAAAGGAGGGAAGTGGTGGGGTCCCCACCCTGGAAGTGCTCAGGAAGGTGTGCCTGTGGCACTGGGGACATGGTTCAGCGTGGACGTGGCAGTGTGGGTTGGGGTTGGACTGGATGAGCTTAGAGGGCTTTTCCAGCCTTAATGATTCCATAGTTCTGAATCAGACTCCACAAGTTCCGTTGCTCTGCAGTAGTTTGGGAAGCTTTGGCTTCCCTCCCCTCCCAGGGAGATTCCACCCAGCCCTGATAAATGTGTGAGCTCAGCCTGGGAGCTTTCCACCCCGAGGTGCAGAGGGCCTGTCAGGATCTCCGGGATGTTATCCCAGGAATCTGCAGGCAGAGGAAGGCCAGGGGAGCCAGGGAGGAAGGCTCAGCTCTGACAGCAAGATCCTCACACACTGCTGGATTTCAGCCCAGCATTGTCTTGTGGCTTGATGCATTTAATTCCTGTTTTAAAGAGTGCCTCTTTCACTGGCGTGGGAGGGGAGGCAGGAGAAATGCAGTGACAGCATCTGGGATTGAACAGGGTGGGTCAGGAGCAGCTTTGGCCGAGTCCCCAGCAGTGGGATGGGGTGAAGGATGAGAGGGAAGCTCCAACACCTGCTCACAGTGCTGGGAATGTGTCATTGATCTCATGAGGATGTGAAAAAAAGGGGAAAACAGCCACTGACTTCCCATGGATGCTGCAGGGTAAAATACCCCAAACAGCACAAATTCCCTTCTTGGCCAGGAAGGAGATGTGAGAGCAGCTAAAAAGGTGAAGTGTAAGAAGGAAAGGAAAGGAGGTCTTGCTCCCCAAGTGCCCTTGGCAACTCTGCCCCTCTCCCTGTGGCTGAGCTCCCCTCATCTCCTTGGGTCTGACCCTTGCAGCAGCAATTGCAGGTGCCCCCAGTCCCAGTCTCCTGCTGCAGTTGTCAGGCTGCTCTCCAGGAACCATGGATGGGATTCCCTGAATCCCTGTTCACTCCCTGCTCAGCCTTCTGAGTGCTGGAGCCAGCCTGGCGTGGATGCTGGGAGTCTGTGGAAGCTGACTGGGATAACTGGGAGGAGCAGGAGGATCCAGCTCTGTCCTTCCAATCTGAAAACCCCATCAAAAGCCCCAACCCCCCTGGCTGCTCTGCCTTGGCTTGGGATGTTGTTCATCCCAAAGCTGCTGCTCCTGCCTGTGACAGGCAGAGGGACAGAACACACCAGCTTCATTCCTGAGGTGGGAAACTGCTGAGAATTCATTGCCAGCTGGGGAGGGAGCACAGCACAGACACATCTGGGGCTGCTGCCTAAAACATCAGCACTGAGCTCGTTCTGCCTCCTCTGGCAGGGGCTGGGGGCTGGGGCAGCACCTGCAGCTCTCAGGGACAGGGTCTTGGTGGAGCAGGAGAGGGTCAGGATGGAGCAGGAGAGGGTCTTGGTGGAGCAGGAGAGGGTCTTGGTGGAGCAGGAGAGGGTCAGGATGGAGCAGGAGAGGGTCTTGGTGGAGCAGGAGAGGGTCTGGATGCAGGAGGTCTGGATGGAGCAGGAGGTCAGGATGAAGCAGGAGAGCATTTCCCAGTGCTGAGCAGCTCCTGGGTCCTGCTGTGGACACAGAGCTCCAAAGTGGGGCTGGGCAAGGCTGGGGCTGGGGCTGGGGGGGTCCCCAGGGTGGAGCAGGGTTTGGGGGCAGGAGATGAGTGCTCAGCCCGTGCCTCTGACCTCTCCTTTTTGTTTGTTTGTTCCAGGATTCACACCCACTGGGATTTGAACATCTCCTTCCGAGAGACCTCTTGCAGGTACCATTTTTGGGCACCTCTCTGTATGGTAGGCTGAGAGTTTCTGATTTGTTACTGGGTGCTGATGGATGTAAATTAACATTTCTGTCAGTTCTGGGGGTTTTTTTTCTTCCTCCCTTTGTTCCTCGTCCTCCCCTTCTCTTTTGTTTTGGGGGAAGTTGTGGGGTAAACAGTCCCTTTTACATTGGAAGAGAGAATTTATGAGACTTGTAAAGAAACCCCAATTTTTCTGTGTTTAATCTGGCCCCAAGAAGGTGGAAATTCATAAATTGAAGATCTCCAGTTGCAAACATGAATATTCCTCTGTGACCCCTGATATCCTGGGCGTGGTGCATTATCTTCATGTCCTGCCAGCAGTCACAAACTCTTCTAATCCTTTAAAAATCCAGAAATTTGCACTAAGACCTGGGGTTATGAAAGGTCTCTTTTATTTTGGATTTCCAGATCAGAATGCAGCCCTTGAATTGTAGAAAACTGCTGGGTTTTTAGAATGAGAACAGTAAATCTGAGCAGCTGTGAAACTTCTCAGGGAGGAGAAAACAGAGCAGGAGGAGCAGCTGAGGGCAGGGTGAGGGTCTGGGGGTGCTCCCTCCACTCCTGGGTGCTGGGGAAATCAGGATCTGCTGGCAGAGAGCAGCCCAGGGAGAAATTGGAGTTTTGATGTTTTGTGTGAACCTGTTCAGTTAGAGATGGAACAAAGGGAAATGATTACCACAGGTGGAGCAGAGACAATGCAAGTGGCTTTAGCTGACCACTGGAGAGGGAATTAAACCTTGGCCATGGGAGTGAGGGTGGGAAATCCACATGGACTCATCCTCCAACAGGGAACAGTGAGGGCAGAGGAATTCTCTGCTGTTGAACTAAGCTCAGACTGTGGCTCTGAACCACAAACCCCCATAATTCCTATATTTTCCAGCACTAAGAGCACAAACCCCACCCCACAGTGAGCACAATGAGCCAGTGCAGCAGCTCAGCACCCATAAAAACAGGTTTTTGAAAGGCAGCCCTTAGAATGAAAACCCTGCTTAGCTGCTCCAAGCTTTTGGGACTCTGAAATACAAAAGGATGGATTCCTTCCAGGCAGAGCCTTTCATGCTAAATTTCAGCCCAGAGCAGAGTTTTATGGCTGTTACAAACTCCTAAAAGGCAGAGGTTTGGGATGGAAGTGCTGACAGTTCTTTAATTAATGGCCCTGTGAGCAATGATTCTGCACAATGGCAGCTGAGGGTGCCAACACCTTTGGAAATTAGAATCTCCATCTTAAAAAAATAATTCTGAGCTTGCAATGCGTGGAATAAAATAATGGTCTGATTTTTATGTCAAATACATTTCCTGGTCTTCCTCAACTTGACTGTTCCTTCAGTGTAGCTCTGTCCTGGAAGAAACCTCAGTAATTCCCCTTGGGATCAGAAGTTTTGCTTTTCCTGAGGAGTCCAGCTGTCAAAAGCTGCCCATCCAGCCCATTTAGAGGGGAAAAAAAACCTGGTTATGCTGTGTGGCAGAAGAAAGGTTTTGGGTTTAAATGGCAGGAGAGAAGCAGCTTTTCTGTATTGGAGTGGCCCAAATTGGCACCACACAGCCCTGTAATGGCACCACAGATCTCAGGTCCACCACGGGCTGGCAGAGGGGTTCAGCTGCTTGGTTATCAGGGAGCTGCCCTGTTGGATGTGCAGGTTGGTGGGTGTGGTGCAGCTGCTAAAGGGGAATGGAACAGGGCAGGCAAGAGGAAAAAGGACATAAATCAGGCTGAGGGGAAGGAGGAGGTGAAAAATACCTGGGAAGCGAGATGGGAGAAGCAAAGAAAATGGGAAATGCAGTGATTTAGCTCCTTGCTTTGGAAAGGAGAGCAGAGAGGGGAAAGGAGAGCAGGGGAGGATTGAAAAGCAGCTGTTGGTGGAGGTGTCAAGGCTGCTCCTGACTCAGCAGAGCTCTGCTGAGTGACACAGGTGACGTTATCAGAGCCACAGCACTGCTGCTCTGCTCTGCCCTCCCAGCACTGACAGGGGATGCATCTGGGGCTGCCTGGTTTCATTTTTTTTTTCCCCTAGTAAGCTTTTCCTTTCTAATCTCCAAGACCTGAAAGGGGGACTAAAAGGTCAGGGGGAGTTTTCAGCAGCTGGAGGCTGAATGTGAGCCCTGAGCAGCCTGAGCCCTGAGCAGGTGCTGCTGCAGAGCTGGGCTCTGCCAGGTGAGAGCCCTGGAGCTCCAGCAGGGAGGCCAGGCAGGGCACAGGGAGCAGTGTCCCCAAGCAGGGACCTGCCTGTCCCCTCTGGCAGTCCCTGACTGCTCCCCAGCTGGAAAAGCTGGTGCTGAGCTGAACGAGTTGAGTTTTGCCCATCAGATGAAGTCAGGGGAGGGGGGGCTGGGGAGATCCCAGCTCTGTGGGACCTGCAGAGCTGTTCCCACAACTCTGGGGACTCTGGGGGACAATTTGCTTCTTGACTCTATGGAAGACTTTAGAAGTCCCCAGTGAGACACCACAGATGTGTCAACCAAGGCTGGCACTGGCAGGAAAAGGGCATTTCTTTAATATCAGGCTGAATTCAGCCCATCCAGCTCGTTCCTGCCATGGGTTTGGGCAATGGGCTGCTCAGGGAAATACTTCAATCCTCTTCTTGGGTTTTTAGGAATCTGGCTCAGCAGAGGTACCTGAGTGGCTTTTCCCTTCCCTACAGGGATAAGGCCAAACAAGGAGAAAATTTGGAGTGATGAAAAGTATGACTTAATCTGAATTAATTATGTCATCATCATTTCATTAGCAGCACTTTCTGCTCTTGCACTCACTCCCAGGAAGATTTATCTGGCTACAGGGATGGGGTAGGGAAAGGAGACCATTTATGGACTAGCACAGATGCAAGTGCTAAAGGGGAATGGGAGCTGATAAACCAGTTTTAACTTGCATTTAAAGCTAAAATTGCATTTCAAATAAAGGTGAGAAGAGCTGTAGATTCCTACAGGAAAAGGGGAAAGTTTATTAAGAGTAGTTCTGGCCATGTTTATCCCCAGTGTGCTGTCATCTCTGGTGCATCTGTCATGGGAGGGTCCATGGACCTTTTTGTAGGGTATCCTAAAGGATTTGGGATAAACTGAGCATCTGAAGGCCTGTGTGTATTGTTGAGAAACAGCCAGCCTTGGGAAGAATTCCTGATACCTTTCAGCTCACATAATCCTCAGAGAAAGGACCAGTCCACCAAGAACAAACCTGCTTTTGGGTCCAGACTTGCAGGGCATGGTCTGGAACTGGAGATTCTGTGTGCCCCCTCCTCACCCCTCTGTGGGGCTGGGATGGTTTGGAGTGTCCTGGACACACCTGGGTGGTGGCAGGGATTCCTGTGGCTCCTCCCTTCCCTCCTGCCCCAGCACAGTTAAAGCTGCTCAGCCGAGGATTTTTTTAATATTTCATCAGCTGCACTTGCTGAGTGGAGAAAATGAGGGGAATTTGGGGGTTTGAAGAGCCCTCAGCCCCATCAGCTGTGCCAGCCACACATCCCTGCCACTGGCTGGGCAAAACAGCCCTTGGTGTGTCCCTGACGAGTCCCACACTTAGGGATCTTCTCCTCCCCATCTCTTGGGGTGGTGTAATTCCATCTTTTTTTTATTTATGAGCTTGCAGAGAGCTGAATGACAAAGCAGGCTTACAGTAAAAACATCTTCATACTTATTTCCACCTTATTTTGGAGTTGCCAGCCCTACTGATCATTTTTATGAACTGTCATGAGCATTAATGAAATTTTATGGGCATTTTGCTCGGGACATTGCAGGATGATTAATTTGTTTTTTCAGGCTCAGTCGGCAGGGAGATTTAGGGCTGTGCTGCCCATGGGTAGGGTTGGGATTTTCAGGCCTGTCTGCTCCCTCCAGTTGGGGAAAGTTGTTTGTCCCTCCCTCCTCTTCTCTTTTTTCCTCATTTCCCCCTTTCCTTCCCTGCTTGCTGTGGCTGGTGGGTGACAGCCCAGGAGGTGGAGATCCCTGGGAGGCAGAGGTGGGATGCTGGTGAATTGTTGCCTGTCAGATTTGTGTCTGGGAAGGACAGAGAGTGACCCAGAGGGTTTCTTTACCAGTGGTGAAGTTTTAAAATTTACCCAAAAGGCCAACCAATAAAAATATAATATAAATCAAGTACCAGATATAGTAATAACAACATAGAATACAAATATTTAATAATATATAATAATACACAATATACAATATAATACATAAAACATAATATACATATACATAATACATATACATAATAATATAATACAATACATAATACATAGAACAATATACACTATAATATATAATGCAGTATAATGATATATAACAATACCATATAATATATAACTATATACAATGTAATACAAAAATATAAATGTATTTATATAATAAACATTATTAATATTTATTAATATTAATAAATTAATGTTATTTTATGATATAAAATAATGATAAGAGGTGGCCAAGTGGTAGCTTTCCCTGAGCCTTGCCTGCTGGGTTCTGCAGAGCCCAGAATTCCCGTGGGGACACCTTGCTCCTGTGGCAGGGGGCATTTCCAGGAGCTGCCCTGCCAGGGCTGTGGCAGAGAGGTGCCAGCAGTGCAGCAGAGCTGGGGCTGCCCCTCCTGCTGCCCCCAGCCCTGCCCCTCCCCTTGACCCCAATCCCGCCGTGCCCAGCCCGGGCTGCCCTCGGGGATGGGCTTTGGAGCTCTGGCCAAGGTGACAGCGCCGGGGGGCTCAGCTGAGGCTTTCCCTGATCCCCAGCCCTCCTTTCCTGCTGACTCAGCGACCCTGGCTTTACTGCTGGGGACAGGGACACTGACCTTGCCTCAGAGGCCACGCCAGGGCACAGCCAGGCGTGCTGGGGGAAAGTTCCTGCTCAGAATTCCCTCTGCAGGGTGACCCCTGGCTCTGCTGGGCTCCAGGGGGCTTGGTCCTTCACTCACTTGGTGCCCTGTGTGTGTGGGAGGGGACTCAGAGCTTGTGAAATGAGGTTTTCTTAAATTTTGTTTAGGGAGCTTTGTGTTCTAGTAAGGAAGAAGCTGAGGGGATTCATCAGTTCTTGGGAATAAACATCATTTTATTCCCAGAGCACTGGATTTGGCCTGGTCAGGGTTGGGATGGGGGTCTCTGTTCCTACACAGCAGAGACACAACTCACACGTATTTTCCACTCTGAGCTGCCACCATTAACTGGGAGCACCAGGGGCTGATTTTCTGACAGGTTCTGTGCAGGAGGTCAGAGCAGGGAGACAGAGCAGTCCCTTCTGGGGCTTAAAAATCAATGAGTCTGTGATTAAATGGCCCACGGAGGCTGGACACTGCAGGTTGAGGGAAAAGCAATGATATTGGTGGTGTTTTATGTGGGGGCTGCAGCAGGAATTGCTCTTGCAGCTCTTCCAGGTCCTTGTACAACCCCCACGTTCACCAAATAGAGGGATTTTTCCCAGGGGCTGGGCTGGAGTGCTGATGTTTCTTTAGGAATCAGTTAGTAGTTTTATTTAAAAATGCTGACTAGAAAATCTGAGCCCCCTTGGTTGCCCGTGCTGGAGCAGCCCTGCCATCCCACAGTTGTGCTGTTACATCAGGTTGTTTCTCGGGGCTGTAATGATGCAACAGCCTTTATGGACCAATCTGGGATCTCCTTTAATGGCTTCCATAAAAAGCTCATTATTCCTCCCCATCCCTGCCTGATTTACATCCCTCCCGAGCCTGGGCTTTGGGCAGCCCTGAGGCACAAGCTCCTCTGCTGCATCCTGGCTCCCTCAGGCTGGAAAAGCCCTCCAGGGTCACCAGCTCCAGCCCTGGCCCTGCCAAGGCCAGCAGTGCCCGTGTCCCCAGGGCCACCTCCCCAGGGCTCCTGAGCCCCGCAGGGCTGGGTACTCCAGCACTGCCCTGGCAGCCTGGCCAGGGCTTTGTTCTCTTGTTTTGGGTGGGAAATCTTCCTGAGATCCCGTCTAAACCTCCCCTGGTGCAACTCGAGGTTGTTTCCTCCAGCAGCTGGTGACTCTGGCTGGGACACTGCTCCTGACAGCAGAAACTTGGCTTTTTGTGCTGCTGAGACCAGCAAAGGAAAAACCCCTTGTGTTTCTGCAGCTTCTGGGGATTCTCTCATCTCCTTGGAGCTTCTCTGCCACTCCTGGTACCTCAGCCTGGCCAGGCAGGGTGGGAGCATGGGGCCAGGGAGGGAAATCACTGCAGGGGGAACGACCTGAGCCTGGCACCTGAGCCAGGTGAAACATCCTTGAACCAGCCCTGGTGCAGCTCCCCTGCCCTGGCCTGGTCACTGCCCTCGTGTCTCTCCCTGCAGGTCTGACATTCCTCCCTTTGCATATTGGATTTTTCCTTTCTTTATTGGAGGGAGGGGCAGAGGGTCGGGACAGTTTTATGGCTGCTGTATTGATCAGTAAAATTTAATATAATCTCTGCACTTACTGGGTGATCGTTAAGGGGATGGAGAGACGGTGAAATGTATTTTAGAAGAAATATTTTTCCATTTTATTTCCTCCCTATTTTACTTCCTGAGTCTCTCTTCTCTTCCAGTCTCCTTCTCTGCATTCCTTCAGAGATTTTTGACTGTGTTTTCCCAGCTTTCCTTTGATTTGATGAAGTATTAGGAAAAGTTACCCAGTCTGGTGTGGTGCTGGACCCGTTCCCCACTCCCTCAGCTCCCTTGCAGTTTCTGGATCTGTGGAATTTTGTCCCTCCTGGTTTGTGTCTCCCTGTGGTTTTATCCCAGCTCTCTCTGGAGCTCCTGCAGGGCCAGGTGGGCTCTGCTGTCTGCTGCCCGTTGCTGTGCATTGCACGGAGCAGAGCCCAGAGCTGCCTCCCCGGCAGCCCAGCGAGCCTGGAGCACAACAGTGACAGCCTGAGCTCCAAATCTGCTCCAGGAGCTGACACTGGAGCAGCCTTTGGAGCTCGGGGCAGGGCAGGCCTGGCTGTGCCAGCAGGGTGGGAGCCTCTGCCAGGCTCCTGCAGCCTCACCCCGTGAGGAGGATGGGGCACTGGGGGCGAGCCCCTGCTCCGCCACCCCCTCACCCCGGGGACAGGCAGCTGCAGGAAGAGTAGGACAGCCACTGTTGAGAATTATTTCCATTTTGACCAAACTGTCTCCTTCCCCCCTCTGCAGTCAGCCTGAGCAGAGGCACCAGGGCCTGCGGGCGCCTGGCTGCCTGTGCTCTGCACAGCCCTGACACTGATTTATATTTTGGTTAATTGTCTCCAGCCATTAGTCTGCTCATCCCTCTCCTCGTTAGAGATGCACTCGCTGCTAATGGCTGGAAATGAAGCACATTTAGAAGGTGTTGCTCCCAGTCTGGGTCTGGCTGGGCCGGCTCTGGGGGTGGCGTGTGGCCCTCGGGGACATCTGTCAGCACCTCTGTGCCCGCTGCGCCTCGCAGGCCAGAGGGGCCGAGGGCTGGGGGCTGCCCCGCTCCTGTCATCCCCTCCCGAAGTCACTGCATCCAGTGTGCTGGCTCAGAAGGGGCTGGGAGGGGCTGGGGTGGAGAGCGGGGGCTGGATTCTGCCGGAGTCCTTGGGTAAACGGAGGGGATCTCAGAGCCTGCAGTGTGCCCGGGGCCCCGCCGCGCCCTGAGCTGGGCTTGCTGATGCACCTCTGCACACCACCGTGCTTTTTGTTTCAAACCCGTGGAAAATATCCTGAGAGCAGGAGATTTTGGGGGAAGGAGAACACCACTGCTGGTGTGGGGATGATTCCTTCTCCTGGGTTCTGTTTTCCCTGGGTGTATCCCGGTGTTCTGCCCTCTCTGGGTTTTGAGGAGCTGCTCCAGAGAGAGGGGGGTGCATTTTCCTGGTGGATAAAACAATCCCTCCCAGTAGCTGAACGTGTTTACACACCAGCGCTGCTCTGGGCTCGATTGGGATGCGAGGCACTGTGCAAATGCAAAGATGTAATTATCCCATTTTTCTCTTCCCACTCCCTGCTCTCCTGGCTCCTCTCCTCCGCCCTTTCCGGGCCTTGTGCTGATGGCAGCGTTTATCTGCATTTGTCCTCTGTCCCTGACAGCCACTTATTGATTGGCATGATTAAAAAGAACTGATAATCACTTCACATTAATCCCATAAATGACTTAAGACACCAAAATATTTGCATAATGCATCTTAAAGGTGGCAGCTAAAAGAGGATAAGACCCAAAACTGCTTGGCACAGGAGAAATGGGCTTCCCACTCACCTGTGGGCTTGCTTAAGTAATGAGCCTCGTGCTTGCATAAGGAGCACTCTGAACTGCTTTAGGGGGGAGATGCATGGGTGCCCAGAGGATTTGGGATCCGAGCATCCCTTCTCCTGCTGATCCCCCTGAGGGGTGGGGGATCCCGGGGGCAATCACGGGGCTGTTTGTGTCTGCAGCCTCCCGTGGAAATCTGCAGCCAGACGCCCGCTGAAAGTACCTAAAGACTTTCTGTCCTGAACTGATCTGCTTAGCAGAGCTAGACACGGATTAGCCCCTGCTGCAGCCCGGGATGGGCTGGGAGCGCCGGGATCTGCCGGGGCCGGGGCAGCAGCACTGGGGGGATTGGGGGGATATTTAAGGCAGATCAGTGCTGGGTAATTCTGCAGATAATGCACCCTCCGGGCTGCCCTGCCGGGCCCAGGTGAGGACACCCCTGGGTGGGAGCTGTGCTGGCACGGGAGGGAGCTGTGGCTGGGCAGGGAGGGCACTGTTCCTAATTTCTGTCGTTTTTGCCAGGTGGCTCTGGCTCTCCTGGCTGTCACCTTCCCTTCAGAGAGAGGGCAGGAAGAAAAGTTGCCCCGTTTTAGCTGGGGGTGAGCCCCTGGTCTGGGAGGATGGGGAGCTCAGCATCTTCTGCAAACAAACAAACAAAAGGGAAACGTTCCAGCACCCCCAGCTCCTGCCCCGGGTTCCACCTTGTTCTTCCTCTTCACTCTTTGTAGATCATTTACTCAGGAATATTTTGCAACTGGAGAGTGGTTTGCCAGCAAAATCATTCACCACTGAGCTGCAGTATCTGCTACAGTGAATTGGTTTTTGTGTTCTTCCTCTCCACAGAAGGAAAAAAAAAAAAAAAGAGAAAAAAAGGGCTAAGCCAGCCTAGTTAGCAGCAGTGTGATGCAAGGAGAACAGGCAAAATAATGCTGAATTGCTCTAACACAGTCTCTTTTCCCACAAGGAAGAGCATTGTTTTGGGATCTGTTGGAGGGGGAGTTGAAAATGGGTTTTGTAAATAAATGTGTCCCCTCAGCTCTGAGTAACGCTGCTGTCCGGGCTCGTGGTGGGTTTCTCTCTGAGGAGAAAAACTATTATTCAATCAAATCAAACAGCCTTTTGTCCCAGCACTGATGGAATGGAAAAACTTAGGTTTTTAAGAATAGAAGGGTGGCAGCTGATAGAAAACTATCAGTTATTTCAGTTCAAGTTTCCTATTCATTCTGGAGCAGATCTGCCAATTCCTCCGCTTTCAGTTTTTCCATCCTAGATGTGAGTCCTGGCCCACGCAAGTTATATCTGGCAGGGCTGGAATCAGGAGCTCTGGCAGCTGCAGGGTCCTTGATGGGAAATGGGAGGGAAGCTCGGGAAGGGCTTTGCACTCCCCAAAATCGAGGAGAGGTTACGGAGGCACCCCCGGGGAGGGAGAGAGGGAGGGAAGGGGGGACCTCTCCTGCAATCCAGCAGTGCTGGAGCACACAAAAGCCTCTTCCAGATGTGCTCACAAGGGGGAAAAAATCAATTCTGGGGGGTGCAGGTGGGATTTCCTTAACGTGGGGTTTTTGTGCTCTGCCGCAGCCGCGACAGCGACCTCTCCACCATCATCTCCAACCTGCACCAGAGCCGCCAGCTCGTTATGCCAGAGAGCCAGAGCCGCTGTGAGTTCAAGAGGAACCCCCTGGACGTGGGGCTGGCAGCTGCAGGTGAGGGCTGGGGCACCTCCTGCTGCCCTGGGCTTGTCTTTCCCCTCCTCTCCCTTCCCCTCCTCTCCCTCTCGCCCCCCAGTCCGTTCGTTTTCCTGTTGGTTTTTTCTGTGTTGCACTTCAGCTGTAGGAAATCTTGTAGTGCTGTGGCTGAAGATGAACGTGGAAAGGATTTGGTGGTGGTGAAGCCCTTTGGAGGTCCCAGCCCTGTGTTGTTCTCAAATCCAGTGGGCTGTGTTAAAGGAGCTTGTGGCAGCACGGGACTGAAATGTCCCCAGGGCTGGTGCCAAGTGAAGCAGAAAGGCCTTGCAGAGAGCATGATTTGATTTGTAATTTCATTAATCTGAGGTTCCCCACACTGCTGCTGGGCCTGCCAGCTCCCGTGGGAGCAGGATTGTTTGGGTTTCTGGGGCTACCTGGCAGTTTTTGGGTCGTTCCCCTGGTTTCAGCCCCACCCAGCGTGGAACCAGAAATGCTCCTGTGGGATCCTGCCCTGGGACTCCCTGCATGTCAGGGAGGGGGTGTGGGGAAGAATGGGCTGGTGGCAAATGTGCAGAAGTCAACAAGTGAGAGTCTGGGATAAATAAACCAAGATCTGCTTGTTGATTGCAGGATCCTTCAATTAGAAATACAAGTCAAAGAAAAACTGGGGTTTCTGTCAGTTTTCATACTGAGTGATCCCTGCTCTTCCAAATCAGAGCTGGATCTCTCTGTGTGCTAATTTAGGCCTTTTCAGAAAATCTGTCTGGTTGTGGAGTTATTCATATATTTTGTTATTCTGTTGAGTGTGTGAGTGAACCCCAAATCCAGAGGAAACCCCACACCTGACACCCTTTGGGAATGTCTTGGGGGGTGAAAACTTAAATCACATCTTCAGTCCCAGATGTGCCCAGGAGGGATTTGTGGTGTGTCTGTAAATCAGCCATGGCAGCTCCAGACTTTGCTTTCACAGCTGAATCTCCAATCTCATCATTAACAATTTCCCAAAGCCCCTTTCCCTGCACAACTCCAACAGCCAAACTGGCCATAAATCCATTTTTCCCTATGACCCTGCTGGAGTCTGCGTGGCTCAGCTGACCCTGGGTGTCAGAATGGGTTTCAGTATTGTTTGCTTTGCAGAGAAACTGCTGGGCTTGATCAGCATTGCTGGAATTCTCTGAGACCTGTGGCATTCCAGAAATGCAAAGGGTTCTTCACATTCCCACATGGAGAAAAGATGAGGTGTGGAAGCTCTGATTCCTGTTTCTTGATTGGTGTTTGAGATGCTCTGATTTGTTTCTTAAATTAAGAAACTGTAAGAAATGGCCTCAAGTTGTGCCAGGGGAGGTTTGGGTTCAGTATTAGGAACAATTTCTTGGGGGAAAGCTTTGGAAGAGGGCAGTGCTGGAGTCACACCCCAGGAGGTGTTCAGGTCACCTGGGATGTGGGTTGGTGGTGCTGGGTTAATGCTTGGGCTGGGTGATCTTGGAGGTCTTTTCCAACCTTTTGATCCCGTGAAATATTCCTGAGTGAAAAAGAAGAGGCTCAGGCCCACAGGAGGCCACCAAGCCAGTGACCAAGCTCTCAAGGACACGACAGGTTTGGGGTGTTCAGAAGGGCAGGGGAGGTGTCTGTGGGGACAGGGAGCTTTGTCACCTCTCCCCAGGGCCAGTTCCCCTCTGGGGTTTGGGG
Source organism: Urocynchramus pylzowi (assembly GCA_013397555.1). Classification (NCBI taxonomy): domain Eukaryota; kingdom Metazoa; phylum Chordata; class Aves; order Passeriformes; family Fringillidae; genus Urocynchramus; species Urocynchramus pylzowi. The sequence continues at coordinate 63,694 of VZRH01001683.1, read as the reverse complement.
CTGGGCATTGCTGGGGCTGGTTTTGCTGGGAGGGGAGCTGGGTAATCCTGAATTGTTAGAGAATTTTCAGAGGTGGTGCTGGCTCGGTCTGAAGGACTGCTTGAAACCATTTTGTTCCAACAAGAAGGGGAGGGGAACTTTGCCCCCAGCTGTCTGCCCTGTGTGTTGGGTTATGGGCATCTCCCCCTCCTCCAGGCACCTGGAGATAAACAATGCTGAATAAATGATGCTGGGGCCATTAGGTTCAAAAAGTCCTGCATCACTCCTGGCTGGGAGCTGCAGGGGCTCTCACAGGCTGCTGGGATCTGCTCTGGAATGTTCCTGGTGCTGGTTCATGGGTGGGATTTGGTCCCAGGGAGAGCAGGAGGAGCTCTCTGGAGGCTCCTGTGCTCCCCATGGAGCTCAGAGTGCTGCTGGAACAGGAGTCAGCAGTGCCTGCTCCTCCCTGCCTGAGCTTCAGTAGAGCACTGGGAACAAGGACAGCACAAATGGCAGAGATTTGCTCACTGCCAGCCCGTGGGGGCAGCAAAAAGGCTGAAGCTGGCAGGGTTGGCTGGTTTGTGATTAATTCTGTGAGGGAATTCCTTCACTTGTTGTTACAACCAGGATTAGAGGCAGTGCTGTAGTTTCAAACAGCATGGGCTGGGAAATCAGCAATATCACTGGATCTTGAATGGCCTTTGAAATGCAGAAAGGGGCTGAAACGAATGGAGAATAATTGTGTGTGGTTCTGGGGCTTTTCTGACTTCAGGAAGGTAGGAAAGGGCTCAGGCCAGAGCTGCCTGGGGCTGGGGGTGAGGTTGGCTCCCTGAGCAGGGAGGAGGGGTGAGCCAGCCCTTGGCAGTGCCAGCCTGGGCAGGGAGCAGGGAGAGCCACTGGAAAAGCAGCTTTGGTGATTCCCCAAGCCCCCAGAGCAGTTTCCCTCAAACCATGGCTGGTCTCTCCTCGGCTGACCCTGCAGATGGCTCCCTGCTGTCCCTCCTCCCGTGGTGGTCCTGCAGTGGGGAGTGCTCTCCTTGGTGCTAATTGAACTGCAGCTGGGGATGGAAGGGAAGGAAGAGAGGAAAAGTGCATGGAATGGGGTCTGTGCTTCCTTGGGAGCAGCCTCAGAGGGTCTCACAAAGTGCCTCCCCCGTGCTGGTGTGCTTTGCACGCTGCTTTAGGGCCTGAACCAGCATTTGGCACCAGAGTCCTGGTCCCAAGGCTCTAATTCATTCCTCTCCTGCAAAAAAAAATCCTGTTAATTTCTCCTCTTTCTCTCCTCAAACACCCTCTGTTCTGCAGTGCCAGATTTCATGGGTTTCCAGTTGCAGTAGGACTATTTGCATGGATAGAAGTGGAGGATTCAGGCTCCCTCATGCTAGAGGAAGGTGGGTAGCTCTTCCCTCTCTTCCTTGTGCCCCTCGTGCCTCAGGGGCTTGGTGTGGTGGCTGGAGGTGGTCTGAGAGGGCACGGAGTGGAGACAGAGCCTCAGGGCCTGCCCCAAGCAGGGAGAGAGTCACTGTGGATCTGCATGAAACATTGGGGGCTGAGGCTGCCCTGGCTGTGGTGTGGGAAGCAGCAGCAGCAGCAGGGCAGCTTTCCCCTGGGGCAGAGCTCCCAGGGAGGCTTTTCCAGGGGTTTTTGGTCAATGTGATGGGAATGAGGAGCCCTGAGAGCCTTGGCCCTGTGGGAGCAGGGCTGTCTGGTGCAGCTGCAGCGATTCCTGTGGGAATCCCACGTGCTGGGGACAGTGTGACACCTGTGTCCTCCTTCAGGAGCCCTGCTCCCTTAGAGGCCGTGTGTTCCTGGTGCTTTTGGAGCCCTGGAAGAGCAGAGTTCACCCAGGTGTCTCAAAAACATCACAGAGCTGAGCTGTCTCTGTGAGAGGATGTGTTCTGTGCTCACCCTCTTGTCCCATGGTTCCACGTGGTGCCCTGTTGACTAAGCAAGGGAGAAGGAGGAATTTTTGGACTGTAAAGAGATTCACATGTAAGAATTTGGGGTTTATTTCACAAGGCAGTGCCTGTAGCTCCCCGTGTGGATCCCCAGCTGACTGCACAGGCCTCACCCTGGGTCCTGTGTCCCTGCCGTGGCCACGGAGGCCTTGCAGTGACCTCGTTTGCCTTTGCACCCAGACCCAGAGCTTTCATATGCTAAGGAGGAGTTAATATTGGGGATGAAAAGGAATTGGGATCAGGGATGTTGCTGCTAATGGTTAGAGACAGGATCCCAGCACACGGCTGCTCTGGGGGCGCGGGATAATGAGCTGGGCTGCAGACATGTTTTCATTTAACTAAGCCAAACAACAGGGAAAAAAAGCAGCAGCCTTTATTGGACTGCTGCCTTAAATTGAGCAGAAAATCAGCACCAAATGGGCATCCAGGAGCTGGAAGCCCAGGCCCCGTTGTTGATGTGTTTTCCCGTGAAGGACAATTGTTTACCTTGGCAACATGAGGGTCGAGGCTCTGTCACTGCTCTGCATCCCCTGGGCTTGGAGCTGGAGCACTGTCCCCTCTCTGTGCTCTATTCAAGTTTGTTTTTGCATCTCCTGAAGCCTTGCAGGAGTGGGATGTAACCAACAGCCTTTTGTAATACAAGCAGAGGTCTCGGGAAGTGAGGGGAAAGCAGGAAAGGCCAACGTGGAAGCGTTTCCTTTGGCTGTGCCAGCACAGGTCATTGCAGGGATTTTGGTGGTGTGAGTGCTCAGGTTTTATTCTTGGCTTTGCCACTGCTGGAGGAGAAGGAGCTGAGGCAGTTTAGGGCCCTGTTGTTGGAGTTCATCTAAGGTTGGAAAAGACCTCTGAGATCATCGAGGCCAGCCTGGGCAGGGCTCAGCACCTCTGGTGACTCCTGGGGGTTCTTGGCCTCTTCAGTGCAGGAGCTGGGTGGGGATTTTCAAGGGTTAAATTGGGGATCTGTCACTGTGGGGACTGTCCTGCTGCTGCCCTGTCCCCAGGGAAAGCTCGTGGTTCCACACTGCCCAGGGGGTGAGCGGCGCTTTGTGCCACACACGAGCAGATTTGGGAAGAGTTCTTTAAGGATGGAGGGCTGGGCATGGGAAGGGTTTTATTAATGATTTGCTGTGAGCAAGAAGAGGCTCAGCTGCCTATTTCATTCATTTTTCAGCTCTGCACAATCTTTTTGTTCCCAATTCCTTTTCTTCCCTTTGCTTCTTTCCCTTTCCCTGCTCTTTCCCCTCCTCCTCACATTTCTTTCTTCTCAAACCCTTTTTCCTCCACTTCCTTTTCCATTCTTAATCCCCATCTCTCTCTCTCACACACACACACATCCTTCTTCCTTTCCATTCCTCCTCCTCCTCGGTCCCTTGTCCTGGTCCCTGCCCTCCCTTCCCCAGCTCCCTCCCTCTCCCAGCTCCTGGGGAAGAAGACAATTTGAAGGTTTTCCGCTCTGCTCTCAGCTGAGAGGCTCCTTCCCTCAAGCCAATCAATGGGAGCCTTTCAGCCCCACTGGGGCTTGGCAAACATGAGATCAATAAGTTATTAGCACCATTCTGTCAGCTGTAATGTGGAGATTGATCGGGGCCGGGGCTCCTGCTTGCTGCCTGGCACTTCCCCAGCCTGATAAAGATGACAGATTAAGGGAATAAGAAAAAGGAATTAAGGAGTCTGGCTGTCAAAGCTGTCACGGGCTGGAGGAGCAGCGTTTTTTTCAGGGGCTGAATGAGTGCAATTGGACATTTAAATGGTGCTAAGGGGGTCCAGCACCACCAGCAGCTCTGCTGGGAATCGCTGGCCTCGGCCTTGCCTGTGCTGAGGAACTGCTCTGGAAGGAGCAGCCAGGGAGGTGGAGCAGCTCTGCTGGCTCCTGAGGCCACCCCAGGCTTCTGAGCCTGCAGGGGGACAGGGATGCTGTCCCTGCCTCCCTGGTGACAGGTGACATCCCCAGGGCTGAGGGCCATGGGGCCAAACAAGCTTTGCCCAAGAGGTTTGTGCTCACAGAATCCCAGACTGATGGGAAGGGAATGAAATCCCACCCAGTGCCTCCCCTGCCATGGCAGGGACTCCTTCCACTGTCCCAGGCTGCTCCAAGCCCTGTCCAGCCTGGCCTGGGGCACTGCCAGGGCTGGGGAATTCATAACCTGTGCCTAGCTCTCTGGTTTAGCAGACTTCCCCCTCCTCCTGCGTTGCCCACTGGAACCTGCTCCTTTCCAGGCAGGAAAATGAGCTCCAAAAGGCCTGGACTTCCAGCCCACTCTCCCAGCTGCGTTCTTTAAATCTTTTCTAAAGGAAAGTTGAGATTCACAAGTTTGTGATTGCTAAAAAGCCTTTCTGCAGCATATAAAATTAATTCAGATCTCTCTCTTAAGTGCAGTATATCCTTTCCATGAGCGTTTTTCATACTATGAATATTTACCACCTTTCTGTGGCTTTGGTGCATGCTGTAAAAATGAATTTTGTAAGAACCTGGGAGCCAGGGGGATGTTGGAACACCTTCCCTAATAAACAGCCTCGTTCCAGACAGGCACCAGGATGGCTCCAGCATCACCTGTGTGATCAGCTCCCTCCGTGTCACTCCTTGGGACCTGAAATATTATTGGACATTCCCTTCAGGTGCTTTGTTCCAGCTGGGGAGATGGAGTGTGAGGAGGTGGCAAGTAGCAGGATCCTGAGGATGGTGGGAGGAGAGGCAGATGGTCCTGTGGAGCTGAGGAAGGGGATCCAGGCTGCTTCCCGTGCCCAGGAGAGGCTGCTTGGTGTGGTATCCCCTGGGAATCCTGCTCAGCCCCCTCTTTCCTGTGAGCTGTGCTCAACTGGCAGCTGGGGAGGGGTCAGGGACCCCGAGGCAGCCTTTGGGGTGCTGCTGTGAGATGCACTGAGATCAGAGCGCTGATCTCTGGCTCTCCTTGGAGCCCTCCTGTGCTGCTGGGGGCAGTGACTGCACAGCCAGGCTGAGCCAAAGTCCCCCAAAAGTGAGCAAGGAGGAGAAGCCCCTTGGATCATGCAGCAGTGCATCCTCCTTGATTTGTAAAGAGCCGTTCCCGTGTCCCATCCCTCCCTCCTGTTGTTCCCTGCTTTCCTATCTGTTTCCAGGAGTCTCCTGGGGCAGGGAGCTGGAAGGGTGGTGCTGAGGGAGGCTTCACAAACAGCCTGGCTGTGCTGGGGACAGTCCTGAGGCAGCAGTGCCCCCTGCCCTGCTGCCAGGGCTGCCAGGCTGCTCCTGCTGGGTCTGAATGCCATCCCCAGGCAGAGAAAGGTGTGGGGCCACCAGGAGATAACCCAGGCAGGAACTGAGGCTGGAGCTGCTCCTGCCACCTCCCAGCACCATTAACTGACCTCCTGGCAGGGGATTGCTGCCTTTATTTTGCAGCTGGTTTGGCAATCCCTGTGCAGAGACCCAGCAATATTCCCTGTGCCCTCCTTTGCTGGAGCTCTCCCTGCCCCGGGAGCTGCCCTGCTCTGCTATTGTTCCAGGCTCCCAAATCCCAGAAGCTGACTGCTTCCCTGCCCCCAGCCTCCCCAGTAATTTTCCCCCCATTCTTGTTGCCCCCAGTTAAATGATGGCCTGTTCTTCCCATGACCTTGTGCTTCCCCCTGCCTTTGTTCTGTGGATTCCTGCTGGCCCCGGCCGGTGCCGACGGACGGATCCTCCTCTCCCAGCTTTTGTTGGGAGCAGCTCCTCACAAAAGCCCGTGGCTGGGAAAGGGAGTCCCCAGGGTGTCCCCAAAGCTGTGGTGTGGGACACAGGGACAGGAGGAGTGGCAGGATGGAGCTCTGGGCTGGGCTGAGCAGAGCAGCTCCTCTGGTGGGAGCTGTCCCTGCCAAAGGAAAACGGGGAGAGGCTGCCAAGGCATCTCCGACTGGCCAGTGGGGATTGTCGTCTTCAGGGCCGGAGTTAAGAGCCAGGGAGGATGTTTTTCCCTCTCTTAAAATAGTGAGAAGGGAGATGGGAGAGGGGCTCTGGTCTCGTTGGATGTTGGCTGGCCCAGCCTGGGTGGTTTCCCGTGGAAGTTGGCTCCATTCTCTGTTTACTCAGGACTTCGTGGTCCAAGAAGCTTCCAGAGCAGCCCCAGTGCTGTGATGGGGAGCGTGAGATAGGTCTCAATCCCTTCCCATTGTGCTGGAGCAGGAGCACAGTGCAGATGAATTTGGTGCAGTCCCTGGGCCCAAACTGGGAGCCTTTGTAGCCCCTTCAGCAAAAACCTCATTGATTTCCCTTCTCCAGGTGACCCCCCTTGCTCAGCTCTCCCCACGAGTGTCCTTGGTGCAGATTCCCTGTGAAGAGTGGGATAAAGCCCCTCTGTCTTTGGGGAAGCCTAGGGATAGGGTTTCTAATCTCCCCAGACTTAGGCTCCCAAGTCCTCTCCTGAAAGCTGATCAGGAGGCTTGGGGTTCTTAGATCTCTGTTGGTGAGGATGACTCTTAAGCCAGGCAGCTCTGCTGAGAGCGGGGAGGCTGAGGATTAGAGCAGGGCAGGAGACAAAATAACCCCCCAGGCTGGCTGCCACACCAGCTGGTCCGTGGGGCTGTGCCCACGTCCTTTCTCCTGCTGCTGCAGAGCCTGGGCTGATCCCTGAGCAGGGCACAGAGGGGCTGCCCTGCTCCAGCTGCTGCCCTGCCCAGCTGCTGCCCTGTCCAGCTGCTGCCCAGCCCTGTCTCCATGCCCCGCTGCAGGGGTGCAGCAGGTGAGTGCTGGACCTCCCATGAAAGAGGGGAGGAGCAGAGTCCACTCTGATTTCTGCAGCTTTGGGGGAAATGTTCGACTCGGTCTCCGAATCCTCCCTCTGGGTCACTTGCTGTGCTGCCTTGGCAGGCCAGCAGGAGCCTGGGATGCGATGTGGGATCTGGGAGCTGTGTGGGAGGCCTGGCTGAGGGGTTTTGTGCTCAGGGCTGTGCTGCACTGGTGGCAGTGGGTGCTCAGTTTGCCTGGGGCTTCCCCCAGCCCCCCTCCCTGCTGTTATTGCCTGGCCTGGCTTCATAACTCTACACTTCTACTGATAATGTCTTTCATTTTCAGCTGTAATATTAAAAACTGCCCTGATTTGGCTTCATTTCAGCTGCAGAGCTTCATAAGAAGGCAGGGAAGAGGAGGCAAAAGCAGGGATTTGGGGAGCAAAACCCCAGACATCCCCTCCCTCCTTTCAGGTGGATGTTGCCTTGTGCAGGTGCATGGGCTTAGCAGAATCTGTCTTGGGGCTTTGTGGTCGATGAGCAGCAAGGCACTAAATGCACAGCCTGTCTCTGGGAGGGTGGTGAGACATCCAGGAGCTGCTCTGCCAGCTCATTTGCAAAACATATTTGGTTTTGCTGCTGCTGCTGCTGCTGCAAAGTCAGGGGGAGATGGCCACTGGCTGCTCCCCTCTGGGTGCCCTGGCTCTCTGTGTCAGGGCACAGAGGGCTTGGGTGGCTGCCAGGTGGAGATGCAGGGCTGGATTGGGAGTGCAGGGTCCTGTGGAGGGGCTGGGCAGGTGGAGGTGGGGTGGCAGAGCTGTGCACAGGGCCGAGGTGGTGAGGAGGAGAGGATGGGTGCTGGAGCACCAACGCCTCGCTGTGAGCTTGTGCTCTGGGAGCTGGCAGTTAATTGAGTCATTAAAGCAAGTGGGACCTGCCTCTGCAGCTCAGGAAGCAAAGAAGGGGTTTGACTTGTTAAAACACTGAGCTGGGACTCAGAAAATTGGAGTTCAGTCCTGTGCTGGCTCCTGGCTCAGTACCTTTGGGCTTGGTTGGTACATCTTTGTGGTGATCTTAATACTGATCTTTATTCCCCTTTCCCTGCTCACTTGTATCTCTTGTTAATTTAGTGCCCACACTCGTGGGGCCAGAGGCGTCTCTGCCACACTGCAGGGCTTTGCCTTAACTGAAGAAATAAATAAAAAAGAGGAAATTGTGAGATGTCACAGAAAAACTGCCGGGGGGCAGCCCAAATGCAGCCTCAGCGCGTGGGACTCGGTGAACCTGAGGGGCTGGGAGGGTCCCCTGGGGACAAATGTGGGATCTCTCTGCAGGGAACAGGGACTGCAGGACCCCTCTCTCTGCCAGTGCCAGGTGGCACACCTGGCTGCTCACCTGGGGGCTGCTGGGGCACAGGGAGCTGGTGCCAGTTCCGAGTTCCTGTGGGATCCCGGTCCTGCCCTGCCCTGTGCAGCCAACTGGGAGGGAGATGGGGCTGCTGCTGTGGCTGGGAATGGCTGGGAATGGCTGGGAATATATAGGAATTGCTGGGAATAACTGGGAATGGCTGGGAGTTGCTGGGAATGGCTGGGAATAGCAGGGCCCGGAGCAGTGTCTGCTGGCAGATGGGCCCGGGGGTGGGAGAGGAGCAGCGGGAGGGAAGCAGGGATGGGGGGAACGAGGTGCCTTGGCAGAGCTGTGAAACCAAGGAATCTTCACTGCTCACATTCCAACTGCTGTCACATGGACCCCGTGCTTCTGTCACCAGCTCTTTTCCATGGAGACTCCTCTGCCTGGTGCCCCTCCCGGGCTGGGAGGGGCGAGCCGAGCAGAGGGACTCGAGTTGTTCCAAAGCCACAAATCCTGGCTGAGAACAGTCCTGAGGAGGAGCAGGATATGTGATCTTGGCCTCCAGCACTGAGGGTTTGCAGTATCAGGGTAAAGCTTCCAGGAAAATCAGCGTGAGGGATGGAGCATTCCAGGGGGAGGGAGCTCCGGGTGTGCTCCCAGCCAGGTACCCTGAGCCTGGGGAGCTGTGGCTGTGGAGTTGTGTGAGGGGTAAACTGAGGCAGGAGGAGGGAGAAAATCCCGATTGTGTGGACAGGCTGACCCGGCAGCTGGGATGTGAGTGCTGAGAGAACTCCAGTGCTGTCAGCAGTGCTTCTGTCCTTCCCTGGCTCTCCCCAGTTGCTCTGTTCTGCTGTGCTTCCCTGGCTTGGGGTTCTGCACGGTCACAAGCCTCTGCACTGTCTCTCAGTGCCAGTTTTGTCGAGGGATTTGGTGACAGGGTCGTGGCAAGCTGAGTTTGGAGGCAGCCTGTGCTCTTTAAAGCCTCGAAATGCCACTTGGAGCTCCTTGGGCAGAGGCACCTGCTGGGGCTGCTCTGCTGAGCCCTGTGCTCTGATCCCCCGATAAATCCCTGCCACGGCAGCAACCTGGGCTGCTCAGCTGCATTCCAAGTGATGGGGAGTGATCCTGAGTGCAGGGGACAGTTGCTTGGCTGGAAATGTCCCCTGGAACAGCGAGGATGTTGTTGTTGTTATAAATAGGACCGAGGGGGTTTGTAACCTTCCTTAACCCCCACGTTCCAGGCAGATTGCAGCAGCCTGGCAGTGTTTGGGCTCACAGGCAGATCCAATCCGTTCTCACTCAAATGAGCTGCTTGTTTGTGAGATTTTTTTGAAAATTATTATTTTTTTTCTTTCTCTTAAGATGCTGCATCTTTAACAAGCCCTTGATAGATGAGAATTTGATGCTTGCAGTGACAAACAGGCTCTTCCTTCCTGCCCATATGCACCATCATGCTTTCAGTTTCCCCAGCGTTATTAGGGGAGGATATTGATTGGAAATCTGCTCGGGGACGCTGTAATTGTGTATTAGAGATTTGGTGTTGGTTCGGAGGGCTGCAGTAATGCAAAAGGCTTGAGTGTTTCCGTGCAATCCAGAGGGGGAAGATTGCTGAGGACCTTGAGGTTTTGAAGGAGGAGGGGGGAGGGAGGGGGAGAGACTGAGAGAGAGAGAGACAGAGAGAGAGAGAGACAGAGATACTGTGGTAGGAAGATTCAGAGATCTGTTGTGCTTTTTTTTTTTTTTTTTCCCTGTGTTGTTTTTTTCCTCCCCTTCCTCTCCCCCAGTTGCTTTGCATCAGGGCATGAAAGGAGTGGAAACACCGGGGGGACAAAAGGCACCAGAGCAAATGATGAAACTCAGTAAGGAAATCAACTGGATTCAGAATTTATGGCTGGAAAACGTTGCATTGATCAGTGTATGAATAGTCATTATGTGCTTTTGGGCTGCGTGATTAGGAAAGCAGATCAAGGCTCTCAAGATGATGATTTTTCTTACTTTCATTTTTTTCTCTCTCTGCTTGTAATATCAGTGTGTGTGTGTGTGTATGTGAGAGAGAGAGCAGCAAAATACCAAAGTCTCTCTGGTCGCTCCTGCAAAGAGGAAAGTGCAGCCTTCTCTGACACTCAGCTCTCTCATCTCTCTCCCAGATGAAATTTTAGGCAAGAGAAGAGTATGTTCTCCCAACAGCAGCAGTGAGTGTCCTTTAGAGAGCAAGAAAGCCCGAAGTGAGTCCCCAAAGGGTAAGTGCTGCTTCTCCCTCCCCCATCCCCTTCCCCTTTCTTCTCCTTTCCCCTGAGTGGAACTTAATTGAAATTAAGGAGGGAGGGCTGTGGGGTGGGAGCTGTGTCTGGCACTGGGGGTGCAGGAGGAGGCGAGCAGGGCTCTGGTTTTCCTTTATCTCCTCGGAGGGAGCCTTGCAGGGCGAGAGAGGGATTGCCTCTTAATTACTGTAATTGCTTGATGATTAAAAAAAAGCAGGCTGCAGCCTTCAAGGTGGATTTTAGGGGTGTTCCTACTTTTTCAGGCAGAATGTCGTGATGACATGTTTAATATGAAAGGTACACACGGGCTTATCGTGCTGGCATCTGCTCCTTTAAAGGGAAAAAAGGAGCCTGTCAGGGAGAATGGGGCTGCTGAGTTTTCTCTTATGCATTTATGGCACCGTTCCTATAGAGATGGAATCTGCAGAAGGTTTCTCTTTTTAGGGTTTGGTTTGTTGGTTTGTTTTTTTGTTGGTTTTTTTTTTTATCTCTTGATTTGCCTTCCAGTTCTTTCCTATAAACAGGATTTTTAAACTTTCTTTACGACTGGCAAAGTGGGATGGGTAATGGAGCCTGCAGTTAATGAGTTTGTCTCCAGGTTGAGTAAATGAGGTTTTGCAGGCCGTTTACTTAAAGGCTTTGTTGTGAATATCAGACTAATTAGCTGTCAGTAATACCCACCTCCATCCCTGAGCCTAAACCTGCACTCTCTGGCCACTGAGAACCCAAAGCAGAGCAGCTGTGTGAGGCTGGATCCTGCTCCATGGGCTTGCAGTCCAGCTGAGCCTCTGCCAGGGGTGGATTCCCAATGACCCATGCAGGGAATCTCAGAGGGCCCTTCTTGCAGCAGTTTGTCCTGGAGCCTTCTTAAACCACATACTTCATATTCTGCTTTGTAAAGATCCATTGTGGGGACCTGTCCTGCGTCCTGATTTCACAGAATGTTCCTGTTTCTTCCCTCCTTGTGCCCAAATGATGCTCTGAAGGCAGAATTTCTCTGAGAGGACGTTGAGTGCTGGTGTCACTCTGTAGAAAACACTAAATCCTCACTTTTATGTAACCCTCTCCTGCCCATTAACTCTTTCATAACAGCAGAAATGCCTCAGATTTTGCTGGGAACCCTTTAAACTGCTCCTCTTTATGCTTTTCTTGGTTTTTTCCCATCTGCTCTTATTTGTGTTATCCCTGAAATGTTTCTGGTGGCTGTGCAGGTGAGTTCCAGGTGATGCTCCCACAGGTTCATGAACAGATTTGTTCCATCAGACGTGAGGCTCCTGGGACACATTTTGTATTTTGCTGTCCCTGCTGAGGCTGTGCCCCTCGTAATTCCAAGTTTGTGATGGAGAACTGAGTCCAGGGAACAGACCCTGTGGGGCCTGGCTGGGAGTGGCTGAACTTTACCCAAGGCACGTGGAACCAAGGGATTGCCTTTGGATTCATCCTAAAGCAGTGCCTGAGCTGGCACAGGTGGATGGTTTTGACATGGGGTCAAGGGATCTCGTTCTGTCCTTTCCTTTGGCCTTCCCACCTGTATTTTTGTGGGCTGAGGGCAGGGTGAGGAGCCCTTGGCTTTGCAGGAAGCACTCAGGATCTGAATCCTGCCCCTTGGCTCCCAGAGTTTCAGGGATTCCCCCAGCTTTTTAACAGAGGGGTTCCCAGGAAGCCCTGAATAAAGCAAAGTTTTATTTTCTGCTCCCACTTTGAGGTGAGACAGAATGGAAACTCAGAGCTGGGGCTTTTGCTGATCTCCCACTGGTTTTTATTAAATCCTTGGGGAGCCCCTGTTCCCTCCAGAGCTGTGCAGGAATTTTAGCCCAGGCTGTGCTGATGCTGGAATTCCATTGGAATAGTGAGGAGCTGAGGTTTCTGTGCTTTGGGGCTGTTCTCTGGTGTGAAAGGGGGTGACAGGAGGGGCTACCCCCAAGGTTTGTGTCCTAACCCCTGGCAGTGACAGAGCTCCCATCCTGCTGTGATTCCAGCAGCATCCCTGTGCCGTGGATGCCATGGGGAAAACCCAATCCCTGTGTTCCCAGCTCTGCTTGGGAACAGGAGGATCCACCTTGTGTGGCAAACCATTCCCGAATGGGATGGGCCCTAATGGACCTCACCTGGGGTTTGGGAGCTGCTGCTGTGGGGTGGTGCTGGGCAGTGTGGGGCTTTGGCTGGGGCCCAGAGCGCCCTTTGGGATCTGGGAGTGGGAAGGGAAGCAAGGGCTGGCTGGAATTCAGGATCCCATCAGCCCCACGTGTCCTGCTGGAGGAGCCAGGGCTGCAGCATCTCCTGGGACCCCTTTTCCTGCAGCCTGGTGGTCCTGTGCCTCGTGGAGGTGCTGCTCCTGCACCTCCTGCATCCCTGGGGTGGTGACAGGATCCCAGCAGGATGTGCCCCTCTCCATCCCAGCAGGATGTGCCCCTCTCCATCCCAGAGACCCCAGCAGGATCTGCCCCGCTCCATCCCAGCAGGATGTGCCCCTCTCCATGCCAGAGATCCCAGCAGGATGTGCCCCTCTCCATGCCAGCAGGATGTGCCCCTCTCCATGCCAGCAGGATGTGCCCCTCTCCATGCCAGACTGGCCCTGGGAGCAGCTCTGGCTCGGGCCCAGCTGGGCTGGCTCTGGAGGAGCTTTGCAAGCGCAGCAGTGACCCCGTGGCTCGGCTGGCGCTGCCGTGGCCGCTCCTGGCGGGGCAGGGGAGCAGAGGCGGCCAAGGAGATCACTGCTGCTCCCTGGCTGAGTGAGAAAACACCTGTGGGGCTGGAAGCCCTTGCGAGGGAAGCAGCCTCCACCCCTGCCTGCCCCTCCCCAGAGCTGGCTCCGGAGATCCAAAGGGAGCCGTGTCTGGGGGAAGCGGGGCTGTCGGACCGAGCAGACCGTTCTGGGGAAGCGGGAGCGGCTAGGAGCCAGGGCTGGGCAGGGGGACACGGTTCCCCAGAGGAACCCTCCTCCTGCCTGGCTGCACAGCTCCTTCCCCAGCTCCTCGGGACTGGAAGGCGGCTGGGGATGGGGAAAGGGAAAATGGGGAAGAGCATTCGGTTCCCGTTGGAGCAGCTGACAAATCCGTCTGGTAGGAGCCTCGGGAGGCTGGCAGGCAGGCTGGAGGGAGGGCTGGAAACACGTAGGGAACATCTCGGGCTCGCCCCCTGGGTGGGGATGAGCTCACAGGCTGCTGCTGCTGCTGCTGCTGCTGCTGCTGCCATCCTCCTCTCTGTGTGTTGGGCACCATTGAAACCAAAACAACGTCTCTGGTTCCCGGAGGAGCCCAGAACCAGAGCTGAACTGCAGCTGAGCAATTCAGATCCAGCCTCTGTCCGTTTGTCCCTCTCCTTTGGGGGGGGCATCCATATGCTGGTGGCTTTGGCAGCTGTCCAGTTAGGCCAAGGGGGAAGAAATGAGGTTTTGGCCCCGTTCTTGCTGACAGCATCACTGCCCCCCAAAGCCAGGCTGCTGTACGTGGGGGGAGTGGGCACAGGCAAGAGAAACCCCTAAAGCTGCTGGCCAGGCCCTGGCCTGGGCTCTGGGGTCAGATGGGTTTGCTGCAGGTCCTTGAGCTCAGCTTGGGGTTGAGTAACAGGAACCTTGGCCTGTCATGGGTTTGTTGTAGGACAGGAGGGGAGGATGGACAGGCTGCGTGCTCCTGTCTTGTCTGGGATTGCCTGGGGAGGATGAGCCTGAGAAAACGTCCTGGAGAGGCCGTGCAGCAGGGAAATGTCCTTGGGTCTGCAGAACCCGAGTGCTCAAGAGCCCGAGCTCCCGTGGCTGTGCCAGCAGGGCCCTGGCAGAGGGAGGGAGATAGGAGGGCTGGGCTGGGCTGCTCAGGGGGATGTGCTGGGTCTGCAGAGGGCCCAGCAGATGCCTGGCTTGGCTCTGCCTCCCCAGGGCTGTGCCAGAGTCCATTTCACACCTGGCGGCTGCAGGAGATTTGGCGAGATCAGTCTCCCGCATTACCCCTGGTAATGACAAAAGCAGACAGCAAAGCTCCAGCAAAGCTGGAATTACTGCTGGCTGAGTCATGTGAAATCTTCCAAGTTTTAAGCATGGAAATCCAGCCTTTCCCTGGATTCCTCCTTCCTCTTAGCCTCCCCTCGCCACCCCCATTCTCCCTCCCCTCCTTGCACCTGAAATCTGCTCTGCGGCTGATCCGATAGAGTTTATGGTAATTAAGTGTTATTAAATCCCCTCCCCCCTCCCTTTTTTTGCTCTAATGACACAGCTGTGGGGGGGAAAAAAAAAAATCAGTGTTTTTCTAAATCAGGTCTGTGGCTTTGCTCCTGAGACCTTTGGGTAAGAGCATCAGGAGGGAACTGAAACAGTGAGCTTCTGCATCCCTGGGGGAGGTGGCAGGAGGAGGAGGAGGAGGAAGGAGTCCTCCCTGGTGGGAAGGAGACCTGGAAGGGAATTCTGCCCTCTCCTCCCTCCCCTGCTGCTTCCAGGGCTGTCCTGCAGGTTTGGGGTGGGATCGAGGGAGAGGCAGAGCACGGCTGTTCCCAGGGCAGCCCCTGCCTTTGGGGTCTGGTTTTTGGGGCTGGGGGACCCAGGGCAGGGTGGGAACCCAGCTCCCAATCCCATTGGGGCTGGCAGCAGCCCTGGAGCTGGGAGCTGCCCGGGGAGCAGATGTGTGTCACTGGGGCACGAGCTGAGGCTGCAGGGCAGCCAGAGTGCCGTGTGAGGGAGAGCCCTCACCCTGCTGGAGGGCTGAGCTGAGCTGGAATCATTTCCCTTTTGCACTTGGGAGCCAGGGATGCAGCCCTTCGGTGTTGAAATGTTGTGCAGCTCAGACTCTATTATTATTATTACTATTACTATTATTATTACTATTATTACTATTGTTACAATCACTATAATTACTGTAATTGTTGTTATTGTTACTCGTTATTCATTGTTATTTATTTTTACATTCTGTTATTGTTTTATTATTATTGGGATGGTGATGAGATGATGATTATGATGATGATGATGTTGATGTTTCCCTCCTGTATTTTGGGGAGGGGGTGGTTTCATTACAACCTGTGGAAAGTTTCATCCCCCAAAGGCCGAGCCCTGTGGGTTGGGTGTCAGACAAAGGCAGCCCCAGTCCCTGAGCTGCCTCGTTTCTCAGCCCCCGTGTGTCTGGGGCTGTTTCTGGCTGCCCCACGCTCACCTTTCCTGGTGGGAGCCCTTCTCTCCCCTGTGGCAGAGACCCCCAGCCCCTCCCAGCAGCATTTCCAGTGCCCGTGCTGTGACAAGTACTGTTACAAGTGCCACCCCCGTGGCTTTGGGGCCAGTCCTGCAGCAGCATCACCTGCCCTGCACGGGAGGTGGCCCTGGCTCCCCAGCCCCACGGTGCTCCTGTGGCTGCCAGCCCTGTCACCCCCCTTCCCCTGTGCCTGCCCACACTGTGCCTGGGAGTTCCTCTCTGAGTAATGAAAAGGCTTTGCCTGTGGGAAAGATCCAAGATAAAATAGTGTTGGAGCAGCCAAGGCGGAGAGCAGTAATTACTGAGAGCTGTGCTTACAGTAAACACAAAACCCCTGTGGTTTTCTCTCCCTCGCTGCCAGGCTGGGCTCCCTCCTGCTCCCGGAGCTGCAGGCCTTCCATGGGCAGGGAGGGGGTGCTTTGGGTGGCCCCAGGGTGCTGGGGCACGGGTCCAGAGGGGGAGCAGCCTGCTCTGAGTGTCCTTCTGAGAGCTGGGCAGGTGGGTGGCAGCACTGTCCCTTGGTTGGGTGGCAGCACTGTCAGGCCTTGCTCTGCTGAATTCTGAATTACCAACAGGCTTATAAGTTCCTATAAGGAAAAATTAGTGGAATGAAAACCAGTTAACAAACTATTCTTGTAGAGAAAAACAGTGTACACCTGCAAAAACAAGAAATCTGTCCCATAAAAATCAGTGAAGAAAATACGTGAACATAGCTAGAGAGAGAAAATCTGATAGATATATTCAACAGCCCTTACCAACCAATGAACTTAGCTTCACTGCATTGCTGACCAGCTAAGTTTAACACAGAATCCCAGAATCCCCAGGTTGGAAGAGACCTCCAAGGCCATCGAGTCCAACCCAGCCCCAACAGCTCAGCTAAACCCTGGCACCAGTGCCACATCCAGGCTGTGTTAAACACACCCAGGGATGGTGACTGCACCGCCTCCTTGGTTCCTGGGAATTCCCAAAATTCCCCCAAATTCCCAGAATTCCCCCAAATTCTCACAATCACCAGGCTGTAGAGTGATAAGGTCACCCCTGAGTCTCCTTTCTAGAAGGGTTTGGCATTCTGCAATGCTGGAAGGGTGGTTCTAAGAGCCTGGTCTTCCCTGGAATTTATGTGATCTTAAAGGTCTTTTTCACAGAGCTCACAGAATCCCCAGGTTGGCAGAGACCTCCAAGGCCATCGAGTCCAAGCCAGCCCCAAACCTCAGCTAAACCCTGGCACCCAGTGCCACATCCAGGCTGTGTTAAACACACCCAGGGATGGTGACTGCACCGCCTCCCCGGGCAGCCATTCCAGAACTTCATCACACTTTCTGAAAAAACTTGATCACCCTTTCTGGAAAAACCTTTCTCCCAAAATCCATCCCGTGGTGCATCTTAGCAGAGCCCCTTCCGATATGTCCCATAAATACCAGCTGTGTGAGTAGAGGCAGCTGTTGTGCAGGAAGGACTGAGTCCCAGGTGCTGCAGTGCAGCGAGGCCCCGTGTGTGTGTGCTCCGCAGAGACGTCGCAGACGCCGCTGCTGGAGGAGGTGGCGCAGATGACCCCCGAGGAGCACTACAGGCGCATGATGTCGGCCCTCAACGAGCACGGCACCTTCGAGGAGCAGCAGCAGCAGCAGCAGCGCCTCTACCAGCTGGCCAACAGCATGGCAGTGCCCAGCCACGGAGGTAGGGCTGCCCACGGGGCCAGCGGGCTCTGCTGCCGCGGGGCGTGGGCTGGGGGGTGCCCCGAGCGCTGCACTCCTTTGGGATGGGTCTGGGAGGTGTTCCTGAGCCCTGCACTCCTTTGGGATGGGTCTGGGAGGTGTTCCTGAGCCCTGCACTCCTTTGGGATGGGTCTGGGAGGTGTTCCTGAGCCCTGCACTCCTTTGGGATGGGTCTGGGAGGTGTTCCTGAGCCCTGCACTCCTTTGGGATGGGTCTGGGAGGTGTTCCTGAGCCCTGCACTCCTTTGGGATGGGTCTGGGAGGTGTTCCTGAGCCCTGCACTCCTTTGAGATGGGTTTGGGAGGTGTTCCTGAGCCCTGCACTCCTTTGAGATGGGTTTGGGAGGTGTTCCTGAGCTCAGGAGTTGNCGAGCACGGCACCTTCGAGGAGCAGCAGCAGCAGCAGCAGCGCCTCTACCAGCTGGCCAACAGCATGGCAGTGCCCAGCCACGGAGGTAGGGCTGCCCACGGGGCCAGCGGGCTCTGCTGCCGCGGGGCGTGGGCTGGGGGGTGCCCCGAGCGCTGCACTCCTTTGGGATGGGTCTGGGAGGTGTTCCTGAGCCCTGCACTCCTTTGGGATGGGTCTGGGAGATGTTCCTGAGCCCTGCACTCCTTTGGGATGGGTCTGGGAGGTGTTCCTGAGCCCTGCACTCCTTTGGGATGGGTCTGGGAGGTGTTCCTGAGCCCTGGACTCCTTTGAGATGGGTTTGGGAGGTGTTCCTGAGCCCTGCACTCCTTTGAGATGGGTTTGGGAGGTGTTCCTGAGCTCAGGAGTTGTTTGGGATGGGTCTGGGAGGTGTTCCTGAGCTCTGGACTCCTTTGGGATGGGTCTGGGAGGTGTTCCTGAGCTCAGGAGTTGTTTGGGATGGGTCTGGGAGGTGTTCCTGAAATCTGGAGTTGTTTAAGATGGGTCTGGGAAGTGTTCCTCAGTACTGGTCTCATTTGGGACAAGTCCTGAAGCCCTGGACTCGTTTGGGAGATGTCCCCAAGCCCTGGACTCATTTGGAATGAGGCTGGGGATGTTCCCAAGCCCTGGACTCCTTCGGGATGGGTCTGGGGGATGTCCCTGAGCCCTGTGTGCACTGAGGGGTGGGTGGGCTGCATTGCTGGGTGTTTGGCATGCCCTGGTGGTGCTGAAGGGGGTCCTTCTCCCATCTTTGTGGAGGAATCTCCCCGTGGCTGGCTGTAAATGCTGGTTCCTTCTGTAGCCATCCATGGGGATGTGCTTTTCCTGACTGGAGTGGGCCAGCAGCTGCAGTGCTCTGTGATTTGCAGGGGAGGGGAGGGGGGTCCTTCTCTCGTTTCAAGAGTTTGTGTCCATCTGAATATTGGGCATCTCTGCAGTAAGAGATTCGGGTTGTGGTGTGGAGCAAAGGGGGGGAGATGTTGGCAGTGCCAGCCACCCCTGGCATTTTGGGATGGGAATGGAGAGAGGATGTCGCTGCCTTCTCCTGGGGCTGGAGCAGTGCCTGGAGGTCCTGCAGTCCCGGGATGAGTCCCACAGGCACTGGGGCTGCTGGAAGGTTTTCCCCGGGTTTTGGAGGGAGCTGGCTGCATCCAGCACGTCCTGGGCTGTGCCTAAAGGGGGCACCAGGAGGTTGCAGGATCACGAGCATCCCTGCACGGGTGGAGCATCCCTGCACAGGTACTGTGGGCTCCTCAGCTGCCCCCGGGCGAGCAGAGCCTGCTGGCACTGGCCCAGTTTGCCCCAGCAAAGCCCTGCCCTGTCCCCAGTCCTCTCCTGCAGGGAGGGAGATAACTCAGCTGCAGCAGGCAGAGCCAGGGCCGTGGCCGAGGGGATGCTGTTCAGAGGGCTGCAGCATGTCTGAAGGGCAGAGCCGTGCCAGGCTGTGCCCTGTGCTGCTCCCTGGCCCAGGTGTGCAGGGCTGGCACGTCCCTGCCTGGCTCGGGAGCGGCAGCAGCCCCAGCAGAGCATCAGCGAGAGCTGCAGGAGCATCTCTGCTCCGGAGTGTAAATCCCCAGGGCTCCTTGTTAGGTTAATGAAGAGGCTGTCTTCTTTTCCACTCTGTTTGATTTGATTGGCTTCTCTGGGGGCAGGAAGGGATTGCTGTGGAGGAAGGATTTGCTTATCAGCAAAGGCCGGGCAGGAGCAGAAGCGTGCCCCGGCCCGTGAGGAGGTGGCAGCAGCTGGGGCTGGTGCTGGGCTGTGCCAGGCACTGCAGAGCCCCTGCAAACCCAGCTCCTGTCCGGGGCAGAGCCCTGTGCCACGGGCTGGGATGGCACCTGGGAGCACGCACAGGGGAGGGACAGGGTGTGACAAAAGGGTGGCACTGAACATTCAGCCATGACTGGAGCTCGGCAGAGCTTGGGCACAGTGCAGAGCGTGGGGTGTGACCGCTGGCCCTGCGTGGCTGCTGGCCACAGGGACGTGTCCACCCCACTGGTGTGTGCTGGGGGACAGCTGGATCCCCCCTGCCCCCAAAACAACGAGAAGAGCTCATTACCTTGAGAGCCTGACGTGTTTTTGTGGTGATGATTAAATTCCCTCATCAGCATTTGTTGGGGGGGTCACGCTGGGGTTTTGGGGTGGGCAGGGGGGGAGAAGGAGCCTGCACAGCCAGACTCGCTCGGGGAGCACTGACAAGACAAAACTTGGTGTATTTTTGGATTGTCTCCACACTACAGGGCTCTGGTTGGGCTATAAATTATTAGTGCCAGTACAAAGCGCAGTTTATCTGCGGGCTCACATGGAGGCACCAATAACATTAATAATTTAAAAAATGTTAATAATTTAGAAATCTTTTTTTTTAATTGCTTTTCAGCCCCCCTCCTCCGCCCCCGTTCTCCCAGTGGCATTCATCCCACATTCTGAATTCAGTCTGTCTCCGTGCCTGGAACCTCCATCCGCCAGCGTCCCACTGTCAATCAATCTGATTTCCCAACTGTCAGAGTTGGGATTGTAAATAACAGATCCTCGGGGGGCTGGGCAGCAGGGGAGGGGCAGGGGAGACGGGGGTGTGAGCGGGGGGTTGTTGCGGTCATTCAGGATCAATGCGGCTCCTGGAGCTGGCTGCACGCCAGCCTTCTAAATTACAGCCGCCGTGGCAATCAGGAGTGACCCGGCTTTTTCAGATAATTAATTTATAAACATTGGAAGGTTGCACGGTCTCCCTGGCTCGGTGAATTCTCTGGGTTTTTTCTGTGATCTGATGGTGTTTGGCTGTTTCTTACGTACTTGTGCAGTTCAGAATTGTCATTCCAGCGTTCGTCTCCTCAGCTGAGGTGTGGGGACAGGGGCAGGAATGTGGCCAGAAATTTGGGCACTGCTGTCCCCCTTCCTGCCAGCAGAAACAGCAGCTGTGGGAACATTCTCAGCCCAGCACGGGGCTCCAGCCCTGACCATCACCAGAATGTTTGATGCTGTGATTGATGGAGCTCGGGCTGGGCTGGGCACATCCTGGTGCCAGTAGGGGTGGCTGGGACTGCCAGGACTGAGGGGAAAGAGCCTGCTGGGAGAAAGGGAGACACGGAAAGTGTGGCATTGCCAGGCTTGTGCAATGCTCCTCCAGCAGCGTGGCTTTACAAACCAGCTGTGGGAAGAGGTGGATGTGCTGCTGGGTGTGAGGGCTTTGCAGGGTCAGTGCTGGAGGTGATCCCGCCCGGGGTGTGCTCAGGGAGGTGAATCTGCCTCTGCTCCTCTCCCCAGCTGTGTTTTGGTTTCCTTTGGCAGGGCGATGGTGTGAGGGAGGTTTCCTGTGCACCACTGAAGGGCAGCAGAGCTCCGGGGTGGGATGTGAGCTGTGTGCAGGGGGATTTCACAGATACCGGCACTGAGGGACCCCTGATGCTTCACTGGGAGAGAGCAGCCCCCTGGGAAAGCCTCGGTGTGCCTGGCACAGGTGTCCCTGTTGCTCCCTGAGGCCAGGGCAGGGCACGTGGGCTGTACCTGCATCACCTGCCCCTCCCTGGGGCTCCTCGGCATGGGCTTGTGTGGTTCTGGCTTTGCCTGCTCTGTCCATCCCAGGCACCGTGTGGGCTGCACTGACCCCTGAAGGGGCTGTGCGGGTGTCACAGGCAGGGTGACACGGGTGTCACAGGCAGGGTGACACCGGTGACAGGTTCTGCCGCGGTGCCAGGGCAGTGCCGGCTGAACGAGGGCTGCGTTTCCTTTTCACCTGCAGCTGCGTCCAGGCAGTGCTGTGCTCGGGCTGGGAGGGGGCTCCCCTTCTGTACCCCATCCTCAGCTGCTCGGGGGCCCAGCCCTTCCCTGTCCTGGGCAGGCTCAGCCCCGCAGAGCCCCCCGGGGGTCCCGGGCACAGAGAGCCCCGGCGGGGACACGGCGGGAGCGGGGCAGGTGCGAGCGGCTCCGCTCGGGACCGGCCGGGAGAGGGAGTTCGGGGAATGCCTCCGTCTGCTCCTGCTCTCCTCGCCTCCATCCATCCCTCCTTCCATCCTTCCCTCCCTTTTTTCCGCTCCTTCCCTCCCTCCGGCAGGAAGGCAATTAAACAGAAATCCACCCCCCTGCCGTAGTT